>CM037855.1:5521824-5683365 GCA_021234595.1 Delia radicum | reverse complement strand
CTCCTACTTACCTCTGGTGAGTTTTCGCATCTGGCAACACTTTAGTAACAAATTATTTCAACTCGTGAAAATTTTATTAAAATTGTAGTGCTAATATAAAAATCTTAATTTAACTATTTAAATTAACAAAATTTACCTATTTTTTTAAATAAATTAATTAATCGGGTCTTAATTTAGTTTTCAATATAAAAGTTACGAATGCAAGTGATTTTAATTCAAATATTACACTAATAAGTTGAGGCTGCCTTCGGGGCCACGTGTCGCGTCTTGTGTATTTGTTTTGTAAATTAATCGGTTTCATATATAAAAAAATAGATTTTTTTTTAAATAATTTATTAAGTGTATAAATATCTATAACTAAATTTAAAAAAATTGGCTCCGGCAAAGAAAATTCATTGAAATTGAACAATTGAACAATTGAGCCTCCGCTGGCCAAAGTATTGTGTTGTTTTTTTGTCTTCTTAGAGCAAGTGCATAGAAAAAAAGAGAAAAAAGAAGAAAAGAAAAAAAGAAGACAAAAAAAAAAAAAAAAAAACCATTTGTTGATTTGTTATTGCATTGTTAGTGGTTAACAAAATTACTAGTAATATTTATTTATACAGAAGCACTGGAGGGTGCTTAAAGAATACGCATACACTGCAAAAAAGTTTTAAGGTAATTTATATTTTATTAGATTTAATGATCAAAAATAATACTTTTAAACACTTTTGTCTCGTTTAATATTATATCCCTCTTGTTATGTCAGATTGATCCAATTTAAAATATAACGATTGTTCGATAATATGAGCTTAAGCCTAGACTTCAGCTATACAATAAAAATGTGGAATATTTTAAATACATCAGCTTATAGGCCAAATTTTTTATTTTTCAAAAAAACTAAAAGCTATTTTTAGCGATCATGCTTTCTATAGTGAGCCTATATAAAAACGTATGAAACGAATAGAAAATGATAATAAATCGACAAAAAGTTGTATTAAAATTGAAATTTTGTACATTAATTAGCTATAAATTAAAATTAAAAATCGTGTGCCGTGAAACTTTTCAAATATTTCCTCTGATTTATTTCGTAAATTATTTTAATATACGATTTATTAATGATCGACCAGCCGATTGTGATTTTTGAAGTTATTTGTACACAATAAAAGTTTTGAACTATTTAGCAAATCAAGTTTTTTTACAAGATCCCAGGTTATGCCGAAATATAACTTTACACATTTTTCTCACATTTTTACAAATTCGCGATGCCCGGTAATAAACAAAATCTAAAAATAGAATATTTGTGTTGTTAGTGTTGTCACTTCTGAGTATAATATACAATAACAGAAAAGCTAATAGGAAAGAAAACTGCAATTTAGCTGCATTACATTCGATTACATACTTTTGTGTGATCGCTAAACGGTCGTGACTTGGTATTGTTACGTATGTAATGTAGGATGAGCGCAGGTTTCATTCTAACAGCCGCAGGTTGTTGAAAAATGTACCACACAGAGAAATAAAGTGTAAAGAGAATTGAAAGTGTATATTAATGGTAACAACTTATAAATTCAGTTATTACAGCGATATTTACATTAGATTTCTGAATATTTCAGTTGAATTAACCGAACTGTGTTGTGAAAGCGATATTAAGTTGTGCCAACCGTCTTAAATTCGAAACAACTAAATTTGAGTCGTAGTAACGGAATTTCATTTGGCAAATAGCTAAATTTTTCTCATAGAGAGATAAATCTGACAATTATAAGACACAAATAATAATACAATTTAAAAATGGAAAATCACTGATGACGCCTGTCCATAAATAGGCAGAAATTAGGCTAGTCTGATTAAAAATTAATAGTGTTTATAATTTTTAGAGAAAAACGTTTATTCTTCTTCTACCTCAACCTTTTTAAATTAAATTTTTTCAAATGCATATTAATTAAAAATTAAACGCATTAGACAATAACGATGCGTATCCAACTTAAAGGACACAAACGTTTCAATTTGTCTTGTTTCGCGGATTTGGATCAAACAGATTAAAGCGCTGTTTCGCAATATAGACATAAAAATTCGCAAAATAACGAACACAATACATAAAAGGTTATTAAAATATGTTGTGCTTCAAAAAAAAAAAAAAAATAGACATTTTAAGGAAATGCGCTTTATGCGCATAAAGCGATTTCTATTATTAAAACATTATTGCCCATTACGTGCTGATAGTAAAAAGTAAGCACAAAATAGTGGTAACCCTAGTGTACACATATTTTTTATAGTTTCGCCGGGTTACAAAAAAAAAACATTATCAAAATAAAAAAATTGAAAAAGCACCCCCCCCCCCCCCCCCCGAAACAAATTCCTAGCTACTTGCCTGACAAGCACACACACGTATAGATTTTATTGCCTTAGATTGTTGATTGTTGTGATTTGGTGATATTCATTAATATGTGTTAAGCCTGCAAGAAGGAGGTCGTTGTATTTATATTTGTTTTATATGTTTAAATTTAAGATTATTTTTTGACGATAGTTGAAATTATAAGGTATTGTTTTCAAGTGTTTTATTTGACGAATGGATTTACTCACTTTCTTTTGGAACTTGATGAAAAAGTGTGGGAAAGTATTAATTATATTATATCATAAAATTTTATGAAAATGAGAGTTATTGGCAGCTGGGTTATAAAGAAGACTTTTTGAATTTAGGAGCACAGTAGTCCTTCCCGCTTAATTGCTTAACTGCAGAGTTGTCTGAGCATTTAAAAGGAGAATCATTTATCCGAAAATACGGAACTTAATTAAATTTAAAATAAATCACTATGAATTAGAAGAAGAATTGAAGTTAAAATTGGTTTATGAAACTAAATAGATACACAATTTTTATAAAAAAAATTTCTTTTAAAATCTTTCTTTAGGTATATGGTCACATATACTTCCGTATATATTCATATATGAGCCCTTTTTGCAAATATATAATTCAATATATTTTCATGTTTGTCAAATATATGACCCTCTGTTTGCGAATGTGAAATAACATATACTTCCATATATGTTCATATATGAGCTCTTTTTGCAATATTAAATCACATATACCTCCTTATATTTCCATATATGAGTACCGTTTTCATATATGGAAATCACATACACTTCCATATATGCCCATATATGAAACATATATGCCCATATTTGTCCATATATGAACACATTTATACATATAGATAACTTTTCTAACCGGGTGTGTACTAATTGTTAAAACTTTATGTGAAAATAGGAATGAGATGTATTTTAAAGACCTTTTAACAAATTTTATTTCACGACCATAATTTGGATAACTCTGAATTTTAATTTAAATGTCATAAAAGTGACTGAAGCTAATAATTTTTACGGCCGAGTAATTTTTAGCAGCTTGGAACTATTGAGTAGTAATCTCTCCAGTTTTGTAAAAATAAAAGCACAAGACCAAAAAATATAAAAAAAAATGTTTGATTCATAAAAAACCCTACTTCAGCAGCCCCGTATCCCCTCAAAAATATGTAGGTAAAGTTTTTTTTATGCCACTATTGCCACTTTTCAATTATTTTGTAAAAATTAAATATTTTCGAGTTTGTTAAAAAAAAAAAATATATAAATGTAGATGAAACACAACCTTTGAACACTTAAAAAAAAATATTTTTTTAAAATATTTGTAAAATTAAATTTCGGAAGGCTTTATTTTAAAGGTGCGACAATTTAAAACTCGGTATATACTAATTAATTACGATAGCACTTTAACTATAAATACCTTCATTGCAGTTTTTTATATAATATTTTTAGACATTTTTGAAATTGAGGTGCCGCTTTGGAATTTTTCGCCGCAAATTGGCAACTTAAATTTTGGCAAAAAGTCTAGGGAGAAAAACCTGTAGTTTTAAAGTTATTTTGTGTCGAACTATATATATATTTGTGTTATTAGCCAATTAACGCCCACTGTCCCCATATGAGAACATCTCGATTTTTTGTGACTTTCTCTGGCACTATTTGTCCTATAATTTAAGTAAAACGATTTTCCGATGGTTAACTAAATTTTGAAATTAAAAAACAAATTTTTTTTTCTAATCTTTTAACGTCTTTATTGTTTAACTTCACATTATTACACGCATAATAATCCATGCTAAAAATACGAAAAAAATGTCAAAACAACAAAATCTTTTGTAAAATGAACAAATTTTCGTTTATTTTACAAAATTTTTGGTTATTTTGACAATTATTTGTATTTTTATGCATGGATTATTATCAGTGTAGGCATCAAATGTAAAAATAGAAAATGTTGACAAATTTTTCTTAAAGGATCGGCGACTGCCAATGTATGACTTTTTGTAATTTACATATAGGCCCAAGTTGATACTTAAGAAATAAAAATGATTTTAAAAGTTGTTTGAAAGTTTTGTTTTGAAAACTATTTAATATTAGTTTTCTTCAAACTGCACTGAAAAAAGCTTTCATTGATACCCAAATTTTTAATATATATTTACAAACAAACATAAAAAAAATCCAAATACAAAATAACGGTCTAGTATTTACCCTCACTTCTGTAACCTTTAAAGGGAGATGGTGCCATTACCTAAAAAATATATTCTATATAAATATTGCATAGTATTTATCGTGATTGCATTTGACACATTTTTTTTATTGAAATGTTCGTTGTTAACTAACATTTTTAATTTAGATTCAAATGATAAATCACTAAAAACTAACGGCTAATATATTTATTGTAACATTTTCAATATAAAACATTAATACCAAATAAAAATTATAATATTTTATTACACAAAAATTTCAATAATGAATGACACAACAATTAAAACTAAACCCAAAAGGCTATATAAATTTAATAACCCCTGTGGTAAATTCGTTTTTTTCTATTTTTATTTTATAATAAATTTTAATTTAGTCAATAAATGTTGCATGTGTGTAATTACAAATTATTTATCGAAATATCTACAAAACATATTGTATAGGTGGAGCAAAAAGATATGCAATGTTTTTTTTGTGATGTTGGTTATTGTCAAATTACTGCAGTAAAAGCAATTAACAACAAAAAAAAAAAAAAATTCAAATTTAACATGTACATACACATACACATAAATATATATTTATATGTATTTTTTAAAACATGCTACATTCATTTTCAAATTAAACATACAAGCATTTATTTCAAGTCCTGTCATTTAACGTAAAATGCTAATAAAACTGTCAGCAAACAAAAGAGACAAAACAAGCAGCAGCAGCAACTTCAAAATTACACCAACAATTTACACAAGAAAAACTGTTGTCCAAAAATAAAAAACCAGGCAAATTTTATTATTGTGGCTGTGTATTATACAAAATAGAAGCTACTAAAACCTACCCAACAAACGTTAAGGCGTACTACTACATTTACATATTGTTCATTTACTTACACGCACTCTCTCATACACAAACACACATTTGCATACAGTCTCCAAACCAAGTACTACAATGTGATGCATTATCATCAGTATTTAGTAAATGTACTTGTTCATAGTGTTGGTGATTTCACGCATATGTCAACCACAAAATTGACAATAATTTGGTTTATACTCTACTATAAATAGTACAGTGGATTACAAAAATAAGTATACAGAATATGGTTTTATTCGGAATACAATCGGAAAAATACAATCGGCGCAGTGTTGGCAAAAGTGTCGGCGACGGTCGGTTATGCATTGGCAGAACGTGGGATTAACCATATTGACAGCATTGTCCTGTTATCCGATTGATAACAGTGACCAACCATTGGTTTAACGTTGAAAATTCAAAAAATTGTGTGCTTTTAAAATAGCATAAATAAAATTAATGTTGAGAAATATGCATAATAGAACACATTTCTATACAGTTTGCTCTTAGTATTATACATCTTATTCCAATGTATGAAATATAAACAAGTATTTGAAAAAATGATTTCAATTGGTTGTAATATTGGTAAAAAACAATATTGGCAATGATTTTGCGGGTGGTACTGGCAAACCGAATAGTGGTTTCAGAGTTCCGATTTTTTACAAAAATATCATAAAAAATGCTTCTAATTGTTTGTAATATTGGAAAAACAATATTGGCAATGATTTAGCGGGTGGTACTGGCAAACCAAATAGTGGTTTCAGAGTTCCGATTTTTACAAAAATATCATAAAAAATGCTTCTAATTGTTTGTAATATTGGAAAAACAATATTGGCAATGATTTTGCTGGTGGTACCTGGCAAACCAAATTATGGTTTCAGAGTTCCGATTTTTACAAAATTATCATAACTTTCCTATGAAATTGACTTTCTCTAAAATAGACTTCCTACGGAGATTTCAGTAATAAAACATTTACGAATTCCTTAAAATATGTTCGAGCTATGATTTAACTTCCACTTGCAGACGATATTCATATACTAAATAAAGAAACCAAATTTTTTTTTAGAAAATTTAAATTTTATTTTATATAAATTATATTTATAGTAGTGTAGTTATCACTAACCTGACTTTCTTCCAAGTTCTTGTTTTATCAGCTTTTTTCCTTGTTGATCAAGATGTTTGTATTCATTATTGTTTTTTGGGGAAAAACAATAAATATTTTTGTTATTTTTTTTTTGAGCTAATAAGACCTAAAATATTCATGTAAATAAAAACTAAATTTTTGTTTACAGTTTTGTCCCGACGTTTCGTCGATTATTTGTCGACTTCTTCTGGGGATTCGTAAATTTTGATATTATTACATTCAAAAGTTTTTTTATAAATAATTTTACATTTAACATGTAACATACAACAAAAAACACGAATTTAACAATAAAAACACATCCTAACTTAATATCACAGATTAATTAATCTTTTTTTACATTTGTTAAAAAATTAATATTAAAAATCTGTTGAAACTACGCATTGTTAATTTTAAGTACTATTTTTTTTTTTTTGTTACTGTTGGGGTCTATCGATCATAACCACAATTATTGTTTTAATTCAGTATTGGTTCTTTTTACCAATTACTGAAGTATTCACAATAAATTTGGTTGTAGTACAAAATCGTTGATTATAAGAATATTTTAACTGTTTTAATTAAGGAAATTTTGTAATCGGTATAAAATTTCTTGATAAGCAAGTGGGTTAACTATATTTTCAATCGACTTCCAACTATTTTATTGTATACTTATTTTTGTGATCAACTGTATGTATATTAGTCTGCGTGTGTATGCAAGAATTTTATGTTAGCATACAGTGCGTGACATTTAGCAGTATATTTAAGTGGTATACATTTAGGCGTTTAGAATAACCAAAAATAACGGTTGTTCCTAAAATACAAATTTTAATATATATGTATGTATGTATGACTATGTGCGTGTGTACTGCTAAAAATTGGTATTGCAATTATATGTAAAAGCATCAACAAATTTATGACAATCATTTCATAGGCTGGTGTAAAACCAAGGAATGTAATAACGTTTATATTGCCGCTATGCGGTTTGGTAACACAGACAATTGATTTTTGAATGAAGGGTTGAAAAAACTCAAATTTTCATTGATATATAGGACAGGAAGAGGAAATTTATTCATCAACATTTTTTATAAACTGTTTATATTGTTAACTTAATATTGTATCTTTGCGATAGGGACCTTGCTAAACTCTCCAATTTGTAAGACATTGAAATTTGTGATATAGAAAACAAAAAAAAAAAAAAAAAAAAAACGAATCTGTTTGGGATTTTTCAAGAGTTTTCTAAAATTTTGATATGTGATATGTGTGATAAAATGAAAACCAAAACGTGCGGCAAGAATATAAATATATAGTATGCAAAATTCGAAATATGGACTCAACAGTATTTTGGATTTAACTCATTATTGACATAGTGTTCCTATTTCGACTAAGTACTTTGAACTTCTATATTTTTTTATTGGATAAGTATAATTAAATGGTTTAAAAATTATGAAAATTTTTTCGACCTTTGAAATGAATGACTTTATTAAATAATTGAGCTCTAGGTCACGTTTGTATTTATAAAATATCCTTTATTATTCTATATACAGTAGTCGCTCGGTTATATGAACTAATTCAAAACAGAGCCTGTTCACTAAATGGAGTAGTTCACATAATCGAGAGAATATAAAATAAGTAATTCAAATGATTTTATTACATAAGTTTTTATTTTTAATAAGTTTTTTTAATAATTAATGTACATGAAAGTAGTCGGTTATATTTTTTGTACTTTTTTGCTTCAAGGGATTTCTGTAGTGCCTTGTCCTTAAAACACAAAAGACAATTACTCAAATCTCAACAACTCAAACATTAAAAAAAATCACGGTTACAGGTTCTTCACTTATTTCGGGGAAAAACATACTTCTAATAAGACAAACATTTAAAAAAATCAACGGTTGAAAGCTGTTCACATCTTTAGAACCTCCTGTGTTTAAATTTTTTTGTTCAATATTCTGGAAGTTTACATAACTGGAATTCTTATAACCGAGCGACTACTGTATCTCCAATATTTCGTCATTCTTTGAATGACATCATCAGGGAGTCTAAAATTGTTAATAAAGTCATTTATTAAATGGTTTAAAAATCTAAGGCTATAATTTTTTTTATTTTTATTTCTCTTTAGAGTTTTTTATTTCGAAATTTTATTGTAATTCATATTGCGATAGTTTGACCTTTTTTCCATATACTCTGAAAATTTTTATAGAAAAAATCGCAAAAATAAAAAAGTTACAACTTGCTAAACTAAACAAACTGCACCATATTTACTTGAGCAATATTTTCTTTTAAATGCCTTTTTCTCAAAACAAAATATTGAAAATCGGGGTACCACTGTGCCAAGCCTTAACGGCTGAAGCGATTTTCAATCGTTTTTTTTTTTTTTGTTTTTTGTGCTAGAAATGAAGCCCCTAAAGTAGAGACATGAAAAATAAAAAACGACTATGTTTTGATTTTATCCTCGTAACATTTGAATGCAAATCAAAATTTTAAAAATCCGGCTGCCTTAGGGACCGTGTTTTTTTTTAGATGAGTATGGTTCCACGGTGGCATTTATTAAATTATTAATTATCTATTAAATAAATAAACAATAAGAATGAAAATCAACATTTCATTTAGCAAAAATCCAGATTATCAGATAACTAAAAAAAATATAGTTGTGAAAGGCGTGGCTAGAGAAGAATGAGTGTATTTTCTAAAAATGATAACTACATTGCAAAATTTTCAATTTTTTTTTCTGAATCAGACTGCGCAGTTTCTGGTATTGAACCTTTGTCAGTGACCCTGTTTTTTTTTTAATTTTTGAATAATGTAATATTTGTTATGTTTTTATTTAGTTCGATTGCGTCTATATGAAATTTTCTGAGCAATCACTGACCGTGGTATAGATAAACTGAGCGCTTTAGCCCTCTGAGCTATCGTCAGGTCGAGTTTGGTTGTGATTAAAAGTTTTATTCAATACACGGTGTTTTTGTTCTTGCATACATAATCTCAGAAGTACAACTTCAACAACACAACAGTTCTATTTTTAGAAACTTACCTCTCTCTAATGTCCACTGTTTTCCTATATGTTGTAAGTGATGCCACATCTATGATATATTCTTTGTATATTCGATAGATGGCGTTTACGTCGTTAGGGAAGAATTGCCAGAGAGCAAAGTTTGATTTTTGTTTGTTTAGTTTATATAAAATTTTACTTAAAAAGTTCAACCTAAGTAAAATTTAAAAAAGAAATAATTAATTTAAATTAAATTTTATTTAATATTTTTACATCACTTTAAACAAAAAAAAAATCCTTTGAAATAAATATTGATTTTTTAATGTTATTATTCTGGTTTTTGCAATAATTTGCAATATTTTGCAATATCATCATTGTACTTATCGATGATGTGTATAAAATTGTATTATCAGCAACAACAACAACAAACTGTTTGGCATTTCATTGCTTTTTGTTGTTGTTGCCTAAAAATGAAAGTAATTTTATGCGTCATTGAATTTTGATAGGAATTTATATTTCGTTACATTACATTTTTCTCTCTATCTCTCTTTTATGCTGATGGAAAACTGTCTGCTAGCAAAATTCTAACAACAATATTTTTTTTTTTTCAATATAATTTGTTAAGTGAAAAATGAAAAAATTGTTAAATGAGAAGTATAACAATAGAGATTAAGAAGACTAATTCCATCAAAAAAAAAAAAAAAATAAAAATTGGGAAAATCAAAATATATTACAGGAAATAATGTTTCGTCAAATAAATTATTATGGTTTTAAAACATTTGGAAAACGGCTTTCATCATTTTAATGGCTGTAAAATTTGTAAAAACTTATTTAAATCAGTCTTTAAAAATAGCAATGGAAAACAACTCAATATTTAAATATTTTCCTAATAAAAGAAAATATTTGTTTTGTATATTTTTTTTCTATTTTAATTGCTTATTAGACTTTAGTTCTACACTCAAAGTAATATGTATGTTATTTAACAGAAAAATACCAATGTTCGGTCTAAAAACAAAATTGCTGAAAACTAACAACATTTGAAATAATAGCTAGAAAATGTTTAAAAGAATTATATTAATAAAATAACTTTTCTTTTTAACATTTACTAACTGTAGTGCTAATTTTAAACATTTATTTAATTACTGAAGTATTACTTTAGCGTGACATAACTAATTTGAACTCAAGTTATAAGTACTTTTTATAGTAGTTACGAGTATGTTGATGATTTTTATTGAATTATTAGTTTCATAAGCATTTTTATTTTCTGTGCACAAAAATTCAAAAATAATGTTAATAGTACAATTTGCAATGGGGGTAACCATAGTATGTGGTAGCCTTAGGGGAACAATTTCTGTTTGGTTTATATGGTGGTTAGACAAAAAAAAATTCTAAGGGATGTATTGCAATTTGAAACACTGCATGTGGTGTCATTTTTACTAAAAGGCCTCAAAAAAACAACAAATTTGAACAGTTGTTGTAGTAATTTATTATAATCAATTTCCATGGTTTTAAGTATTTGCAGACAACTAATAAATGTTTAGTTTATAGGCTATATAATTATTTCTTTGATGTACAAGATTTTATTTCATAAACATTGAGCAGGAGCATGAGGTATCAATATATTTAAGGCTATAATTTTTAATTATAAAATTTACCCCAGTTTCATTATAAATATTCTCCTAAGTTATTTTAAATTTTAAGCATAGCTTTGTCTGTAGTTTAAATCTACTAGTAACTGCATTATTCAATGTCATCATATACAAATATTTTACCTTTGCTCATTTTATAATGAGGTCATCATCATTATTATCATCATCATAGTTTTGCTTTCATCACTTGTATATTTACATATGTAGACATGCATGTACTACTATGATTCTATGAATAGTTTGGATTGTCATAAATATTTCCTTACAACTGTAAAACATACAGAGCATAATTGCTATACCTGCAATATTTTGCATGTATACCTTTTAGGCATAAACTTGAATTGTACATTTTTACAAATGTGCAAAATAACAAAAAAAAAGAATAAAAAAATATGGTTCGTTTAGACCGAATTTTTAGTAACCTATATCCGATGATGGTTTATATTTGAGGGACTGGGTGGAAAAACTATAAGATAGTGATATAACTACACTGATAATAATGCATGCGTAAAATTACGAAAAAATGTCAAAACAAACAAAATTATTCGTAAAATAAACGAAAATTTGTACATTTTACGAAAGTTTTTGTAGTTTTGACAATAATTTCGTATTTTTATGCATAGATTATTATGAGTGTATTTAAAAACCAATTGAAAAATAAAGATTTAATGATGATGCACAAATAGATCTCGCTGCGAAAATGAGTCCTTTAAATTTTCACGCTTTTGCTGACAATTTTATCAAGAACACAATATGTATTCTAAGAAATCCTTGGATAAATTCAGAATTTGGGACCAAATTAGTGTCAGAAATATCTTAATATCCACGGACATTAGGTCATTTCATCATACTCTCTCACAGAATATGAAGCTAATGGCCCAAAAGATTTTTGAGATTTTTCCAGATATTTTATGGGGTATACGAGGTCGCTAGAAAGGATTTTGTTGCAAAAATAAAAAGTGCAAATGCTGAAACACCCTAATATACATCACTGGAGATAATACAAATATCAGGTACATGTACTATTAGGGTGGCTCACAATTTACATATCCGACGAGAACCCGCATATTTTAATAAATTTTGAATATGTTGTAGAGGAGCAAAAAAAAAATAGAGAGACATTAAAAAATGTGTGAAAAATTAATACGATTTAGTATAAGAACGTGTCTGGAATTTACCAAAATTAGATTTACTTGTATGCGATGTTAAAGTACTTAAAATCTGGTAAAATTTCTTAATTAGTTGAAATATAAGGGAAAAAATGATATTCGGAAAAGTTACATTAAAACCGAGAGATTGCGAATATCAAAAAAATCCATGCAGACCCTCCATTAAATTTAATGGGGAATACAATGCCTTGACAAAGCGTCAGATGTGAAACACTTTTTTTTAAATACAAGAATGCATGAAAATATTTGGAAATGCTCAATTTACCATTAAATGTTGTCTTCAAAAAATCTTTCATTTGAAACTAAAAAAGTATGCCAGAAAAGCAAAAAATGGGTTAATTTTTTACACACTTATTAACCTCTAACTATGATAGTGGACAGCTAAAAAAAAAAAACGATGTCCCTTAAATTCTTATTCTCTAAAACATATAAAACTTCGTAAAAATATGCGAATCTGGAATAAGATACCATGCTTGTTAGTCAGCAGAAACTAAAAAGTCAAAGTTTATTCGAAACTTTTTTGTTTTATACCTTTTTAATATTTTTCTAGCTTCACTGGATAGATCTTTGAAATACCTTATATTTGTAACCAGTAGTGATAAAAGGAAAAATCTAAGTTGGGGTCACATTTGCCTCACATTTATAAATCAGGCAGCTAAAAATTTTATATTGGTTACTTATTTTTCACCCCTCTACAACATACCCAAGTTTCATTGCGGTCTGATTGTACACGTCGAGACACCTTCATTGTTTGGACAGTATTTTTTTATTCATATGAATAAGGCGAGCTGGAATATTACATTTAATTTTTCTATTGCAGTTTTTATTTCTTTCGATTTTATTTTTCTTTGATTTTATTTTAAAATTTTCGTCGAAAGTATTTTTCATATTTCGATTATAATGACAACAAATTTAAAAAAATATTGCCAAAATTTTAATAAATCACTGAAATTTAAAATAAAATCGTTAAAAAATTAAAAACATGGCTAATATTTAAAAAAAGAAACCAAAATTACATAACTTTCGCCAAAACTAAAAAATTCACGAAAATTAAAAAATAATAATTTAAACTTGAATCGGCAAAAAAGAGAAAATGATATGGACGTTTTAACTATTATTAAGTTTGTTGTATTTTTTTTTAGTTTAAGCAATTTCTTGTAATTTTTGCAATTTTATCTAATGTTAACTATTTTTTTAATTTTGGCGATTTTTTCCAATATTTTTTATTAAATTTTTGCAATTGTTTTAATGTTTTTTTCTTTAATTTTTGTTATTTTTTTTTTAATTCTGCAGTTTTTTTAAATACTGACGTTTTTTTTAATTGGCAGTTTTTTATAAATCTTAGGGCCGTTATTACAACTTGCCTTTAAAGTGAATGTTAGTAAAAAGTAACTTTATCTAAAATGAAGAATAAAGTGAGCTATAATGTTTTGCGTTATTACAACTTCACAATAAAATAAAATTAATATTTTTGATAATGTGGCAGCACCAAACTAAAAACCGATTATTGGTAGTGGCAACGTACTTTTATTTATTTGTTTACAAACAAACAATAATTTGTGAAATTCGGTTGTGAAAATCGGTATTTTCTTCTTCTTCTTTATAGAGCAGAAAATGTGGTAACTTTAAACACATAACCTTACGTTTAAAGTTAAAGGCAACAATATCTTCCCTTTAGCTTATCGGTCACTTTTAGCTTAAAATATACTTATAATAACGAAAAACTAATAATCTGTCAGATAACATCCGAACTTTAGCTATTGGCAAGTTGTAATAATGGCCCTTAGTGATTTTCTGAAATTTTGAATTTTTGTTTTGACAATTTTTTTTCAGTTTAAGCTATTTTGTCGATATTTTTACAATTTTTGGAAATTTGTTTTTAATTTTAACTATTTTTTTCATTTCAGCTGTGGCAAAATATTTTGGTGAGTTTTTCAATATTTGTTTCTTATTTTAACTATTTTTTTAATCCTAGCTGTTTTTTTTTTTTTTTGTTTTAAATTTTGGGGATTTTTCAAATTTTTAGGCGATTTTTTCAACTTGTAGATTTTTCCAATTTGACGATATTTTTCAATTTCGCGATTCTTTCAACTTTGATTTTGGCTAGTTTCCTCTATTTTTGAGAATTTTTGCAAATATTTATTAAAGTTTTAATAGTGCGTATGTTCTAAATTTTAATTTTTTTTTAGCTAAAAACAATATTTCCGTGAAATTTTTAATACATATTTTCAATAAATATAATGGATTAAAACCTTAATTGAAAATAAATAAACAAATTTATTAAATCGTTACAAATTCGATTATTTGATTCTACAATTTCCTTAATAAGACCAAATTCAATTAAACTTTTAATTGATTAACAAATATTTTAATCGAAACTCGATTTTAGTTGTTTCTGTGTAAAGATATTCGAATAAACTTTCTGAACATTATCTGTTTGCTTGTATTAACAAAATAAAGCTAAATGTATGCAAATACCACACGGCGCATGAGTAATAAATAAATTAATATTAAAATATATTATTAATCATACGACATGTGGTACTGGTATTTGTGTAGAGACAAATAGAAAATGATATTTTACAATGTTGGCCACAACATCAGAATAATTAGCGTTCGACAGAAGGTACTTTTCCTACCGATGAAAAACATCATCAATACTAACAATAATCGGCTTAAGCCAATTTAGTTGAGATACATTCCAAATAGTCATTGAGAAAAATCTTAAAAATTAAAAAAAAAAAAAAAAATGAATAATACATTAAAATTTTCTTTAAACTATTTATTAAGAAGCGCGCTTTTGTTATTGTTATTTGATTTAGTATCATTGTTAGTTCCCAATACTAGCTCAGCCCAAAGCTTATTACAGATGTAGGGTATAAAAAAAAACAAATAATGCAAAATTGTAAAATCATCACAATCATACAACACCATCACACATATAAAAGACATTTACACTTATTTGTACATTAAACAGCATATTTCAGTGCATCAAGGTTAACTTATATGAATGAACATTCACATTTCTCTTGATTTTTCTGTGATTTACATGTAATTGCACATTGTTCTCATTTTTTTTTCGTAGTTTTTAATTAAAATGCATGTTAAAGAGACCCATAAGGTAAAATGGCAAATTATATTTGCATAAATGTATATTTCCATATTAATACCAAAACAAAATCTCCATATCCAAAAGTGTCCATGTAAATTTGTTGTATGACAAGGCTAATTATACAGATTGTAATTTATTTAAGAATTGTCATATTAATATGATTGAATATTATTAAAACAGATTGGAAAAATATGAAGATTTTGAAAAATTTTAACACCTTTAGACAAAATGTTTTGATTTTTTTTTTATAAAATGAATTACCTTTTTTTGAATGTGTTAGCCGATGTTTAAGTATGCTAAATCCATACCTGTTATTTGTTTTTCTTTAATGGCGCAAAAGTTATGGCAGTTTAATGTTAAAGGCTAAAGAAATATATTAATATTATAGTTTTTGCTTTTTGAATATTTATATACCACATTCCAAGATATATATTACATCTCAAAAAAATATAAAAATATACTCGAAAACTTTGTTTGTCATTTAGAAGAACTTAAAATGAAACCGCTATTGCTTTGGAAAATCTCCATTAAATTGATTAAAAGTTCAATTCGCGAGTTTTAGTGACACTTCACAGATCTAATGCAAAAATTCATGGAAATAATGCAGACAATTCTCTCAGTGTATCAATTAAATCCGTCGTGGAGATTCACTCAAGATACCTAACAATTTTTAAGCCATGACTGTTATAAAAAAATGCCAAGAAAAAAATTAAATTTCACAAAATTTTTAAAAAGTTCATAAAATTTTTCTGTTTAAAGATTTTAAAATGACTTTTTGACATGGAGGTGCTGTTTACTAAGCAACTCGGTTCACGCAATATGCTAACCAATAATTGTGGATGTCACAAGCAAAAAACCTACATTTTCAAAAAATGTACTCCAATTCCTTATAAGTTTGTGATGTTCGTATCCCTTTATTGGTGAGCTGATATCAACTTCGTATACCTCAAACTGTATAAAATTACACAATTTTTTACATACTGTTCACAAAACCATATGGAAAAAAAACTGCGAAAGTTTAACAAACGGTAAATTTTGATTTCACTTATAAATCACCACAAGCAGCTATATGTAAATTACTTTTTTTGTAAATATATCTTCCAAGCCTAGTGACTCTACTTTTTATTGGTTTGTTTCTGAATGTTGAAAACTATAAGCAAGAAAATAAAACGAGTGAAAATTCTGTTGTAATTTTGAAGTAATTTTTTTTATTTTAAATGGCCAACAATTCTTTAGGTGAAGACTTTCCAATGTGAAACTCTGTAGGTCCTAGTTTAAAAAGCATGGTCTAACTAACCCTGTAAATCTTTTGTCTCAATTCAAAAATCTTGCGACATAAGATGCATCAAAAGTCGGTTTCAATACACTCAGGGAATTTTTGCTGTAACTATTTGTAGTTGTTTACAGTATCTTTAATTTTAAGTGAAAAAAACAGTCATTTGTAGAAGAAAATTTCAGTTTTGACTACAATTGTAGTTCATTTAAAAAAACAAACCACATTAAATTACTGTATTATGATTTAACATTCCGTTTATACAGTAGTTTTTTTTATTTAAAAAAATAAAACAATTAAATGTTTATGTATTCTTTACTACATATGTGGTTAGTTTTTACTACAATTGTGGTTAATTTTTTGAACAGCAAAAACATAAATGACAATGATAGTTGAATTTACTGAAATGTAAGTCGTTCTTTCTTCAAGTGAAATTTCATTTTTTTAACTGCATTTGCCTTTTTAGTATTCTAAGTTTAGGAATCGAACATTTTTGAAATAGCTCATATGTTTATAAAAATATAATGACATTTATACCGTAAAGCTATAAAATTTGTTTAAATTAATTTTTTTTAATTTCAGGGTCTTGTTATGTCGAAAAATAAAATATAATATTCTGTAAAATTTCTCTGAAATAATTGTTTAAAATCATGGTCAACTTATAGCAAGTGATTGTATGAAAAAAATACTATACTATTATTATAAAATCTTTAGCTTTGAATGAGCTTAACTATACGTGTGTGCTAAATGTTACGTACGTATTGTTACCCTAGTTATTAAGTGTTATTTTTTTTCTAGTTGTTGTTGACCAACCAGCATCATAACAAGTTATAGTCGCATAGTACATTGCACCGTTAGTACCTGCTTATGGTAAATTTTAGTTGGCATTACAATTGTTAGTTGGCAAAAATATATATAGCAGGGGATTTATGATTTATATACGCAACAATACAAAAAGTATCACATAACTAACTAGTAGTAGTAGTAACTAACAACAATAGCACACAAGTATAGAATAGACAATACATACATGAATGCATGCCACTACTCCTAACAAACAATTGTTAATACCAGTGTGACTCTTGATGTTGTTGCCGTTGTTATTATTACTGTACCTTGATTTAAGTCTGGCAATGTCATTTGAAAAGTGTGTGTGTGTGTGTGCCCTGGCACATGTGACTTTAAACTATAAATGATAGTATACCTTTGACACATTACCATGCTTACAGACCAACAAGCCAACTAGTCAATGCTCCTATACAAAGATACTACCAGCTTTACTAAATATTAAAGCTAGACAAACAAACAAAATAATACCAAACAATTCTCTATTGTAAATACAAACACGTTTATTATTTTCATATTTACAGATAAAATTGGGGTTCAATGAAAATCTGGAATTATCAAATTTCTTATAATAACCTGTCATACATTGATAATAATCCATGCGTTAAATTACGAAAAAAATGTCAAAATAACCAAATTTGTTGTAAAATAATCGAAATTTTTGTACATTTTACGAAATTTTTTGTACTTTTGACAATAATTTCGGATTTTTTTTGCATGGATTATTATGAGTGTACACTGATAATAATCCATGCGTTAAATTACGAAAAAAAATTTCAAAATAACCAAATTTGTTGTAAAATAAACGAAAATTTGTACATTTTACGAAATTTTTTGTATTTTTGACTATAATTTCGTATTTTTGATTATTATGAGTGTAGTAACTTTACAACGATTTTACTATATGCACCATTTTTTCATGTTCGTATATGTATGTATTGATATTTGGTTTGAAACACACTTTCATACTTACTACTACAGCTTACCTTCTCCTTATTATCTATTTTGTTATTGTTGTTTTTGCTATTGTGTGTGCGAATAATATCATATTATGTTTTATAGTTTATGGCAAAATATTATAAACTACTTGTAGACATTTTTGTATAGTATTTGTTGTTGTTAAACGTAAACTTCATGTTTTTAAGGGAATCTTCCTGAGTCTGACATACCTTTTTTTAAAAAAAGTTGCAGTTTTCCTTTTGTAAATAAAAATTGTATATAAAACTCAAACATTGTTTTTCAAAAGCGGGTTGGGTCATTTTGATCCAAATGGGACAGAAGAGTTAAATTGGTTCAAATTGTGGAAGAAGGAAACGTGGTTAAATAATGGTCAATTTATCAACATAGTTGTGATAAGGATTAAAAAGATAAAGCATTATAGTTGAAAATTAAATTTTTCATAAGTATTAGTTTCCGCTGTCTCTTCTGATTAAATAATACATTGTGAATGCTGTCATTAACAAAACTCCACTTAACCACACTCATCGCTGTGTCTAGCGCAACTCGCTAGGAGGTGATGCTATGAGTCATAGCCTGATGTATAGCTGTGGGTTTGAAACTCACTGCAACAGAAAATAAAAAAGTTTTTCATATAGAGCAATTTAACAATATAAAATACTTTGTTCTAGCATATTCTTTGTGTCCGTTAAATTTTTCAACAAAAATGTTTTCTTCTTCTTCCTGTAAAAATCTAACTATCCACAAACATTTTTAAGAACCGGTTACCTTTGAATCTATTCCAGAACAGGTTTTTTTTATCATATGTTCCATGAAACCGGTGCTAGAGCAGGTTCTTTTTAAGTCAAAATGTAAAGTTTCACCGGTTTTAGAACCAGTTCTATAACTGATACTAAGAGGTTTACTATCTTTAAAATTTTTTATTTTGTGTTTATTTTTACTTATTTCACACTTCGATAATTTGAACTTTTTTATATATTCTATGTAAATTTTGGCGACAAATCTAAGAAATAAAAAAGCTACAGATTTTTATACACACTCCTTTTCCTTAAAGCTTCTTAAACTTCATATCATGAATAATTGATGACAAACGATTTATGAAACAAATTCATTAATATGATGTAACTTTTTTTCTCTAAATATATTAAAATCAACAGAATGTTTTTCAATAGGTATAAATATTTCCGAAAAATTTTAAGGACTTGTTAGTTTAAACACTCTGAAAACAGAATAAAAAACTGAGATTTTGAGGGCTTTCCTACGGTTTCATAATTTGTTTTATTTGTTCCAGCTTTTTGGAAAAAATTTGTTAGAAAACTCATTTGCATATAAAAATTATGAATATTTTACATCTATTAAAAATAATTCTTTTTTAATAGTATTTTTTCTAAATTTTTCTCGAACCATCTGGGATGTGAATAGTAGGATGATCAAATCGAGTAAACCGATTAAGGCGAAAATGGCTTATGACCTCAATAATAAATATTCAGATTTAAAAATTGTTAAATATGTTGTTAAACCCATCAAATCAAACTTATTTTAAATGAAATCAATTTCGTATAACAATTCATTATACTAGATTTTTACCCTTACTCGAAAAATTATTCGAGTAAGATTTACTCGAACAAAAAGCAGAGACGGAGGAAATTAGAAAAAATAAACAAAAAAATCTAAAAACAGAATATTTGTGTTGTTAGTGTTGTCACTTCTGAGTATAATATACAATAACAGAAAAAGCTAATAGGAAAGATAACTGTAATTTAGCTGCATTAGATTCGAGGCAATACTTGGGTGTGATCGCTAAACGGCCATGACTTGGTATTGTTACGTTTGTAATGTAAGATGAGCGCAGGTTTGATTCTTACAGCCGCAGGTTGTTTAAAAATATATCATATAGAGACAATCTGACAATTATAAGACACAAATAATAATACAATTTAAATGGAAAATCACTGATGAGCCTGTCCATAAAAAAGCCAGAAACTAGTCCAGTCTGATTTAAAAATTAATAGTGTTTATAATTTTTAGAGAAAAACATTTATTCTTCTTCTTAACCTCAACATTTCTAAAAAAAAAGCAGTTTTGTTCATTAAAACACTCTACTTCACGAAACTTTTTTAATTAAAAAAAAACTGTTTATAGAATTAATTATTTGAATTGTTTCTTTGTATTAGTCATATTGCCACAAGTTTGACTTTTAACATTTGTCCAAATTAAAAATAGTTAAACGGATTATTCGATTTTTACTCCATTGATCACCCTAGTAAATAGGGATACAGATCAGTCAGATTTTTTTTAATCATAACTTCATATTGATGTTGTTCTATCGATTTAAAGTAATTAAAAATTAATTACAATCAGTTTATTACATTTTAATAACACATCACAACACATCATAATTTATGATTAAAGATCGAAAAATAAACTTTTTTTTTAATTTTTTAAAATTTAAAAGTGAAAATTATTTTTTATCTAGAATATTACCTTATATCTCGTTGTTTATTTATTTAATTAAAATTATAAATTTAATTATAACATTTATTAAATTAAAGCATCCTTATTATTTATAGAAATTTTCTGTGGTAAATGATAAGTATTTTTATAAAATAATATTACGTATACGCACTCTATCTATTTGTGATCAAAAATCTATAGATTTTGAATAATTTCAAATTTTTTCATTCCAATATTTTGTGTGCAAATCTACATTTCTGATAAACGTAGTTTCCACTTTAACAAGGATATGCGAAATTTTTTCCCCATAATACTCTAATATCAAAATCTGGGAGGGAACTGGAAATTTTCTATTTGTTTTTTCCGTATTCAAGTCATTAATACGAATCGTTCAAGTGGTATTATTTTAGTTTTTTTGGTATTATTTTTTTAACGATAACCCTACAGTTAAATCTTTAAGTGACATTATACCCTGTTTTTAGATGATGTTTTTCTTCCCACGAACGAAAAAAATACATACAATTTAAAAACAAAATATATGTAGTAAAATCCAATGATATATTCTATCTAAACCACCAATTCAGTCAGAAATTACGAAAATAGAAAATCGAAAAAAAGTACAAAAATAGCGAAATTATATCAAAACCGAAGTTTTTAACTTAGGGTACATTCCGTATTGATATTTTATACAAAAATTCTGTAAGTGTATGAATGCTTATGTTTTTATGCAAAAGAAAGTAGTTCAAGTGCTTGTTGCCTTTTGCTATTAACTGCAGGTGCTAGTACGACTACTATCACTACTCCGACTATTACTACAACTGATAGCAGTAATAGTAGTACTAGAAGCTCTACAAATAGCTGGTAGTAGTATGACTTACAGTCAAATTCATTTAAAACGATTTCTTATCATACTTATTTTGAGAATCCAATATTTTGTCCAAAATTTTCATATATCTAGCAGCAATTTGGAATAAATAATATTTGTTACAAATATAAAAAAAAATACTTATCTGATCTCTTAAAATTCGTTTTAACCTAGTTTCACTTTAGTTTTTTTTTGATATTCCTGCTGTTTTTATGTTACTTTGTTTAAAGCATTTAGCATTTTATGCAAGTCTGTTGTAAATGTCAAGTCTATGCTACGTGTATGTTGATCTATATTCGAATGTATGTGTGCATATTATGTTAAGCGTTTTAATAATGACAATATGTTAACATAAATTTATGGATATTTTATGTTGCGTTATATATTACATATCCATATATAGTTTTTATGACCCAAAGAAATCTATAAATCTTATCATTAATTTTAAAAGCAAACAAAATAGTTTTGTTTGGATTGAAAACAAAAAATTTCAGTAGACTTGAACATATATACACTCATAGAAATAAACCAGTAAAAAAGCAGATGACGCGTTCAAGAGATATGATGTTTTAACACCATACATTTTACTAAAAAGTCCCAAATATAAACAGCGATAAAACGCGAACTACAACGAATTTAGGAAATACTAAAAATTGATGTGGTCCAGAAGAATGCTTGCTCAAAATTTTATGTAAATTGGAAGGCATGAATCCGATTGTTTTGTAATTTACCCTTTTACCCTACATTTTCAAAAAATTTACGCCAATTTCTTATAAGTTTGTGAGGTTCATATACTGGTATACCTCAAACTGTATAAAATTACACAATTCTTTAAATACTATTTCAAAAGCTTAATTCTATTAAACTGCGCACAAACTCTATTTAAAAAGCTGCGAAATCGGGTTATTTTGGTTTCACTTGTAAGCCAAGCAACAATATGGAAATTACTTTTTTATTGAATTTATTTTCCAAGTCTAGTGACTTCATTTTGTATTGTTTTGGATCTTTAAGTTTAAAACTATGAGCAAAAAAACGGAAAATTAATATAAAAAAAAAACTTGTAAGTTTCAAGCAATTTTTTTTAATTTTTCAACTTTTTCGACTTCTAAATGGAAGATGAAGACAGGAAACGTTCATGTTGTACAGTCTACCTTTTCCTGTTCATCGTTTCTCTCTTTTCAAAAACCTTGAGAAATAAGAAGCATCTGCACTCAGGTGTAGACAATTTTTGAAAATAGCTCATATGTATACAAATTAGATTAATGGAAATTTAAAATTTCCATTTGCCATTTTCAATTCAAAATATGAATTAAATATTTGAAATCTAAAACGGTGTATTTGCTGGTCTACTAGTTCTATACAGATGTCTGTTCGAAATTTTCAATAATAAAAAAAATTAAAGATAGTGTTTTTCGCACATATTTTTAACCGGATTCATCTGTTCTTTGTAAAATAACAATCACTAAACAATTTTGTCAAATGGATTTGAATTTTTTAACTAAAATTATTAAACTTTAATTGAAGTTAAAAAACTTGAAAAGTTATTAATTAAAAATTCAAAAATATTAATTAGTTTGTATATTCAAAATATTTTTTTTAACAAACTTTTAGCTAGTTTTGAACAGTTTTTCTTTAATTTTAAATATTTTCTATTTACAATATTAAATTTTTAAAAAATCTCATAATGCTGTTTAATTTCAAATTAATAACCTAAATGTTACAATAACTGCTGCAAATTCTGTAAATTAATGAAAAAAAAAATCCGGAAATAACGTCCCGGGAAAAACCGTATAGCCATTTTTAGCTCAATCTGAACTAATGCAAGTTTTTTAAAAAAAGAGTAGCTTCGCATTTTCCTTCAAACGTTTGCTTAAATAGAAGAATTTGTCGGCAGTTAAACTTAGCGACACCTGATGAATATATTTGTATTAGAGTCAACCATTGGTTCTTTTTAAAAGTTTTTTCTCTATGTGTTGTAAAAAAGTAATAATCAATTTCTATTTGGAATTCAATAATATGATCTTAAACCGAACAAAATTAAAATTCATTTATTTAATGTTTTTTTTTTTTTAAATTTAAGTATTCTTTGATCTTCTTTTAATTAATTCTTGTTATTTTAAACGAGCTTAACATCATTTATTTATTAATTATAATTGTTTATTTCCAATATTTCGTCTCCACGTTTGGTGACTTTTTTAATAATTGTTCCCTGAAGAAGTCACCCAATGTGGAGACGAAATATTGGGAAAAAAAACAATTATAATTAATAAATAAATGATCTTAAGCTCGTTTAAAATATCGTAAGAAGAATTATTTAAAGTTTTATTCACTTAATAAAGAAGTTTTTAAAAAACTTGATTCATAAAACGTATGAAGATTTTTGTTAATTTTAAGAACTTGTTCGTTCTATTTGTGAAGAAAAATTTAATTAGTTTAATGAAAATTGTCAATATTTTTTGTCCTCCGAAATTGTATCTATGTATAAATAATAAAAACTTTATACTAATTGTTAATGTGTATTTTTTAAACATTTGAAATGTTTTTTGGAAAATTTTAAATAAAATTTAAATCAACATTATTTTCCAACTTTTACTCATGTAATCCAGCTATAATCTAGGTTAAATCCTTTCATACTCAATGAAAATATCTAACACTTAATTCAAAACCAGCTAAAGTATTTTCGTATACCGTATTATTGATGACAAAATCGTCATTATCTCATTTTAATTTTGATTTTTGGAAACATCATTTGCTATAACCATTGACCTGCGTTTTGTTATAATTACAAAATTGACTGACCTCTTTTACATTTAACGACAAGTAATTACAGAGCACACTTTTGTTGGCAGAAAACATGACCCAAAAAATTTCCATTACAAACAATATTCCTGTAACCATCAAACTGTGGCAGTGGTTGTGTTTTGTACAAATACATGGAATCGAAAACAAAATGAACAAAATTTGAATTATATATGACTAACACATTCACGAGATATATTAGAAAGGTTTTGCAATTTACCACTTAAATAATGAAAATTTAAAACGAAATGGACAACTAAAATTACAAAAACTAAAACTGGAACTGGAACATACAAATTTTAAATATTATAAATAAATATTATTATCTTAGCTCTATTTTTTAAATTTTACTTTTTTTCCTTTTTATTTAATAAATCTTTATATAATGTCATTTCATACACTCATAGAAAAAAGTTAATAGAAAAATGAGTAAAACCGTTAGTAGTCCAAATTTGCAATTTTTTAACTAATTTTAGTTCAAATTGAGATTTTAATAAAATATTTAGCTATTTTGACTAGATGAAACACTAAATTTTTAACAAATTTTTTTCTGAATTTACTAAAGTCTATTTTTAAAAAAGTAAAAAAAAGAAAAGGTTTTATTTTTGAATTGAACGACTTTAATAAGTGGCTTTTGGTGATTATAAAATAATTTATAATACTTAAAAAAAATTAATAAATAATTTTAAGAAAAATATTATTCTTTTACCAATTATTTAATTAAATTTTTACTTATTTTTCTATTATTTTCATTATTTTACATTATGCTTCTGTCTTTGACATATAGCATTCCAATGTGCATACAAAAGGAACAAAAAATTAATAATAAAACCAAATAAAACAAACAGATACGCTCATACAAATAAGTCTGTAAAAATAGCACACAAAAATTACTAAAAATTAGTTAAAAATTACTTGATTGTTTTTTAGATTTGTCTAAAAACGGACTTTTAAGGTCCAGTTTATTATATAAAATAAAAGATTCTTTCATTTGTTTCGTTTTAGAACAAAGTAGAAAAATTAGCAGAATCTTTTTGCTAAATATTGGTAAAAAAAAACAGCAAAAAAATATGTTAAATCTATTAAATAAAAGTTAAATTTTTAGTTGGTTTCATGAAAACCAAGCGTCATCTATTCGTGAAAATTGTTCTTATAAATAATAAGACATCTTAAATACAGCTCCGTATTTGTAAGATAAACAAAATACAGAGTTGTATTTGTCTTTTATTTGTCTTTATTAGTTTATGTCAAAGACTCAAAGCGTAATAAAAAAAAACATTAAAACAAACGAAGCATAAGGAAAAATTTAATTAAATAAGCACTGACTTTCCCAAAGCTTTTAATATCTATTCATTGTTAAGAAAAAACAGAAAATATTATTTAAATATTTATTAATTTTTTTTATATATTATTAATTATAAGTTGATATAGTTTTTATTAAAAATAAAAATTATGTTTTTACGACCTTTAATTGTGCAATGAAATTATTCAAGTTCGAGACCATAATTAGGATATTGTCCTAACAAATAATCTATAGAGTTTTTATTTTCAAATTTATTGATTGACCACTTTCTGGAATGTGTTTTGATCGATCTATTTCGGAATTTTCTAGGTTCCCATCATCAGAACCACGTTTTTGAAAGAAGTGACAATCCCATGGAAAACATCAAACATTCATATAAACTAGTTTTCTCACTAAATGAGAACTAATATATGAGTTCGAAGTTAAAGATTATCACCATTGATCGAAATAAATTGAAAGCTTATTTGTTATGTGCACCCTCTACCTTTGGTAGATATATAATACACGTTTTTTTGGTTTTTGTCTCCTTTTTATTTCCACACTTCTTTTGTTTGGTTATGTTTAAAAACAAGACATAAAATTGGGAGTATGCAAGACCTTACTTTGTCTTTTATGCAAGTTGAATATAATTTTTATTAAAAATAAAAATTATGTTTTTTCGACCTTTAATTGTGCAATGAAACACAAAAGCTACTTGAGATTTGTTAAGAAAAAGAGAAAAATATTATTAAATTTATTTTATTAGTTTTTTTTAAATATTATAAATTATTTTATACACACAAAAACCTCTTGAATATTTTGATAGCTTTATTTTTATAAGTTTATAATAAAATCATTTGCATAACTATTTTTCTAATACGACGTGTTCACTCCACTTCTCTATTTTATACTAACAAAATATAAAAAATACACAAATACTCAAACGCAAACATTGCATTACAACGACCTCTGCTGGTTTTTGATTTTCAAAATAATATTTTAGACTTTAGCAAATACAGCAAACGAAATTGGTTACAAATTTAGTAGTTTTTATTTTACTAATACTTAGCAAAAAAATTTTGCAAATGTTACTGATTTTTCCTCCAATTTTTTAGTAACTTTTTCTGCTATTTTTATAGACTTATTTGTACGAGTGTATGCATATAATATATTTTTCTCACTTCTTTATTACTACATTTCTTTAAGATAATATCAAATTTGTTGTACAGACATAGTCATATTTTATAGACTATTTTAAATAATGATGGTCTTTTGTTTCTCCACTGTGACTGCCACAAAAGGGACAAGAGCAACAAAAAAATGTTAAACAACACAGATGGCCATCATTATAATGTGTTGTTACCACTTGTAATAATAATGACCAAAATCATTGTTTTTATTTCAGGCTGTTTTTATGTTTGTTTCGTTATTATTTTTAGTTTTTTTTTTTTTTTGTGATAAGGAAATGAATAGACTGAAAACCTAACCAAATAACCATAATTTGTCAGTAAGATAATAAGTTCCATTTGTTGAGAAGTCTAGGAAATGGTGGATGTGGAAGTGAGGTTTAAAGTTTCCGGATTATTAAACTTGTGATTAACATTTAAAATCGTATAAAATTTAAATAGTTTGGAGAAAAATTTAATGGACTTTAAAAATAAAATTAAAGAGAAATTATATGCTGGTAAGACGTTCGAATAAAAAAAGTTTTAAAATAATAAAGTGGTCACTAAGATTTGCTTACTTATCTGACATTAATCAAAGTTAAGCACTTGGCCATAGCTATGAATGTCACATTTATATAGTAATATCTTTGGTTAAAGTCAAACTATGATTTTTTTCTAACGGAAAGGGGTAGGGAGACTTCTCCCAAACCTCTAAAGCTATTCGCTTAAAATGAGGGTAGAAGGGATTTTCGGATATTACTTAAATTTTAAATATGTTTTCATCATAAAACCCTTACTTACTTATATGGTAGTTTTTTTTAGTCTTGCCCTTGAAGTTCTCGCTAATCGCTTAAGCGAGGATCTTGAAATTTGGTATTTAGGTTTCCAACCCCTATAGACATCCGCTTAGACGGGATTATGGGAAATTCATTCGGGAAAGGATATAAATGGGAAACGTAGCTAATCTAAAGGCTTGGCTAAACTGCGGAAGTTAGGAATATGAATTTTGGTATATATGTATTTCTCTTTTCGCGTAAAATCCTATTAGACGGAGTTTTTAGAAATTACAACGAGAGGAATAAAAGGGCATGCGTTAATTCACAGATCAGATACTTTTTTGCAATTCTAGCACGAACGTAGTAAAAGTGGAATTCCAAAAGTGAACAATTTCCGTCTTTGTGACCTACCCAAACTTCTGATATAAGAAAAATTAAATTACGGTATATTTTATTTTAATTGCGCTATCACTAATAAGACAATTTTTAAAAACTCCAATAAAAAATGTGGATTAGACAGTGTTAAAATTTTAAACTTTTTGGATTCCTGATAAAATCGTATGCCAAGATAGGCTTTAAAAGATAAAAAGGTAAAACATGTTTGAAATCTGAAATTGTAGCATCCACTATAAAAGATTAAACAAATTTATTAAAAGAGTTTATTACTTAGAATTTAGTTTGGTTCTAAATATATTTCGGTATTTAAACTACCGGTAACGAAGCATCTTGTTTTTAAGCAATACCTCATATATTTAAAATTTGGTCCATTAACTCATTATGGACACATTGCTCGTTATCAACACAGCACTTTTAAGCGTCTACATTTTTTATTTATATAGAGATAAATAACTGGTTTGGCAACCATAAAAAACGTAACGATCGTAAGAACATTTGTATCTAGAACCGCCAAATATTAATTTAAAAATAAATCTATATATGACTCTCTTTGTTTGAATTTTTCTAAAATTATATAAAAATATAAAAAGTACCAAAAGAATTAAAAAAATCCATTTGCTGAATCTACTTTTTCAATTTTATACACAATAATTTACGAAAATCTAAACGACTTGAGATTAAATTTTATTTATTAACCAAAAACAAATATATTATAAAAATTATTCCATTTTCACTCAAAACTTAAATTATTGCTAGTATTTATTGAAATACTACTACACTTATAAAAGCAATGTCACATATGCCACAGGACAATGTTTAAAAATGGTCAAAAACTACTCAAGTTAATAAGAATTATTGTATTCTTGAATAACGCGTTCTTCATAAAATTACATAAAATTAATTTTTTTTTTTAAATATCGCTCATTTACTGCAAGATTGACTGGCATAAGTCAAAAAACACGATTTTGCAGAAAACGAGTTTAAAATTTTCAATCCATATCTGCCCCGCTTGACCATTTCTTTATTTATAGGGGGTTTTAATGTATTTTTCTCTTAGCGAGAGTTGTGTGCGAATTCGGAGAGACCCGTGAGTAGCACAGTTTCTCTATGAAGTATATACTCTTTGTACCCACTTTAAATAAAAAACTAAATATATTATCCCCTATCTCGAAAAGTATACATGATATTAATGTGAAATTTTTACACAATATAAAGCATGAAATAACTAATAAATCTGCATCATTAACACAAAAATCGCATTTTTTGGCTTATGACAGTCTTGAAGTAAATGAGCGATATGTTTATGCTTCTAAGGTTTTAAAATCGCAATAATATAATGTTTTGTGTTATTGTTATTAAGTCTCAATAACGAGCTAAAAGATTTAAAGTCTCTTCATGTTTTCAAAGTTGTATCAACTTTTAGAATTTGTTAATCTTAACACATTTTTTGAAAGAAACCATAATGTTCCTTTATAAATTATTTCATTCATAATGTAAAAGAAGGCAAAGAACTAAAAACAAAAGCTTAATATATTGTAAAATCATTAAAGTTTATATGTGTTAACAAATTTAGTTATACACAAGACCCTGGCACTAT
Organism: Delia radicum; assembly: GCA_021234595.1. Lineage (NCBI taxonomy): Eukaryota > Metazoa > Arthropoda > Insecta > Diptera > Anthomyiidae > Delia > Delia radicum. The sequence continues at coordinate 5,653,557 of CM037855.1, read as the reverse complement.
ATTACAACAAAAAATTTCTCTTTTATTGTCCTTAAAATAAATTTTCAAAATCACTTTCTCGCTTAAAACTTGTCTGCATACATATATTTAACAACGATAGAGCGCTAATGTTATATAGTCGTGATAAAAGTAAAGTACTTACTGGTAGTTGTATCAAGCCACTACTGCTATAACAGCTTTTTTACTCTACAGCTATTGTAGCTTACTATTGTTATTATTGTATTGAATTTTTGCTTTATCGGAGCCTTGGGATTAAAGCCACAATGTATAATAAACCCCTAAACTAAATATAACAATAGAGCTTTGTCAAACAAACCCAAGAATTCAAAAAAACTCGTTTTAATAGTGTTGTATTTTGTATAGGGGGGATTTCATCTCAAATGACCGAACTTTTGAAACCGACGTCTTGGGATCGTAATGAAAATTGTAGCAAGTTGAGTGCTATTGGGTAGTAGTTATGATACAAAATTTCAGCGAGATTGGTCAAGGACTCTCTGAGTTGGTGTGTGTTGAATTTTGACATTTTTGTCAAACAGACCCTTTTTCAGATATATATATAACTAATTACTTATTGTAGTTAGAAAATTTTGTGCATAGTGCTTTTGATAGCTATTTCTTCAACCTTTTTTTGGTTATTTAACCAAATAAAATTTCGATTAAATAACAAAAATAGGAATACAATATCTTGTTCCTCTCAAAAACTACATTACTTTAAAGAATAAATTAAAGAAAATAAAATTTTTACCTCCAGATAAATACTTTCGTTCTAAACATATAAAGGATGCATAATATTCCAGAAGGTATTTTTATGTAAAAGATATATGTGTTAAAAATCCTTGATTGGCTTATACTTTTCCCATCAGCCGCTTGTAAAGTTGCCACATTTCTTAAGCAATTAAAAGTGTGTCATAACTTCTACCCAATAGGACTCAACTTGATGTAAATTTCAGCACGATCCCAAGACTTCAGTTTCAAAAGTTCGGTCACTTGAGATGAAACCCCCTTATAGATGTGGTGGTAGCAATAAACGCTTTGTCAAACTGAAGAAACTTGAATATTAATAAGTTTGGTAGTGTTGTTGTCAGTTGAACACCACTATTTTGGAAATGTGTTCGCGAAAAATATGTCGATAGCGTTAACACTTTTTTTAGAATTAAGGAATTTAGAAGAGAAAAGAAAAAAAAGTATATATTTAAGGTCTTTAAAGCTTAAAACTTTTTATTTCTTAGATGTTAATTTAATATTAAGTTATTTAAGTTTATTTTTTTAATGACATCTACGTTTATCTAGTTTTCCCACAAAATCCTTTCAATGCATATAATTTAATTAGTTGTTGCCTTCATTTCTGAGTTTGAATGCCACAAAAACCACTTATATTTAACAAATATTAACATAAACATTAACAAAACGCGTAAACAAATTGCATTTAATTGCCATAACAGCGTCAACAACACAACACTGAATAACATAATATGCCATAATAAAGACATCCGTGGGCTGTTTAAAAATTATTGAGCTCTTGGTAGCGCAATGATTGCCTTGGTTAATTGTACCGTAAACTTCATTTATGAACTCCCATACTTTGTACTCTTCGACAGACTGTGCTCATAAAGCAGCCTTCAAACCTTATGCAATCATAGCTAAAGGGTGTAAACGAAAAAAATTTACCATTTGCGAATACGGATTGTGCAAAAGCTATAATCGTTAGGAATGAAATGTAAATTTTCTCATATTTTCTGTAGTGTAATGTTCATTGAAGTATAAAAAGCAAAAAAACATAAAAATGGTGAAAATTGGATTTCGACAGTTTTTTGGTGGAAAAATAATATTTTTAATAGATTTATGAAAGGAATCAAGAATAATAAAAACTAAATGTAGAAATAGTTGCTGCGACGTAAATTGGCTGTTTTAGCCAAAAAATTTAAGAAGAGTCATCCAGACATACAAAAATGTATGTTTTTTAAAATTAAGATCATGTAGATTAAAAAACATATGTCACAAATCCATGGAGTTGTTAAAAGTTTCAAGAAGTGCGAATGAAAATTGTGTATTTCAATTGGTCATATATATTTAGTGTCCTTAAATTAGACTATATAACCGACGTATAATTGGAAAATAAAGTAATTCCTGAAGTAATTGTGTACATTACTTACTGTATAGCTGTTGTGTAGAAAGTAGTCATATTCGAAACATTTCGCAAAGAATCGTGTTAAGATTTTAAAATGGTAAATTTTTTTCGTTTCCACTCTTTGTGTGAGGGATATTTTCTTTGCCGATGAAGCTCTTTTAGACTCACAAAATACTCCTTAATATTAGTACCACGGTCCGCCAAATAACTATTTTTTTTTGAAAATGCTACAAAAAAAAACCTACTGAATATTTTCTCAAATTTCTTTTTTTTATTTGAAAGTACAATCCTTCCGGTTAATAATGGAAAATAATTTCATTCAAATGGCTGCCTCGGCTGGCCATGCAGTAGCCTACACGATCGGTCCAATTTTTAAGCACATTATCGATTGTGTGCAGCTGTATTTCATAAATGGCTTTACGAATATTGTCCTTTAAAGCGTCAATTGTCTCTGGCTTGTTGGCGTAACACTTATCTTTGACTGGCACCCCACAAATAATAGTCCAACGGTGTCAAATCGCAGCTCCGAGGTGGCCAAACGACATCAGCTCTGCAGGCTGATAATGCGATCTTCAAAAACAGGGCGCGAAACATCTAATGTAGCTTCGGCTGTGTGGCACGTGGCGCCGTCCTGTTGAAACCAAATGTTGCCAATATCCTCCTCTTCAATTTTTGTGAACAAAAATTCATTCAACATGGCCCGATAACGATCGCCATTGACTGACCACTGACATTCTGAAACATTACCATGATTTTCAAAGTAATGTCGCAATATTTCCCAGCGTTGTTCAAGCGTATACACAATCCATATTCGTTCAGCGGAAGGATAAAACTAATTATCTGTCAAATCAGACATGAGCTAAGTGTTACCATTCACGAAATAAGCACTAGTTGAAAAAAAACGTTAGATGGCGGACCCTTTATTAATATGAAAATTTTGTATATATTATTGGTATTTTAAAATAGCATTTAATTTTGAATTGTCAGGTTTGAGATCATAACTAAAATGTAATTTTTACAAAAAGAAAACACTAATTGTTAAGGAATGTAATAGAAGATGAAAAAAATCTTGGGGTAATGCCGCACTTTCGACCTAAGCGACTAGGTCATGTTCAGACTCTTTCTAATCACAAAACCACAAGAAACTCATGTTTTGATAGACCTGATCAAATAAGAAGCACAGCGGCAGTTTTTTTCCAACACATTTCGCTTTATGAAAGTACTGTATCAATTTCGACAAAACGTAAATAAAAAAAGATTTTAATTACCTTATAGTAAAATCGAAAAAGCCTCAAACAATTTTAAGTACTTTAAATTTTATGGAGCAACCAACATGTGCATAACCTCAGTTAAAAGCATTTAATATGATTTCCTGCCAATATCTAACCATAAATCCAGTTAAATGTCATAAAAGCAGCAAAAAATTGTTGTTTTCCAAAATAGCGGCTATTTTTTTAATCATTTTATTTCTAAGTTCTAATACGTGACAAAAAGAATTTTTTTAATGTATTTTTATATATTTTTTGGTTTCATAAATATGTATATGTTTTGGAATGTGATAAATACTATGTATCTATAAATTGGTGCAACTTTAATTAAATCCACTCCAAAACTGTAGTTTTAATATTGTTAATTTTCTATAACTTAAAATCGTCATAATTTTTGAGTTGTTAAAGATAAATGATTAACGTGGTCTTATTTAGCATTATATATATATATCGGTTAACAGATGCACAAAAAGTTATTCATGTCATACTCAAAGTGTCAAAAAACTTTTTAATTCTTCATATGCAAAAATTGATCGTAAAATTTTCAATGTATCTGACGTGCAACTAACAATTTCACCAAAAGTCAGTCTTCATTCATCGGCATTTAAAGGTACAAATGGACCTCATTTAATATTGAGCCTTTTTATAGGGAAAATAATGAGATAACTTCGTTCTAAAGAATATTTCGTATCCAAATTAAATTGATGACTTATAATAAAGTCATGCCTAGTACTCCTCAAACATCCCGTGTATAACTCACACTTTGATTACCTAACATACATACATATATTTCTATGAAATATACTTTGTAGGTAACTTGTGTGTGAAAATTGTTTATTGTCACGCAGCATGATATTTGGCTTACATTTAAACGCACACACACACACACACGTGCTCACATTCACTTGTACATATACACCTACTTAATATTTATATTTACTACACATTCATACACACATGTATAAATGTTGAAGTACTTTCATATGACGTCTAAAGTATGTATAAAATTCGAGTTCATCATGTAAGCATGAACATTTTTGTGTGACAATGTGTTGAGGTGTTAATTTTTATATAAAAAAAATATATATATATATAATAAACGTATATAAATTCGTGTGTTCGTGTGTATGTGTGAGTGTGTGTAAAAGCTCAAATGCTAAAAATTCTTGGTATAAATAATTAATGTTTATGTTGAAAGGTATGACGACTCCAAACAACAACAAGCAGGGGGCTAATAATACTGTAACAAAGAAAATTAAATTAAAACAAAGAAGTTCCCATTTTCTCTTTGTGGAAATATCCAGAACGATTATGTTTATTTTTTGTTTTTATAAAAACAGAAGAAAACATTTGATTTTATAGTGGTTTTTATTTGACATGCGAGCCCAATAATTTAGCGTGTAAAAATGTTTAACACTAAACAATTTATGTTTAGAGTGCTAAAATAAAGTGTTTTTACATGTTGCCTTATGGAAACATTTAAATGTAAAAAACTTTATGATATTTAACAACATGTAGGTAGACATGCATAATCATGATTGTCATGATAACCGTCAATTTGTTGTATGTATGTTTTTAACATTTAGTGGTCGTATAGTTGGTACTTAAAGTAATAATTTGTTTATATATACATGTAATATTATGTTGTTGGTATTGTTTTTATGGTATTTTAAGGTAATTGAAATGTTAGACTTTAAAAAATGTGTTTTGTGGAAATTGTTTAAGAGGAAGGAAATGTTTCCTATTTGCGGCCTGTTTCCCGTTTGTTTCCCTATTTGCGGCCTGTTCCCTTTGTTTTTTTTTACGTGTTGTTGCATGAATATGTCAAAACTGTCAACTTTCATCAAGTTTAATTTCCGCCATTACTATTTTAGAAAGTTTCGACTTGAATGTACACGTTTGCCTTGGTTTTATTGTGTCCTTCCAAAAAACGCAATATATAGTATAATCTTTCGTAAACATAAAAAGTGAGTAGCAAACAAGTTTTAAAGAATTTTTAAGTTATAGTTCTATAAACGGAAAAAATTTAGAAATGTTGAGGTTAAGAAGAAGAATAAACGATTTTTCTCTAAAAATTATAAACACTATTAATTTTTAAATCAGACTAGACTAGTTTCTGCCTCTTTTTATGGACAGGCTAATCAGTGATTTTCCATTTAAATTGTATTATTATTTGTGTCTTATAATTGTCAGATTGTCCTCTATGATAAATTTTTCAACAACCTGCGGCTGTAAGAATCAAACCTGCGCTCATCTTACATTACAAACGTAACAATACCAAGTCATGACCGTTTAGCAATCACACCCAAGTATGGTCTCGAATCTAATGCAGCTAAATTTCAGTTGTCTTTCCTATTAGCTTTTTCTGTTATTGTATATTTTATTCAGAAGTGACAACAGTAACAATACAATTATTCTATTTTTAGATTTTTGTTTATTTTTCTAATCTCCTCCTCCGTTTCTATTTCACAATGTTACCAGATTGACGTATGGTTTTACGTTCAGTGTTGACAACTTTTGCGTTTTAAGTTGAGACATCGCCGCAGGGCAAATTTTATAATGTATAGACAGTCGCAATTAATTTTTAATTAATATGCATTTGACAAATTTAATTTAGAAATGTTGACGTTAAGAAGAAGAATAAACGCTTTTCTCTAAAAAATTATAAACACTATTAATTTTTAAATCAGACTAGACTAGTTTCTGCCTTTTTATGGACAGGCTCATCAGTGATTTTCCATTTAAATTGTATTATTATTTGTGTCTTATAATTGTCAGATTGTCTCTTATATGATAAATTTTTCAACAACCTGCGGCTGTAAGAATCAAACCTGCGCTCATCTTACATTACAAACGTAACAATACCAAGTCATGACCGTTTAGCGATCACACCCAAGTATGGCCTCGAATCTAATGCAGCTAAATTGCAGTTTTCTTTCCTATTAGCTTTTGTATATTTTATTCAGAAGTGACAACAGTAACAATACAATTATTCTATTTTGAGATTTTTGTTTATTTTTCTAATCTCCTCCTCCGTTTCTATTTCACAATGTTACCAGATTGACGTATGGTTTTTACGTTCAGTGTTGACAACTTTTGCGTTTTAAGTTGAGACATCGCCGCAGGACAAATTTTATAATGTATTTTAGTACAGTGTTATATTAACGTAATATAGACAGTCGCAATTAATTTTTAATTAATATGCATTTGACAAATTTAATTTAGAAATGTTGACGTTAAGAAGAAGAATAAACGTTTTTCTCTAAAAATTATAAACACTATTAATTTTTAAATCAGACTAGACTAGTTTCTGCCTTTTTATGGACAGGCTCATCAGTAATTTTCCATATAAATTTATTCACATTTTAATATAACTAATTGATTCCATAAGCAAGCATAATAAATAAATAAAAAAAAATGTAAAAAACTGAATTTTCACAATGTTCCCTGGACTTTTTATATATTTTCTTATTTTTTTTTTACAATAGCTACTCAAAATTGATACTTACAAAAATGTTAAGAAAAAAATCCTTGTAGAATATCGTTATGCCATAAATAAATAAATATATATACAGTCATATATACCTCAAAAAAAATTATTTTCAAGAACTTTTCGAACAAAAAAAATATTTCATCTTTGCAGTAGAAAAACAAATTGATATTTGATCTTCAAGTATGCATAGAAAGCTGCATCTATAGAAACCACAACAATATCAGAAAGCCTGAGTTGCTTCTTCCTAATGTAAAAAATTGTATACGCAAAGCAAATATTCGGGCCCTGTCCATCTTGGGGCCATTTCCTCTATAAAAATATTTATATTATTGAAAAGATCATGAAAATTTTTCCTAAATTAATAAAAAAAAAGTGGTAACACTAGCATGAATATAATGCATTTTTTGGCCATCTACGTTCTTCGTCAACATTTTTCGTGCCCTTGTAGTGTTAATTGTAGACGTCACTTATTTAACTAACCAAATCAAAGCAAATATGTCATGTTAAGCGTATATTTACTTTTTTCAATTGATTTAAATCGATAGTTACCTACGAATCTTTACTATTTTAGTGTTTTGTTTATTAAACAATACCACAGTTGACAATTCTACTTTTGGTTGAAATTTTAATGGCAAGTTTTTTCCTCATGTTGTAGTATTCTATCCTTCTCCTTGTAAGTACAGAATATCAGAAATCAACGATATTTTCGTTTTTTATGCTGAACATATATTAAGCGATTTTTACATTGTAACTCGTGAGTGGTTTATAGTGAATTTTTTTTGTATATTTACAAATTGTATGTGAGATTCGGTTGTAGAACATGAATTCTTTTTTTCTATATTAATAGAAAATTATAATTTATTTGTGATAATTTACCTTGACTAGTAGAAAAAACACAGAAAAAGTTATTAGAAACTAGTATGGATTTTTTTTAGTAAAATGTGCCCACGTGGGATTCGAACCTGGGACACTAGGTTGTCCGTCAAGCGCTATTCTATCTGAGCTTATAGACATGTTATACTTAAAAGATAAAAACATGAATGACTTGCTTGCATAAAATGTCATTACTTTTCATCTTACTAAAAATCAAATATAAGTAGTTATATAAATACATACTAGAGTTGAAAACATATTGAGTCTAAAAATAGACTTTCAAAAAATGTTGAAATTATTGCCTTATGTTTAAGATAATGATACAATTAAGTACTTATAGTTAACGCATCTTTTTTTTATTAAAATAATGGGAACATTTACTAGACTAACTAATAAGACATTATTATTTGTGTTTAAGTAACGCAGCTGGTGTCATTACTGGTAGTGAGAAAAGTAATGAAATGTCATTACCGATTCTACACAGGGTTATATAAGCACTTATATGCTATAGAGTTGGGCATTCTAGTTCATAGTTCATTTCGTTCATTTGCATTTATTAAACTAGTTCATTCTTTCAGTTCATATGCTTGTTTCGACAATTTTTTCAATTATTCATATTTTTATATTGGTGAATTGCTTGTTTAACAAATATATAGTATAAGCGAAAATTCCAAATGAACGGCTTAAAATTAAACTAGTTCTTTTTAACCGTTCATTTTAGGGATTTTCTCTCATATTATGCAAATGAACGAAATAAACTATGAACTAGAATGCCCACCTCCAATATGGTAATGCTTTTTAGCACTGGGATGTTGGGCTCAAATTTTATATAAATACATCTCTTTTTTCCCTGTATTAAGAGTCAAATTAAATTAATTAAGTAATTTCTTTATTATGCAAAAATTGTTAAAAAAAAAAATAATGATACGAAGGCTGCTCAATAAGTCCGTGACTTTTTGAATGAAACACAGTTTTTTTTTTTGCAAAAAAAAATTATTTTTCAACATAATCTCCTTTTAGCTCAATACACTTAGTCCAACGTTTCTCCAATTTTTGTATCCCTTTCCAAAAAATAGGATTTTTCGATGTCCAAAAAAATCCATTTGTTTGAACAATAATTTCATCGTTGGAGCTAAATCTCTTGTTTTTCCCTTTTGAAGGTTATCGATATGGATTATCCCGCGTGCATACCAAAAAACTGTTGCTATCACCTTATTGGCCGACACACTTACCTTGGCCTTCTTCGAGCCGGTTCACCCGGAGAAACCCATTGTTTAGACTGCTGCTTGGTCTCCGGAGTGTTGTAATGGATCCATGTTTCATCCACAGTTACAAAACGCCGCAAAAACTCATTCGAATTGCGGTTAAATAACTCCAAACAATTCTTTGAAGTTGTCACACGATGGTCAATTGAGAGCAAACGCGGCACAAATCTTGAAGACAGCTTTCTTAAAACCAACTGATCATTTAAAATCGAAAACACACTGCCATATGAAATGCCTATGGCATCAACAATCTCACGCACTTTTACTCTTCGATCGGCCAATAGTGGATTTTTTCGACATTTTCGGGTGTATTGACCTCAATTGGCCGTCCAGAACGTTCAGCGTCATTTGTACTTGTGCGACCACACTGAAAAGTCAGTAAACCACTTTTTTACCATTGAAATCGATGGTGCCAGAGTCCCATAGTATTTATCAAGCTTTTCCTTGGTTTGATTGACGGTTTTTTTTTCGCAAAAAATAATGTTTAATGAGCACTCGAAATTTACTTTTTTCCATTTTTAAAAAAATCCACGAGGTTGTATGTTTTGAGCAGCTGTTAAACGCAAAGTAAATGACAGGAACTTGCTTGGGAGCAGTGTTGCATTTCATATAACTACGAGGCGAAGTTCGAAAAGTCACGGAACTTATTGATCCCGCCCTCGTATCACAAAATCAAATTTTCGTGACAAACTCTTATAAACTAAATAAATTATAAATATAAAATCACATTATTTCAACCAAATAATGTTTTTTTTTTTTTGTAAATATTTCTTTTGAATATTTTAAGTATAACAATTACAATTATTTTCAATATTAAAACAAATAACGAACACCATGTGCATTATTTTATGCATATGTGCATATTTGCTTTTTATTAATATTTTATAAAAAAAGTTTTTCCTCTTAAGCCTGCTATTTTTATATTTGTTTTAATTTTCATTTTCAAAAGTTTCTTTTTTTTTTCTTTAAACATTTTTAATGAGTTTGCCAAGTTGTCTCAATTGTGTAAGAGTTCTATGTAGAAACTAAAAGAACCTTCAATATTATGTACTCAAAAAAAAAAAGTTTATTCTTACTAAAGTAATGACAACAAACAGTTTTAATATACACAAAAAAGGACAACCCTTATAATGAAAAGATGTCAACACAAGTCAAATAAAAGAAAATGAAATGTTTAGCAAATGAAGGTCATTACTTGTTTTTTTTTTTTATTCTCTAAATACTAATTTTATTATTTTTTGGCAAGAAGCATTTTTATTTTATACAAAAACTTTAAAATTGAATTTAAAGCAATTTTATTTATTTGTATTCGTAGTTTTGAGTGTGTTTTTTTTCAAACTATTTTTATTTGGAAACATTTCAACTTGCTAATCTTGTATATTGCATTATTCATTTGTGCAGATATTATGCATTTTTGGGTTTTAAAACAGATAAAACACAGAAACTGTATGCATAAATGATTTTCATAGATTTACATGTACCAAACATACAACATTTGTGTATATCAAACTATATATATATACCTGCTATAAGCCATAGATGATCATTGCATGAGATGAGATAGGCCTTGTGTTTGGTTTTTGCGTATAATTTCATTTCCAATCAATTTTCCATAGACAACCATTGGTTATGTTTGAATGAATAATCAAGGAAATTGCTTGTGAAACTTCTAAATTACCAAAGATATTATTTTAGGAAAATTAAAAAAAAAAAAAAAGATTTTACTTTTTGAAATTTAATCTAAACTTGAAGCACCAGTTATTCATTTCATAATTTGCATATTTGTTAAGAGTATAGTCATTAAAAGTGTCAATTTAAATGTTTAATTAAGACATGTATACATTGCTATAATTAATATATCACTTTCATAATGTTGAGATATTTTATTAAGTAAACAGCTCTTAATAATGTTTGTATATTATATTCTTATGTAATGCATATTTTGACACATATTTGTAGACGTGTGAAGAAATTCACCTGAATTATAATTATTATATAATTTGCATAAATTTTTGATATATTCTACGAATACAAATCTCAAAAATATATTAATTTCCTAATGAATCAGAGATATCAAAGTTTATTAATTTCATATAAATGTTTTTTAAAGTAATACACTGCGTATGATTAATAATATTTGTAACAATATTAATTATACGCACTAGGGACTCTAGTAAACAATATGAGTGCATATGGCAGACATGGGCAAATCGAATTTTGTGCGGCCCAAAACATAAAAACAAAAAACCTCCAAAGAAAATTAAGCAAAAAGCTAAAAGCTAACAAAATAAATAAAAACTTAAATAATGAGTAAGAAATATAAACAGTACTAAAGATCAGAATTTGAAAACATAATTAACAATGGAATCTCTACAGAAAAGTACACTGCTTCCACAAATTTAATTTAAATTTAAACCTTGGCAATAATCAATTATTTCTCAATAATGCAAATATTATATTTTGGTCAGGCGTGGTTCTAGGGGAGGGAAAATGCCAAATTTCCTCCCCAAAATAAAAATTTTCAATACAAAAAAGTCAAAAAGGTTTGAAAATTTTTCAAAAATACTCTAACTTCCCTCCCCAAAAACCTTTTCTTGGATCCGCGCCTGTTTTTAGGGGAATGGTCATTGCAGTACTTAAATTTGGTAAAACATTTGGCAAAAATCAATTATTTCTCAATAATGCAAAAATTATATTTTGGTCAGGCGTGGTTCTAGGGGGAGGGAAAATGGCAAATTTCCTCCCCCAAAATAAAAATTTTCCATACAAAAAAGACAAAATGGTTTGAAAATTTGTCAAAACTACTCTAACTTCCCTCCCCAAAAACCTTTTCATGGATCCGCGCCTGATTTTGGGAGAATGGTAATTGTAGTACTTAAATTTGTTAAAACTTTTGGACACATTTAAAATTTATTCATACTACACACAGAGAAAACTTTAGCTATTTGCCAGCTGAGATTCGGTTACTACGACTCAAATTCGGTTATTACGAATTTCATTCGGTTTGTACAACTGAATATTAGTTTTCACAACAAAGCTCGGTTAATTCTACTGAATTTTAGTTGCAACACCCAAAATATTCAGAAATATGATATAAATATCGTTGCACTAACTAAATTTATCAGTTGTTACCATTAAAATACACTTTTCCATTCGGTTGGCACTTTATTTCACTGTGTGTACTCTTAAAGGAAAGCTTGTTATATATATATGGAAACCTAGACAAATATACTACAGTAAATCAAAAAAAAATATTTTGCTCTATCTATGTAAATATTTCAGATATGGGCCATTTTAAAAATAAATATTTTGTACATACAAATCTATTTTTGGACATTAATATTTAAACTTGAAAGAAAAAAAATATTCTAGGTGGAAATTTGAAAATACAAATTCAAATTGAGTTTAGGCTAGAGATAAAAGTAGTTGCCTGAAAAGCAGAAGGTCGCCGGTTCGAGCCCAGTTCGCAGAGAAGAATTTTTTATTAATAAAATAATTTTAAAATAATAGAAATTTTCTTTATAGTTTTAAAATTTTGTTTCTTCAAATTTGTATCTAGGAGGCTATAATACTTTAAAAAGCATTATTATGAGTCTGTGCCAAAATCTTGTATACGTGTGTAATCGAAAAGTATAATTTATGGAAATCATTTGATTAAAAGCAAAAAGTAGTGCTATGTAAAATCTCTTATTTTCCTCTATACTTGTTTATTACTTTTTTTTGTAGAAATGAAAAATTTTCAGTCAACTTTGGTTAAACATTTTAACCTTTTGTTCACAAATCTTTTCCCAGATTTATTTATTGATGTATCTAATATAAATACAGACTTTGTGTGTCAACATTTTTAAACAAATTTAAGTTTTAAGAGGACAAATCCAAAATATTCAATTTTTGAAGATCCTAATGGGGTACTCTAAATACAATTCAACATTTCTCGTTATGATAATTAAATGCCTAAATTATATCCAAAAAAATATATTAGATGTTGATAAACTTCTCAAAAAATTGACCCTGGGTGTAAGCAAAAAAAAAAAAAAAACTGAGAGACCCATAACTGAAAAAGTAAATAGGTTAAAACTTCTTTGACATTAAATGTGGGTTTAGGAGAAGAAAATTCTTTAAAAAAATGTTAGCGCTTTAAAGTGCAAATTTTTGTTGTTTAGTTTAATATAGTGCGGCCCTCTGTAAGATTTTGTAATCCTAAATTTGGCCCTTGAAGCCATTTATGTGCCCACCACTGGCATATTGAATTTAAGACAAATTTAAAAACAACTAAATAAATAGCATTTTATTTGGGAAGTATAATAAAATTTCATTAAAATTCACACGTTTTTTCATACGTGCACTCAAAATAACATTTGGTTTAAATATATTGTAGAATATATTTCTCTTTCAAAAATTAAAAGCATATCAAATTAATTTAACTTCAAGCACTTAAATTAGTCTGAATGTATTATTTTAATGGTCTCACTAAAAGTGAGCCGAATCTTGCAAAGGCTTTGTGGTTTATGTTCTTTGTGACGCATTTATTTTATGCCAATTGACATGAAAATAATTTTTTTAATTAAATCAATATCTCGGACATATTTTATTTAAATATTTTTTCATTTGAAAAATTTTTCTTAACAGTTTTTTCTCAGAGTTCAAAGCATTTCAAGACTCATGTTAAGCTACAAATTTCAAACAAAGCACGAAAGTCCAACAGAAGTATTTTAAATGTATATTATTTCTTTCAGTTTTTTCCAGTTCAATATCTTTTTAATAATAATATTTGTATAACCTTTTCGTTCCTTTTTTTTTTTAAGCTAATCTCGATCTATTTTAACTATTTTGTAATATTAGTTAATTTAGTAAAAGGAATCGTGGAAAATTATTTGTTTAGCGTAAGACCACTAAATTCTGGAGAATCTAGCGGTTTTTGAAAATAAAAAAAAAAAACAGTTTCATAAAAATTATTTTATCATACCAGTGAAATACAAGCTATAGTTCGTGTTATTTTTTTCATGACTGTAGAAAAAACTCAACTGCAATTTTGCTAACACCTTTTTTCTATATATCACATTGTATTATATAAATGAAGGCTACATGGTGCATTTCACGAGCAATTGCATCACAAATCGTTTGCAATAATAACCTATAACCTATAATGTAACAAGACAACCATATAACAATAAACTTTCATTATAGAAGAATATATGTAGGTAAAATATGTTCTCACTAGGGTGGGCCGCAATGCTTGGAATTTTATATTCCCAGTATAGAACCGGGAATGACATATTATAATTTAGACTACAAGTAATGCCAACAGGTGATTTGAACCCGGGTCTCTAGATTGTCAGTCTACCGCTTTATCATATGGGCTACCTCGACATGTTATACTTGATAGATTAACACATAAATGACTTGCTAGCACAACATGTCATCACTTTCTAGCTTACAAAAACTCAAAAATAAGTAATTATATATGTACTTACAAGAGTTGAAAAAATAATGAGTGTAATTTTCAAAACAATTTTAGACCAGTATTTTATATTTTAAATAATGATAAAAATAAGTTTTTATTGGTAACGCATTATTTTTTGCATTGAAATAATGAGAAAATTAAATACACTCTAAAAAATTGCTCTAAATTCACTATTATATTATATGTTAATCTTTATCTAACATTAAGCAAAATGCCTAAATTTAGACCTCAAAAGTGTATAACTCCAGTATACAAATTTTTTTTACACAATAGTTTCAAAATCTACTAAATTCAAAAAAAAAACGGAATTCTCAAATTAACAAAAATTGACAAAACTATAAAATAGATCGCTGGAAACAGCAATATAAAATTTAAAAAAAATCATTCGAAATTTAAAATGTCCAACATTTGACCTTCGTTTTTTTCATACCAACGATTTTTAATTTTTAAGACTTTCTTTTTTAGCGTTTTTTTATAAAACATATTGTAAATAAACTAATAAATTTTTGAAATAATAAATGTTTTTGCGCATTTAAGCATTGCGTTTCAAAAAACACGCATATTTTTGGATTTTTATGCATATAAAAATAAATTTTTAGGCATTTAATGAGTATAATCACTATTCAAATAAGCATTATTACGCACGATTTTATTAAATTTACGAACAACATTATTTATTTTTTACGCTCATACAACGTAATTTTACACATTATATGTGCACCAGCATGCACAATGTATTTTTTTTTTACTCGGGTAATTCTCAACCGATTCTAGATTTTTATATCTTTTTGAAAACACTTTTTTTGTCTTCATCGCGATTAATTTATAATATGGAATAAAAACTGCTTCAATATTAACAATTTCTTGAAAAAACGCAAAAAAAAGCCATTTTTCCTCCATACAAAACACACTTTCAATTTTCAATCGATTTCCGCCTCGTGTGTTCTTTATCCAATCGGCACCAAACTTCATATTAAATGTTCTTACATACAAAGGAACCAAACTAGCCCATGGCTTGACTTTAGAACTCATTTTGAAAAACGGCCATACAAAGTTGAACTCCTCTAATGCACATAATGTGTTTATATTTCTGCGTTTACACACATAGAGTAATTTTTCCCTATTTATAGTAGGAGTACAGTTTTCTACTAAAGGGTCCGCCAAATAACTTTTTTTTTTTTTGAAAATGCTATAAAAAAAAACTACTGAATATTTTCTCAAATTTCTTTTTTTATTTGAAAGTACAATCCTTCCGGTTAATAATGGAAAATAATTTCATTCAAATGGCTGCCTCGGCTGGCCATGCAGTAGCCTACACGATCGGTCCAATTTTTAAGCACATTATCGATTGTGTGCAGCTGTGTTTCCTCCTCTTCAATTTTTGTGAACAAAAATTCGTTCAACATGGCCCGATAACGATTGCCATTGACTGTAACGGCCACTCCTTGCTCATTTTCGAAGAAAAATTGCCCAATTATGCCTCTGGACCAAAATCCGCACCAAACAGTGACTCGTTTTGGGTGTATCGGCACACATTCTGCAACATTACCATTATTTTCAAAGTAATGTCGCAATATTTCCCAGCGTTGTTCAAGCATATACACAACCATATGCGTTCAGCGGAAGTATAAAACTAATTATCTGTCAAATCAGACATGATCTAAGTGTTACCATTCACGAAATAAGCACAAGTTGAAAAAAACGTTAGATGGCGGACCCTTTATAAGTTGTGTAAATTTCAACAGAAATTAATTAGAGTGTAGTTATATTAAAAGTAATGCATTGATTAGATAGTTTTATTTTGATACCGTAAAATTTAAACACTACAAACCCAATTTCTGTTCTATTCTCGTATGTATTATATAAGGTGGCGCAAAAATAACCTTCCGATGTTTTTTTTTTTTATTATGTATTTATTATGTATAGCATTTTCTGATAGGAGGATTACTTTTGCGCCACCTTATACTATTGTACTATTGTATTGTACAAAATCGTTCTAAAAACATTTTTTTATATTGTGGCCAGCAACAGCGACAACTAGAATAAAATTTAATAAATATGTTGGAAAATAATAACAAAATGAATTAAAACTAAATGAAATTTTATTATTTTCTCAATTTTTCGTAGAAATGACATATTCATATTAAAATATAGTTTAATACAATTGTAATAAAACATTTTAAAATTTTCAATTTTGTGTTACACAAAAAAACAATACTTTTAACAAAACCACTAAATTTAAATCAATAAATTTCTGATAAATACAAAATGACTTGTAAGTACAGTACTCGACAACAAAGAAATTTTTTAAAACAAAAAAAATAAATTAATCACAAAATTCTGTGAAATTAAAAAAATTAAAAATCTGGAATCAGAATTTAAGTTACAAAAATAAATTAACACTTTAGAGGACTCTTAACATAATCATAATTTCTAAACGGTTCGACCTTCTCTTCAATACTAAATTTCTTTTTAATAACTTCATTATGTGAATAATTAATTAAATAATCCTATATATAGGGTATTTTTTAAATATGATTACTTTACATATTTTTTTTTTTTTAACTATTGCATTTGTCATATTACACCAATTTTTGTGATTTGCTGTATGTGCTACATTATTTTGTTCGACAAACGTTGCCATATTAATAGTTCTGTGTTGAAAAAAACCACACACATACAAATTTTGTACGGTTTTAACAGATTTTATGGTTGAAGTGAAAATCTAGGTTAACCACAATTTAATTTTTTGGTAAAATTATTATTTTTTTTTTCTAATTCAGAGATTACAATAAAACAAAAAAAAAAAAATATTGTACAAAAATAGATAAAAAAAAACATGTAAATATGGTCAATTGTCATTAATATAACAATTCCTTGCACAAATTAAATTTTAACACGATTCGATATTAGTAAAAATTACCAATTTTCATACATTTACCAATAAAATTTTTAATTTTCACAAATTGTTATTAAATATCTGTTTTGCAATTTAAAAAATTCTCTTTAGAGTTAACTTAGGGTTAAATTTACACACAGAGAATAAATTGGTTTTAATTCCATTCTAATCAACAAAATTTAATCATTATTCAATAAACTATATTGTAAACAGATAATATACAAAATTCACCAAAACACAGTCACATCATTCAAACTATTGGTTTTCCTTATCAATATTGAAAAAATATTATACCAACAACCAACAACTTTTCGGAGATTTTATACATTGAATAAAATATTTGCAGTTAAAACCGAATATTTGTTTCGCTTGCAAAAAAATAATCACTCTATCTAAAATATAAGTTTTCGTTACCAATTTTAAAATAATATAAAGTGTTTTAATAGTTTTGATAACTCTAATAAAATATTAAGATTAGCAACCCAAATTCTGTTGTACATACACATCTATTTTAAGACATTAATGTTTAAACTTGAAAGAAACAAAATATTCTAGGTAGAAATTTCCAAATACAAATTCAAATTGAGTTAAGGCTAGAGATAAAAGTAATTGCCAGACAAGCAGAAGGTCGCCGGTTCGAGTCCAGTTCGCAGAGAAGAATTTTTTATTAATAAAATAATTATAAAATACTATACATTTTTTTATAGTTTTGGTAACTCTAATAATATATTGAGATTAACAGCCGAACTTGTATTGTACATACAAATCTATTTTTAGACTAATATTTAAATTTGAAACTAGAAAATATTCAAGGTTGAAATTAAAAAAACGTATTTAAATTGAGTTTAGGCTAGAGATAAAGTAATTGCCTGACAAGCAGAAGGTAGCCGGTTCGAGCCCAGTTTGGGGTATATACATAGTTTTTTTATTAATAAAATAAATTTTGTTGAAAGCATGTGAATCTATTTATAGAATATTATAGTCCATAAACATAAAATATTCAATTGTTACAATAAAAATTCGAAATTAGTAAATAAATGTCGGTTGTTACAATAGTATTAAAAATTCGGTTGCAACTACAAAACTTGTTTCCTGTGTGTATTATATTTTTACAAACCATTTGGTACAATTTTGTTTTCAATTTATTATCAAAAATTTATATTACATTTTTATTAAATAACTTTCAAACTATTAAATTAAATTTTAATTTATATTTTTAGTTATCATACACCATCACACACACACTATCATCTCTATATAACCTAAATACATAATATTTCATCCAACAAATAAAAGCTCTATTGTTTCCCATAGTTATACATAAAATATAGCTTAACAATGGCTCTTGTATTACTGTGTGGAGTATTTTAAAATGTATTGTTTTACATGAAAATTAACTACAAATTAGATTTTATCTTTAGTCTCGTCGTTGGTAGCTTAATGTCTAAGATAATATTAAAATATAAAATATTATATGCAAAGACATATACAAATAAACGCACACACAGACACAAATTGCTTTACTTACATATACACAATTTATATAAACAATAGACTAAAAAAAAAAAAAAACTTTTTAAATAAATTAATGAAAACTAAAAGCAAAAATGTTAACGCTTCATACTGAAGTCAATTGTCAACGAATAGTAATGAGCTAATTGGTGGTAAAAACGTGAAAAATTATAAAATGGGTTTATTATACAAAAATAGTGCGAAACAGTACCGATAGATAACAAAAAAAAATTAAATTAAATAATATGAATTCATTATGATGCATTGCAGACTAACATATCTTAACTGAAGTTGTAAAAAAATATTTACTTAAAAGCCCATCAAAATCTCGGTAATAGGCTGGTATTACGGAATATGTTATCTGGTAATAAGTTAAACTCATTACCCTTGCATTACTTAGCGACTTTTGGTATTACTGACTGGCCATTAGTAATAACAAATTCACATGTTTAAATAATGTTATGGTATAATTAATTCGTTTCTATACAAAATGAAATATAACTAAATTTGTACTACAAACTTATAATAAAAAATAATATTCGATTTAAAAATTAATGATTTGTATAAAAAAAAATGTTAACAACCATTTACCTGGAAGTGAAGAGTAACTTGTTACCGAAGTAAGTACTTACCTCGAGGGACATGCCCTTGTTGAAATAATAGGGTTTGTAATAGCAAAGTAAAATGTGACCTCCTCAGGCGCAGTGCGATAAAGCCATGGGCAGTTAGGCCATCATATGGTCTTATTTCACCGTTTATTTCCATTTCATTTGGAAATAAAGCCATTATGGCTTTATTACTCAATTAAAAAATTTTGGTTCAACAAAAATGTAGTATATTTCATTACAAAAAAATAAGATTTACAACAAATTTAACAAAAAAGATTTACACATTTTCCTGCGTAGCTTAAGGGTTTTTTCCTCCAGTATGTCCCACTCTCGGCTTCGCTGAGGAAAGTTTTTCTGTGTAAAAGTAATCTATAAATAATAAGTGGCTTTGACGAGCAAAGTTTTTCTGCGTAGCCGGCCTTCGGCTGGGCTTAGGGGTTTTCTCCTCCAGTATGTCCCACTCTCGGCTTCGCTGAGGAAAGTTTTTCTGTGTAAAAGCAATATATAAATAATAAGTGGCTTTACCGTGGCCAGCTACTTTGCTCGGCAAAGCCAGTTATTATTTATAGATTACTTTTACACAGAAAAACTTTCCTCAGCGAAGCCGAGAGTGGGACATACTGGCGGAGTGGAGTGGGACCTTACTGCCCATGGCTTTATCGCACTGCGCCCCTCCTTATTACAAAAAGTTTTATTTTTCCACCCAAAACTTATCGAAAATTTCATGTTCACAATTTTTAGTTAAACATTTTTAAATTTTCAATATAAAAAAAAATTTATTTTCAAGAAACAATAACTAATTACATTTATACTGGAGGTAATATGTGTTTTGTAAGATGTTAGCAGTATAGACATGTCCTTGTTAAACTAATAAGGTTTTTAATAGAAAAGTAACTAGTTACCGACCTTAATTTCTTACTCCCAAATCTATTACCGGATAATAGAAAGTTTTGCCTTTAGGCGACCTCTGAAATTTATGCGCACCAAATGGTGTTAAAATATCTATAATTTTATCATCTAATCAGTCTTATTTACATATTATTATTTTTTGGACTATTATTAATGACACCAGCTTACTCTCTGCATTACTTTAATACAAATCATAATAACTTACCAGTAAGTGTCATTATTCCCATTATTTCAATATAAAAAATAATGCCTTCCCCAAAATAACTTATTTTTGTCTTTATTTTAAAGATAAAGTAATGATCTAAAAAAAAATTTTAAATATATTTTTAAATCCATTATTTTTTCAACTCTAGTAAGTACATATATAGCTACTTATTTTTGATTTTTGCAAGCTGGAAAGTGATGACATTTTGTGCAAGCAGGTATTTTATGTTTTTATCTATCAAGCATAACATGTCGTGATAGCTGAGATAATAGAGCGATTGACTGAAAGCCTGCAATCCCAGGTTCGAAAAGTGGTTGGCAACATTTTATTAAAAAAAAACTTCAATAATAAAAAATATTTTTTTTATTAAATTTTGTTCTTTTTTAAATTTATTTTTAGATTTATTATTTTTGTCCATACTAGTAAGCTTATAGATAACCACATATTTTTTGAGTTTTTGTAAGGTGTTTAGTTATAATATTTTATTATTTTTCGCTACATCCCCTTAAAAATGTTATGAGGTTTGTAATGACAATTGTAAGTACTTGCCAGTACCAAATAATTACTTATATGACCACTTACATGGTAATGTTTTCTACACTGCGTTGTTAAAAAATATATCACTAATTTTAACTGTTTCTGGCTAAATAGATGAATAGATGTATGATTTCATGATATATTAGTAAATGCTATAGTTTAATGAAAAAGTTCAATAGATGAATTCCAGTGACACTTTATAGATCTATTGCAAAAATTCATTCATGCAGTTGTGCAAACAAAAAAGACAGCTTTTTCGCCTGTGTCCATTGTGACTCAGAATATTCGGACGTTTTTATTAACAAACATAAATAGTTGTAATTTTTTTTATCCTGGTACTTTTTTCCTATGACCACTTTTAACTCAAATTTATCACTTCACAACGAAAATTTCTTTAAAAAAAAATACATAAAAATGTATCTGCACACAGAGTAATAAAGTGTCAACCGAATTGAAAGATGTATATTAATGGTAACAACTTATAAATTCAGTTAGTATAACAATATTTACATTAGAGTTCTGAATATTTTGGATGTTACAAATAAAACTCAGTTGAAATAACCGAACTTTGTTGTAAAAACTAATGTTAAGTTGTGCCAACCGTCTGTAAATTCGTACACTCAGGGAACTTCTGCTTTAAAAATATGTAGTTGTTTGGGTTGTAATACAGTTTCTTTATTTTTAATGTACATGTCAGTCATTTGTAGAGCAAATTAAATTTTTTACTAACCTTGTAGTTCATTTAAAAAAACAACCCACATCAAATGACTGTTTTATGATTTTACATTCATTTTTTACAGTTGTTTTTGTTATTTAAAAAAATAAATAATAGTTTATTTTTCACTACCATGTGGTTTATTTTTACTACAATTGTTAGTCATTTTTTGAACATTAAAAAACAAATGACAATGTTAGTTGATTTTAATGAAATGTAAGTCGTCCTTTCTTTAAGTGAAATTTCATTTGTTTTCAACTACATTTGCAGTGGTCTTTACCTACATAGTATTCTTAGTGTAATAACCGAATTTGAGTCGTAGTAATCAAATGTCAGTTGACAACTAGCTGCATTTTTCTCAGTGAGTAACAAATAAGTTTCTTGAGAAGTTGGTTGGCAAATAAGTTAGCCCACTAATCACTATATAAGATGTGTCTATAAAACGGCTTTAAAAAAAGTCGTTTTTGTATTTTGTTAACGAGCTGGAAGAAGTACGTTACCATATCACTCCAAACTCCTTCTATCAATCCGATGGCATGGTATACCAAATTCGGTACAGCCGACTTAAAGGCTTCCACTAGTTTTTTTTTTTATTTTTCGTTTTCAATTTTTGAAACAACTTGGCAGCTCCATGCTAAATTATATTTTTTCCCCAAATCAAATATCTCCATTTCACGACTACATTATTTTTATGTAATTTTTATAATGACGTTCAAAAGTTTCGGATATAATTACAAATAAAAAAGTACCTGAAATTTTGTAGTTGTAATCTCTCAATAACCCCCACCTAACCATTAAATAATTTTTTGTACACATCTCCATATGAAGTTTTTTTTTGAAGTAAACGACAATCAAATTTTTATACATTTTTCATTTTTTTTTTTTTTTAACCAAAAAATTCCAAAATAATTAAATTTTGCAGAGACAAAAGTTTAGAAGTGGTTATCGAATTTCTATGATTTAAAAAGCATTCGATTTCTACAATTTCGAATTTTAACTATTTTTACACCAGAAGTTATGACAAAAACTTAACATACCAACCTATATAGCGGTGTAGTGTGTAGTGTGTGTAAAATCCTCTTCTATAAACCATAAAGTTAATTTCATTTCGTTGAAAAATGGAAAAAAAAGAATCAAAATCCAAACCGTTATTTTAATGAATAAACCAGCAACAAAAATAAATAAAAGCAAAACACTGTGCAACAATAAATAGTAGACTATAAGTAGAACAAACTCCTCGAAGGGTTTTAAAAACTAAGATCGAATTTAATTTTAATAGCATTTTGGAGTTTGGCTATTTTCGACCGTTTTTACAATTAAGGATGAAAAATAAAAATTTAAGAGATTATTTAATGCACACACAAATATGATTTTACACATTTATGATCATAAATGGTCATATATATTCATATGCTATCATATGTTTGACTGGATAGTTTACTTTATTAAAACACATTTTATAAATCGAAAATTTGGCCGGAAAAAAGCTCATCATCAAAAGACCATAAAATTGAAATCCGAGCTAAGTTTTCAATCGATCAACGGATAGTCTATTTTCATTTCCCGTTTGTTTCATTCAGTATATATTTGGTGACACCAAACTTGTTACACAGTGTTATAAACCTTTTTACACAATTTCATTTCTTAACTTTTCTTAACCAGCAAACAGTGTGATGCTATGAAAATGAACCAGGCCCAATTTTATTAAAAATTTTTATTTTTTTTGTGTTTCCTTTTGTAGGGTCTGGCAATGTTGTTGGTTGTTAGTGTTGGTGCAAACATGTTGACATTATCAGGCGACAAATCGTTGTAATTTTTGAAGACGCCATTATAACACATAAATTATGAATATGTGTGTATGAGTGCATGAGTGTTTTGTTTGTAAGGAACCCAAATATTTTGTACGTAGGTACAGTTTGTATGGAGTACAGTTTGTTGTTTGCGTTGTTTGTTTGTATTTTTGCTTAAACATGTTTAAAAGGAAACGGAAGTTGTACTTGTATGAGCTTATTTTTCATAGTATACTTAAAAAGTAGGTGTCATTTGTGTGAGTATATGTGTAAAAATATAAGCGCTTATATGTTGGTACTAGTATAGTGTGTATCGGCATACATATATTTTTGTTTTCTTTCCTTATAATATAAACATATAATTTTATGAAAATTGTTTGTGAACAGAAGATAATAGTGTTTTTTGTTGTTGGTGTTGGTTTTGTTGTTGTTGTTATTCTTATTATTGGTGTCGGTGTTTTCTTGGTCCCTCATCCATATTGTTCATATTTGTATATTGTTTGTGGTTAAATAAACATTATTTTCTCGTAAATAAAAGATTTTTATCTGTAGAAATGACAAATGTTTTTATTAAAAATGTAAAACATAAATGCGTATTTTGTAAACAATTTAAACAGAAAATACACAATTTTTATTGACATTTTTGTTGTCGTTGGCTGTGTAAATGAATGATAACAACTTTTTAAATGATCTACAAAATACTTGGGTTAAAATATTTGAACTTGATTTGATTTTTTTGTTTTTTAAATATACTAAATTATTGAGGGTTAAATGGAATTTTTTATAAATATTTGATATTTTAGTAAAATAAAAACAATGAGAAACACTGGCAGAAAACAAGATCCAAAAAGAGTCAGAAATGGGCTAAAAATATATTGATTAAAATTCCAATTTTTGTATGAGAGTGGTACAAAAAAGATTTCTTTTCTAATTCAAAATTACTCAGAAAAGAAATTAAAAAAAGAAATCTATAACCTAAAAAAACGATATTTTTATTTAAAAAATACTGTTCTGATGATCAAGTCTATATATTTCGGGCGTACTTGATTTTTTCATCTATGGTATAGTTTTTTCCGCAAAATGACTTTAAAATTTGTATATTTTATATACAAAAATTTGCAAATGCAATAAATCTGATTTCTTTCTATTGAAATCTAAGGACAAGGACAGTATTAATATTCAAGGTACATATTTGATTTCCAAAGCTAGAAATGAAAATCGCTTTTAGGCGTTTTTCTAATTTTTTCGGTTTTTGCGAAATATATCGCTAAAAAATTAATTGAGCTGGTCAAATGTTCACACAGGTGAAAGAGTCATTTAAGAGGAGTTATATTAATAATAAAAAGTTTATTTTATCAAATCGTTTTTTATGCAAAATTCGCGACTTGCCTAAAATGTCACATGTCATTATAGCTTTCCAGGTCCAGCTTTTAGTATGATATGTACATTTCAAAAGTAGGTTTCCAAATTTTCACAAAAAAATATTTATATTTGAAAAAAGTTTTCCTAACAAAAATCTACGCTTTGGTACATATTTGTCACAAAAGTTGGGTTTTTATTAGAAAAACTATTTCAAATATAAACATTTTTTTTTTTTTATTATTTATAACGAGCTTTCAACCTTCGTATATTTACAAAAATAAAGCAAATCAAACATATTCATCCCAATTCTCAATAACAATTCCATTAGAATTTTTTCCCTATTCCTTGTTCCCCTATTCTTAATAAAATCTGCCCGGGAATTTTTTCACTTTTCCCTTTTCCCTTATTCTAAACGAATTTCGGAAATGGGAAACTCTTCCCCCGGAAAAAAGGAGGTATTATGAATGTCAATAATATGGAGAATTGTTAATTATTCAATTAATATTATTCAATTCTCTCTCCCTTATTATTCTTTTCCCCGCCTGTTTAGAATAGGAGGATTTTTTTCTCGAGAAAATAAAATTCGCAGACGAAAAAATCCGAGGGAATATTCATAATCGGGCTGATTAGTTAGGTTGATACTAGTATTTCAATCTGGCTAAAGATCTCATCAGAACCTGAAGTTTTAGAAAAGCTAGAGCCTCCAGAATAGGCAGAGCTTTAACAAGAAACCTATTAATCATCAATTTTGCTACATTCTTGTCTTCTTAGTAATCAAACACATGGCTAGGGTATTTTCCTAACAAGCATCATGACGTTACTAAACTTTAAAAACCAAAAATGTTCTATTTATATTAAAAAAAATTTCCTGATTTTTTGCTCTTATGCTTTTGAAATATATTCTCATTTTATACTAAAAGTTGGACTCTGGGTTCATCTTGAAGATCTACCAAGCCATATAAAAATATTGACAAATCTCGCATTTTGCATATGAGGCATCATATTAAAAATAAAAAGGTTTTCTTGATATAACACCTCTTCTTAATATGCTCTTGCAACCATTTGTTAAATCCAATTGCTAGTTGAGAGATAAAATTCGCTTAAACTGTAAAGAACGCACTAAATAGTGGGTTTAATGTGCAGTTTTCTGAATCAAATATATACCTGAAATAAGAATGCGGGGGTTATCTTTACATTTCAGCAGAAAGCAGTCAGGTGGATTGCATTTTAAAAACGTTATACGTAAAATACTGCATTTAAATTCGCCAAACTTTAAAGTAATTTTGTTGGGAAAACTGTGCCATAGATCGAAATACAAAGTAAGCCTTTGAAATCAGCTTGCCTGAAATATAAAGAATTGGTAGTGAATTCGTTTTCGTCCAAAAAATTAGTAATTTGTGACAATAAAATTTTGAAATTTCAAAAATATGTGTTTTATTTAGTTCATGTTCATCTCATAGAATAGGAACCCTCAAAAATGTTATCCAAATTCTGTTGGCTAGCGTTTGTTTGGTAGAAATACTGTTCACGTCAAAAATTATTTATTTTCTAAAGTTAATAAATGTAATAAAAAAATTGTTTAAAAATATTTTCTAACGAAATGTCTTTTAGAAGAACACAAATTAGTCTCAATTCTTTAGAAATATATAATTTAAAAATGTCACATATCAAATTCGTCTCACATATTATACTCGTATTCATCTTAAATGTTATAAATATTTAAGTACTTTATACTATTTTCTAACTTTTTTTTACAATTTTTTATACTCTTTTCCATAAAATATTTTCTATATAACTTTTTTTCCAAGTACTACATATTTCTGTCCACTTATATGAATTTGCAACAAACCACTTTGAGGTACAGTTTAATGTTTGTAGTAGCTTTTTTTGTTTTTTGTTATTTTGCATACACGTGCTGCCTGTTAGACTGACCACAATTACCACATATTATAGTTTAACAATAGAGTAGAGTTGAATAACAATGACAACGAAAAATACAATAGAAAAAATGTTCATAATGGCATATCTAACTACTATTATTGGATATAAGTATGAGAAAATTGCAATATCCTATAAATATCAAAGTATAAGTATTAAAACAGATGAAATCTATACTTACAAAGTTTGTGTAATAATATATGATGGAAATAAAAGATAACTTTTTCAAATCTGTATAGAAACAGGATGTCACAAGTTGAAATTGACTATTTAAAAATTGTTTCTGATTTCTATAGCTAACATGAGAATATTAAAAAGCAATTCAAGTTGAATAATCCGAAAACTTGAACCTGCATTAAAAAGCATTCATCTACTTCTTGTACATTAGTCTTGCAGCCTTTTTTGTAAGGCCTCTTTACACTGGGATTTTAGTTTGAGTTTTAGTTTTTATCATTTAAAGAAACGTTTTGGGTAATCCTATAATTTTATTCTCTTATATTGGAGTCATTATTTACCGATATATTTTTATTTAAATTTTTACTAAAAATTTTACTGGCCACTGTTAAAATCTCTATTGAGGATTTCGCTATCGCTAGGCTGCATGAAAATAAAAATATTGTGACTAAACTGAAATCATTCAAAATCCAATTGAGAAAAATTAATATTCCGGGAAACAGAAAGCGAACTTCTCTGACAACATGGAATTCGACTTGTCGTTTCTGATTATGCTCAACACAACTCTAGCCTTCAGGGTTCACAAAAATCGTTTTCTATCCTGATCTGAAGTAAGTCAATCGAAAGAGAATTTGATTTGCCAATGGGCAGAATTTCTCTCCCTATGTTAAAGAAAACATTGCAAATAAAGTTAAAAGTATAATTTATGTTTGTTTTTTAATTTCCAAATTATTGTCCTTACCTGATCAGGTTTCACACGCACTTGCTCCTGCGGGGTTGCTAATGTGCCACGTCTAACATCCGAAATTTTTTAATGCAATTCGGCAATCACCGGAGACATTAGGCGTGTTTCATGACATACATCCATATGTATAATAGAACATGTACGCGTGTTTTCTTGTATATATCCAAACGTATATAATAAAGTCCGTTAGATATAAATAAATCTATTTATTGCGTTTTTCTTATTCAATATAAATTATTTTTTATAATTATATTAGTTTTTTGTTTTTATATACATCGAGATTGTTTTTATGTTATTTTAAATTTATAACGAGCTTTCAAACTCCGTATATTTACAAAAATAAAGCAAATCAAACATATTAGCTAGGTTGATACTAGTATTTCCACCTGGCTAAAGATCTCATCAGAACCCGAATTTATATAATTATTTTTATTTGCATACAAACCTCAAAATAGGCCACAACTGTCTACTCAACTATTCGAAACAATTTTCAAAAATTTCGTCGCGGTATTGTTTTTTATTCCTTTTTTAAATAAAATATAATTCATGACTTTTTATATTTTTTTTTGTATAGAAGTAGAAAAATTGCAATTTTTGTATTTCTATAAAAATTTTCGTACATCTACACACATTGTGCCTAATACTACGTTTCCACTGAACGTGGTTTGGACGTGTTTTAAAATAAAACATGTTTTGTACATTTTTTCATCAAAACACATGTTTTTCTCAAAACACGTATGTGGAAACATAGTATAAAATTTATTGTTATGCACATAATAAGCACATGACTAAAAAAAATGCCTATTACGCCTTTCACTACCGATTGTTTGTGGATATATTTATATTTGGGCTTCAGATTCTTCTTTGGGGTCCTCCTACCTTCAAAAATGGGTCAAAAAACAAATTTTTAAAATTTCTCTGCCCATTTTTACCACTAAAATGTTCGTTTATCCAAAAATGCTTTGGTTGATTTTTTCTGGTCATTAGATTAAGACACATGCCAAATTTTGAGTTTCTAGCTTTGCTAGTTTAGCAGATACTCCAAGCTCCCATTTTTTCGGAGATAAAGGCAGATTAAAAAATTGGAATTTGTTAACAAATATTGCGACTATATTTAATCTATGAACATTTTATAGACAAAAATGTGTATACAAAACTAACACGCATTTGGTGTCTAAAATTAGGCATTTTGCATGTTATTACATAAAAATATACTTACTTTGTAGAAGTGTAGTTAGAAGCATTTTTTTGAGTGTATCTAAAATGTTTGTCAAAATCAGAAGATATTAAATAGTTTATTTCTATAGAACATCATATGTGACAATAATTTATTATATTTACACACACACAGTTACATATTAAATATAATTTAATCTGTTAAATCTATATTGTCCTTGTTAAATCTTATGATAATAATGAATGATCTTCATTTACTACTCTTTGTCCTATATATATATTTCTCGAATTCATTTTTATCATTACATGATAAATGACAATATAGAAACAAAAATATTTTTTGTATGATTTTATTGTTATTTAATACAATACTTAAAAGAAGTAATTGATTACTGATGAATATATTATTATTATGAACTTAAATAAAGGAAATGATTAATTACTTATTATATTATTTACACATACAAAAGCCTAAGATTAATACAAAGACAGAAACATATGTATAAACAATAAGGATTTTAAAGAATAAAGGATTTCATGCGATTTTTTTTTTCTAATTTTAGAAATATTAAACCATAGCATGACAGTGTAATTTTAATTTAAGTGAACAGCCTCACGTAAACCTGTATTCTCTTCTTTGTTTATTTTTAATATTTAAATAAATTTATTTTAATTTTATTTTACAATTTATAATCAAATATCATTAAATAATAATAACAGTATAAATATACAGACTTCCCATTCAAAAACTATACATATATTATAGTTTCTATTGCCATTTTTAGTTCTAAAATCTCTTATGTATATGGATATGTTGTTATGTATATGTTTATTAGAGTGGTCCAAAAAGCAATGAAAGTAGGATTTTGTGTTGCCAGGTTTGTTGAGCATAACATCGTCAAAAAGCAAAAAACGCTCAATCGAAAATTTAGATTTTTATCGCATAATTGGACTGAGACAACCCAAAGTCGTAATCAATAGAAACATTTTTGGTGTTCGCATTTTGGGTGAAGGGGGGACATTACATTCGCGGCAGAGAAAACAGACTTTTTTTATTTTTTATTATTGTAGAGAATTGAACAAATTACAAGAAAAAAAATCAAAAAAATATATTTTTCACTCCAACATGGTTATATAGAGCTCCAAACTGGCGGCAGAGAAAAAAAACTGGGCCTCGTGGTTACAGCGCTGGGAGTCGCAAAAATTGTCCGATCTGGAAAAAAATGACTTTTTTAAATCTTAACAAAATTGGTTAAAAAAAGCTCGTGTCATACGATAGCGAATCAAGTTTAAAAAATACAAAAAAAAAAAATTCCTCAAAAAATGAACCCGCTAGTGCCGCAACCAGTACGAAAAACATGGTTTCGAGATAAACGCGTTCAAAAATTGTGAACAAAGAAAAAAAGGTTACCTTCAATCTGACATGCCTGCTTCGTACTGTATGCCTGTATGAGGTACAAAGATGCCTTTTTTTCAAGAAATTAAAAAACACAAAAAAAACCCTCCCTTCAAGTAGCTACGAAATAACAACCACCAAAAGTCAGGTAGCAAGTATAACAAGCTGCCAAGTAGGTAGCGCGAAAATTAAAAATGCGCTCTCACTAATCCGGCTGTAACTTTTGAACCCGTAGGAATTTTTCCATGAAATTTTTTTTTCTTAGAATCTCAAGAACATTTACTAAAATACAAATTATAAAAAAAGTCGATTTCAAAAACGGCCAATGTCATGTCCCCCCTTAAGTATTCTTCCAGCGAGGTATATATTACAAGTATAACTTCGAAACTTCAATTTCGATTTGCTACCTCTAAAGAAAAGTTTTTTGAGATATTTTTACCAGACCATATTTATTTTCATAATGGCATATTAAAAGGGCAGGGGAGCTTGGGAATTCAAACTTTTTTTGGACCACCTTAATGTTTATGCATGTTTTATATACACACTATTACTTTGTTAGTGTTTGTGTTTATATCCAAATCCGCTAAAATGATAATGAAAATAAACAGGATTTTTAAATAACCATAACAAATATTTATATGACCATAAATATGAGGATATAAGTTTATATACTATATTATGTATATGTGTACTATATAAAAAAAAAAACTTAGATATAAAATACTAAATTTAATACTATTTTTATTTGGCACAAGTCTCAAATAACCATAAATAAAAGTATTTATTTAGAATGTGCAAAACATGCTTTTAATACACAATTGAAAATGTGTAAAAAAAACTAAATAAAATTTGTTAAAATATTAAAAAATTTTAATTTAATAATCTAACAATAAAGTGATAATATAAACATCATTATTAGGGCATCCCTTAAAAAATGGACTAAACAATTCTAATAAGCTTACCTAGGCAGTAACTATTAGATTGCAATTAGGCCTAGCAAATTATTCTAGTTCATCACTATCATAGATCTTTAGAAATTTTATTATTTTTTTTTTAACAAAACATTAAACTATGTCAAAATCTACTATTTTGTTCTAAACAAGTTGCTGGAGATGTGAATTTTAATTTAAATAGTTTTTAAGAAAAAAAAATTATCTATATTATAACACTTACAATTTTTTAAATATCTACAAAAAATTGATAAGTAATTTCAAATTGCATGCATATGTTAGGTTATGTGTACACTGAGAGAATTCTCTGCATGATATCAATGAATTTTTGCATTAGATCTATGAAGTGTCACTGGAACTCATAAATTGATTTTTTTTTTTTTAACTTAATGCAGTTTTCTTTTTATTTTTTAAAAATTTCATACGACTAATGAAAAAGTTTAAAACTATGAGGCTTTTTCATAAAGTTTAAGAAATTTTTCATACACATAGTGAAGAAAATTTCATAAGTTTAGTGAAAATTTAATTTTATTTTAAAAAATTTAATTTAAACTAGTACAAGAAATTCTCTTTGTTTATGTGTATGACAGTGTGAGTGAGTTCCGTAACTGTCTTTTTTATTTTGTGGTTTTTCAAATTTCCTTTCCATTTTTTTTTTTTTTTTTTATTATTTCATTAAAAATTGTTCTCTTACGAATAGGAATGTCTTGTCTAAATCACAAATTAAACTTTCTACACTTTCTTAACTTGGACAACAAAATATTTCATTTAAAATTCTCTTGTTCAATTTAAATGTTATTTTTCTGACACTTAACAGTAACATGTGTTTATAATTTGTTTTATTTCCCATTTTTTTTTTGTCTTTATTCAGTTTTACTACTACCATCATACACATAAAACTCCATTTTTTTTAACTAACAAAACCAAATAACATTTACCTGTCTGGCTTTCAAACAAACACAAATAAACAGTAAAAAAAAACTGTAAAGTGTTTTAATGACAATTAAGCCTCTCTCTTTATGCCCCCATAATGACTACTTATGGATACTCTAGAATTTAACCACACAAAAACAACAACTGCAATAATAACAAAAATATGTAGAAAAATTAAACCCACTTACCTGTTATGTTAGAAACGTACACATTAGAGTTGTCCACAAAACAAAAAAAAAACAAAAGTTCGATTTTGCGATCTGCTTAAGTTTAAAAATGGCTCAAGTTTCAGCTAAATTCGTTAAGATTTAGAGCTCGCAGAAAAAGTTAACTTTTACGAATTAGTAATTTATCTCTAGAAGAAATTCTCACAAATTTGGGGTTGGCTTTAAATTTATTTCTTTCTTAATCTACTCAATGTAACTATATTAACAAAGTTTTCAATATAGTCTAAATTTATGAACAGAAAAGAAATATTAAATCAAAATTCAAAAAAAAAAAAATAAAAGCTTTAACGTTATTCACGGTTTTTAAAAAAATTATATGTAAAAATACAAATTTTTGTTAAAATTGTAAAATTTTCTGAAAAGATGTAGGTAATCCAACTTATTTACGTTTTATATGTACAAATTTCTCAAATCTTAGTTTAATTTTAATGAAGATTGGGAATCTGCAATCGAAGTTAAGAAGAAATTTGTAGATTTTTAGTTATTCGCTTTTTTCAAAGATTTCAAAAAAGACGATTTTTTGTGGTATTTTTCTAATTACCTGAAAACGACGTCATTGAAACATTCAACTTATTATAGTTTTGCAATCTACTTACCAAAGACTTTCATCATATATTGTTTTGTTTTTAATTTTAGCAAGGATAACAGATATCCTTGCAGTTGAACTTAATTTTTGGTTTTTTCGATAATATTCAGCTTATTAAAATTTATTTGTTAACAAAAATCTTACTTCACATAGAGAACATTATACAGAAATATATCTATAAAAATGTAAAGTTTTCTTTGATCTTATTTTATTCTTCTTAGATCATTTATTGATTAATTCTTTATATCCAATATTTCGTCTTCACATTGGGTGACTTCTTCAGGGAACAAATATTACAATTTGAAAAACTTGTTTTAAAACGTGTTGCAAAATTTGATAAACTTGTTTTAAAACAAGTTTTTTAAATTGTAATATTTGTTCCCTGAAGAAGTCACCCAATGTGGAGACGAAATATTGGATATAAATAATTAATCAATAAATGATCTTAAGCTCGTTTACACTCACAAGAATGAAATATATCTATGAGAAAAAAATAATTCTCATTTCCATCTTCATAATTATATGATCACAGTTGAACAATTTTTTGTATGAAATGTTCAATTTTCCAGAATTCCGAGACTCTAATTTAAATTTGCGCACATAGAAAAATTTAGCTATTTGCCAACTGAAATTTAGTTACTATTCGGTTATTACGAAATTCAGACGTTTGGCACAACTTAACAAAAGTTTTCACAACAAACTTCGGCTAATTTAACTGAACTTTAGTTACAGCACCCAAAATATTCAAAAATCTAATGTAAATATCGTTGCACTAACTAAATTTATAAGTTGTTACCATTAATATACACTTTTCAATTCGGTTGGCACTTTATTTCTCTGTGTGTGGATTTCATATCGTAATGTACTCCGAAAAATATATAAGATTTGATGTGTCCCGATCATATTAATTATTTTTAATTTTTTCTCTTTATTCTTTGATGCAAATAAAATAGTCGAACAAATACTACGTTCAAACTTCAATTTCGATCTGCGATCTCTAAACCTAACTTTTTTAAGATTTTTATCGGCGGACCATCTTTATATTCCTAATGGCATATTTTATATGTTGTGGAGCTTGGGAACTCCAACTTTTTTTTTGCACCACCTTAATGCACATACATTTAATTTTTTCATTAAATTTTCATTTGAAAACTAAATGCCATACTTTATACTACACATGTTATAAAACAATTTTTCAAATTAGTTTTGTACTTCTCCACAAAAAACAAAGAAACCCAAATTATAAATGTTGACATTTTTCAGAACAAATTTTATTTAATTTGTATGACTAGGGCAAGGTATTTCATGCAACTAAAAAAGGAAAATAGGCACTTATAAAATTCAGCTAAAAATTAAAAATTATGCAAAGAAAAACATAAAAAATATGCACTTTAAATATATTTTTACAAGAGGAACAGATTCTTACACCTTTCTTCGGTTCAGCAAGATTTTAAAATGTAAAAATGATTTTGCTTAAGTCAAAATATCAAAATGTAACCAAGTTTTACTTTTTTTATTATAATTAAAAAAATACTTAAAATAAATGAAAAATATGAACAAATATGCATTAAAAACACCAAAAATGTGAGGATTTGGATAAACATTTAATCTATATCAGTTTTAGATTATTGATAAAAAAAACATACATTTGCATGAAATTCCTTGCCCTGTTTTTAACATATACAAAGGGAAATATCATATTAAGATCATTTTTTGTTAGAACGTCAAATTATATCCCAGCAAAAAATAGTGCATACCCAGAAGCAGTTCTGGAATGCTTTATTTAATTACCGAGCGCTTTCGAAACAATTCCGGAAGGCCTGATTTTTGTTAGCGATGTCCCACTTGATATGTCTCTTTTAAGCAGGTGAAAAACGCTTTTTTATGTGCTCTAAGAAGCAATAAATTCATGCCTTTGTAGGCAATTAAAAGCGCATTTTCTGTGTGTTGACAATATCAATGCTTCATGGTATGCATTCTTTACATCTTCATTGTAAGCATTATTCACTGTTTCAAAGACGGAATTTACGGAAGCACAACAGAATGCCTTCCCTAATTGCTTTATTGTATGCAATGAGGTAAAGCGATATTTTGGAAGCATACAAATGTAGTTACTGCTTACCAAAGCGAGGTTATTTTTTACTGGGATATACATTTTTTTATAGGAAATTAAATCCTTTTTTATTAGGTTCATTTCTCCCACATATTTAAAAAAACATCTAGTTTTTCTGTTTTATAAAAATTTTTTAAGTTTTTTCGGTATTGTCTATTATGAACTATAGCAAAAACTAAACTAATTTAATTTCTAATTTTTCTGTTTTACACTCTTTCTCTTTCTCTATTTTTTTCTGTTTTTTTTTTTTTTATTTTGTTTTCAAAAATTTACACATGTCTAACATGAGTTTTACCATCAGTATTTATTTACCAAAAATTCAGGAATTTGACACAAAAAGTTAAAAGAATATTTTTTCCCAAAAATAAAAGTTTAAGTATTTCATGGAAAAAGGTTTTAATAGCATAAATTTAATAAACAATTATTAAATATTATTAAATTTTTAGTTAAATTAAATATGGTTAATTTGATAAATATGAAATTTAAATTTTTATTTTATGTAAAAAACATTTAACCTTTTTTTCGTAACACAATTTTATTAATACTAAATTGATACTACAACTAAAAACTAATATTTTTGAAAATTAATTTTATTTACTTGTGAAATTTGATACAATTTTTTTATTTTATCAAAAACTAAAAGTTTTCAAAAAACTACTAGTTTTTGGCTGTAGATAAATGAGGTACAATACAAAATTGTGGGCTACATGTTGTATGAGTAATTCGTATTAGTATTATACATATTAATATCACTCATACGACGTGTAGAACACTATTTTGTTGCAGTTCAAAAAGACAAATTTAAATGTATTGTAATTTAAAATAAAAATGAGAATGAATTGATGCAATTGCACTGAAAAAAATCTTTGAGTTTGTATAGTTTCTGCATATAAGGCACTCAGCTTCATTAAAAACATCGAATCAAAATGAAAACTCATTTTCCCACTCTAAATGCCACATATTTTCTATTTTTTTAATGTTTAAATACATCTATTA
Source organism: Delia radicum (assembly GCA_021234595.1). Lineage (NCBI taxonomy): Eukaryota > Metazoa > Arthropoda > Insecta > Diptera > Anthomyiidae > Delia > Delia radicum. The sequence continues at coordinate 5,617,295 of CM037855.1, read as the reverse complement.
AAAAACAAAATATGAGTGCCTGCAAAATGGATTTTTGGTTGTTGTAAAATATTACCAGTGTACCTATTTTATGAGACAGTGCGGCATGAACCTGCTCTGTTGAATGCTTACATGCAACTGATTGTTTTTTTAACGCGCTTTGTTGAGTGTTTTGTTGACATTCGGTTTGTGAATGTGTGAAAAGCCTATTATGTTCATCCCCCAGGGGATAGTTTGAACAGCATTGGTTTAAATGCAAAAATTTTGTTACTATATAGAGTTAATGTTAATAGTTATTATAAAATAACTCAATATCTGTGATTCAAAATATAACTCGCTGTAATATATATGGATAAAATCTCGAAAAATGAAAATATGTAACCCTGCAGGCACACGATCAAGATTTTCTTGATAGTCTTTTACATATACTGCTTGTCAAATATGTAAAAATTGACAGCTGTGACGTAGGCTGCACGCAAGTTGAAAGCAATTTCAATATTTGTGAAAGGAAAAACAAAAACAATTTCAAAAGAATTGTAGTCAGCTGTTTTCTTGAACGTATATTGATACATTCCACTTGAAAGAGAAATCTGAAGCAAGTTCGTTTCAATTTTAGAAAGTGTGAGTGTATTGGTAAAAAAGTGTGAGTGTATTAAAACTTGATAGGCAAAACTTGATCGTCTAACCATCAACTAAATAAAGATGAATTAAAAAAAAAATTATTATTTCATTTCGTGCATTTCAATTTACTGGGCTCGTTCGTAGTTTGTTCGTAATACGAAGAAAGCTTCGTTGTTTTTCGTTCAAAGAAACTGTTTACAAAATTTCTTGAAAATTCCGTGCTAATTTAATGTTAAGGGCAATGTGTTTTGCTCATAGCCTGAAAACAGATTAAGGTTCTACCTTAAAACTTTTTTATACTTATTGTATAGACCTTGTTAATTATGTTACATAAGTAAATACGCTTTTCGAGTTATGGGCTTTTGAAATCAAAACTACTTACAATTTTTGTGCCCTATTTTGATGTATACCTTAGAAACGCATCGAGAATCTACCTTTAAAAGAAGAGGCCTTAGACAATAAATTTTCTTTAACACTTCAAACACAAGCAATCATTTTCTATGAATACAAGTCCCATTCAGCGTAACTTATTTTAATACAATTTACATGTAATAGAATTTACTTTCTTTCACCATTTCGTAGCTTTATATAAATATTCAATATTGGAGGAGATATTGGTTAACATTGGCCTTCAAAAATTATTTTCTTTATTTGCTAATATCATTAGATTACATGCTTTTCAAACAGTTTGATGTCACACAATAGTCTCTTGTACTAATGTGACCTTTAGTACAATCTTTCACTGTATATCCATCATAAAACTTTCTAAACTTTTACCTTTTAACCTTAATATTATTTCTTGTTATTAAATTGAATTTAAGACAATTTTCACTTTTAACATTTTGAGCAATCAAAAACAAAAGAAAAATATAGAAAATCTAATTTTCTTTATAACAAAAATTTAATTTGAAAATCTTACATGATTGGAAACAAGTAAAGTGTAATTTAATAAGTTTAAGTGTATAAGTAAGTGTTGCGAGAAAAAAAGTACTACAGAGTGTGTTAAATAAGTGTCAATGAATTTACTGTCGTCTTTTCATCATCAGTATTATTGTATTGCTTGACAAATACATACAAATATTTCGAGAAATATGATCGAAAAGTATAGAGACTTTTGAAAAAAGATGATAAATACACAACATCGAAAGTTATTGGCTAAAATGAAATGCATTATTACCCCAAATAATATATGAGTGTTAGGACATAATATAGCTCAGTTCTTTCGTATTTTTTTCCAAAAGGAAATTTTAAAAGAACACAAATCTGCTGGTACCTATATATTGAGATTTTTGAAGTGTTGATTTATGTAACCTTTCCATTAACTTTTTAACCATAGTCTTCCTACACTACTTAAATGATGGATACTTTAAATATATATATTTTTTTTTTAACAAAGCCATACCACACTTTCTACTTTATACCTTTTTAACTTTATTTTACATTGTAAGTATTGTAACAATTTCTTGTCTTCTATCTATTTCACCTTCAATAGTACCAACACACATACATTAAGTTTAGGAAACTGTAAAAGTGAACACAAATACTTGAAGAGTTCGAGTGCTTTGTGCAGTAGTGGCAGAAGTAGTAGTAGTAGTAGCCAATCACTTAAAATACATGTCTAACACATGTAAACTTTATTAAGAAAATGAAAACTTAAGTGGACTTTGAAATAAACGATATTGTTATTTAAAACAAATAGTAAATTTAATGGTGAAGAAAGTTGAAGAAAGTTGTAAAGAATCTAGATAGATTGTTGCTAAACAAGTGGGTAAAATTATTGCAAAATATAACACCTTATTAAATTAATTAAAATTATATGATGGTAAGAGTAGCTAAGGAAGCTGTAAATAAATATAAATCCATCTGTATTGGAGCGAAACACAAGCAAACACACTTAAATACTGATACTGGGTCAAATCAATTTCAAATTACTACATTTACACATAAAATAAAGTTATTAACAAAAGCATATTCCCGAACCGATCTCGCAGATTTTAATGAACTTTGGATATGTTGTATTTTTTAGGTGCCCGATCTCACGTTTAAGGGTTAATAAGTGATATTAATCAATTGGTTTTTGTATGAAAACTTGTCTTTAATTTACAAGCACTAGATTTATTTGTAAACACGATAAAAGTACTTAAGAAAACAAACATATCGATGCCCATATTGCCTATGCAGTGGACCCACAGTTGCTACACTTTTTGAATTATTTGAAATACATATGGGAAAAATTCTCTTCGGGAAGCTCAGACAAAAAATCCCAAAAAAGAAAGAAAAGATTTATTAAATCGAAAAAATCGCTACTATTTCTCTAAAAAAAGAAAAAAACTCAAAAATTGAGAAAATATCTCCAAAATTAAAAAAAAAATCTTTTAAATAAAAAATTTAAATAAAAATTTTAAAAAATCTCCAAAATTAGTATAAATCGGTTACTTTTAAAAAATCACAAAAAATTAGAAAAATCGCCAAGATTAAAAAAAAATCTTCGATATTGAAAAAAAGTCGACATAAAAAGTGGCAAAAATATGTTCGAGATATGGACAGTAATTTTTTTTAGCGATTTTTTTTTAAATGTTAACCGTTTTTCAATTAAAGCGTTATATTTCAATATTGGCGTTTTTTCTGTTTTGTCGATTTCTTAAAAATTTACCGTTTTTGTCAAATACTAGCTATTATTGCAGTTCTGAAGTTTATTTCCAATTTTTAAAATTTTTATAAATTTTAGCGATTTATTAAATTTTGGAAAATTTTTTCCCAATTTTGGCGTTTTTATTAATTTTTTTGTATTTTTCTTCCCTTAAATGCTTTTTTTTTTAAAAATTTATGATTTTTTAAAGTAACAGTTAGTTTTTTACTTTTATTTTTTTAAGCAAAAATTAAAGTTTTTTTCCTTTTATTGTATGCACAGCGTATACTATTAAGACATTTATTCGATACACAGCATAGTTTGGGGACATTTGCGTACTTTGGGGACTTTCCTCAAAGTTTTCATACAAATAGTGTAAAATTTGAGGACATTTAGTTCGATACAGCACATACTTAAGGGACCATTTTGGGTGTATTTACAGATGTCCACATAGTATGCGAAGTGCATATATATATACATATATATATTTATATTTAACCGCGCCTACTTCTCCCACTTTATATATAGAGTTAAGAATTTATTTTAACTGCCTGTTTATTAAGAGTTTTTAAATTGACTTTAAATTTTTGTTAAATAATAAAATTTAATTTTTTGTAGTCTCTTAAAAAATCAACTAACTTATACTCCTAGGTCTAGCTGACCAAGGGTAAAAGGAATTGGAATTTTTCTTTAAATAAATTCAAATTTTCTTAAGCCATAATTCTTATTTATATATATTTTTTTCACCAAAAGTGATAAAGATATCCTACAGACATTATTTGGTTTTATGCTAAAAAAAATCTTTTTAACCTAAAGAAAATATAATATAAAAGAAATAAACTAAATATTATAAAGAATTGGTATCCTTGCAAACGGATTTATGCTAGACTTATGTTTAACAAATAATGCTATTACAACAATTTTTTTTCAATTGTTTTTTTTTACTTAAAGTCTCTTTGTGTTTACTGGTTATATCTGGTGTTGGTTATAAGCAATTTTTGTTGCAATTTAAAGTAGGTCATTGTGGAAAGAATCCAAAAACATTAGTGGCGCCATATTTTATTATACTTTATACTATTTGTGTTGTATTTTTGTTTTATTATTTCTTTATATATGTAGTTATATATAGAGTATTTTCGTAATTTTATTTCGCAAAAACACAAGTGCATACAATTTAAGTTTTTATGCATATTTATGTTTGTTGGCCTCAAAATGAGTCAAAGCTAGGAATAAATCTTAAGAAAATAAGGAGAAGCAAACAAAAATTAAGATAAATTTTCACAGATAAAAAAGTAAATAATAAAATGTAGAAAATTTATTAGTATAAGATGCTCGCAGATGTTATAATGAAATTTATAACAGTAGGTGCCTAAAAGTAGGCAGTAATATTTTGGAAACAACTTATACTTTTAAATAAAAGAAGTTATGTAAAGAAAATTGAAATTGCCCAGCAAAATCAGACATTACCAAGTACCAAGCGTGTAAGTAGCGCACAAAGGAATTCAATGGTTACCAGGTTATTTACTCGCTTGAATACTTTTGCTCGCATGTATCCAAAATTCATATTTGGCCATTACCCTCTCGCTTACAAAAAAAGTGAGAGCAATGACTTACCTGATTGGTTATTAATAGAGAAAGAATAAGCAATTACTTTTCTATTTTGAATAAGTGGTTAATCACAATGCTAGAATAAGTGGTTACCAAGGAGTTAGAAAATAAGTGGTCATCTTTAAGTAATTTCTTTTTTAATAAATCTTGAAAAAAGTTAAAAAATAACTTTAGCTTGAAAAATTTACTTGTAAAAGTTTTAAAACAAATTAATGCAATATTAAAATCAAAAATATGAAATCGATAATTATGTTACAAATTGCCTGTTATTTTGCACATAAGCACTTCTATAACACATTATCAGTACGTCATTATTTTGTATTTTAAAGTAATGCAATAGGTAATGAGCTATCATTACTTGGTAATCCATACGCTGCTGACCTGCCATGTTACCATGTTTTTGCTGGGTGTTAATGAAATAAAGTAATTTATGAAAAAATATGTTTGAAGTGTAAAACAAATGAAAAACCTTACAGCCTGAAAGTGGGCAGTTATCTGCAAGAGAAATCTTCGTTAGAATTCTTAAAATAGGCAGTGGGTTTGTTAAGCAACTTTGCCCTGTAATATGCAATATTATTTTCAAAAATTTGATATTATTAGCAGTTTTTTAAAGAGTTTTGTTAAATTTAAATTTTTAATTGATAGCAATCTATCTTCAGTAAATTGATATTTTATATAAAAGTTCGTTGTAAAAAATATTAATAATATTTATTTTTTATTTATTGTTATAAAATTCCCTGAAATTCAATTGTTTTCAAACCTTTACTTTGATTCAATACTATGGTTTTATATATAACAATATTTTTGGATATTTTGCAAATAATAAAAATCCATGAAAACTATATTTTTTTTTTTGTAAAACAATACATGGCTAAAATACCAAAAAATAAAATGAAAAAATGTAAGCTTAACAACAAACTTGCAATTTATCAATCATGTTAGTGAACTATAGAACAAAGGCCTTTGTGTGTGTTTTTTATGTGGCAAGTGTGAAAGTGTCACTATGATACATGTGTATGTTGGTAGTCTGTCTGTCTGTAACAATATGTCACAAACAATATTCGAAATAATAAATGTTGAACGGGGAAAAAATTTAAATACTACAAACGACCAAAAAAGTTAACAATAAAAATTGTTCAAGTTTTTTTTTTTTTTTTGTTTCTAACTGGCAAATTTATTTTTTATTCATTTATTTCGTATTGTATGGTATATTTTTTTTTTGTTGCGAATATTGTTACACGTAAAATTATTAGAATGATTTGAATAAATATGAATGAACATAAAAGAGTTCTTGGATTAAGATGAATTTGGTTAAGGCTATGAATAATAAATTTTTTGTTATGACAATTGTCAAAACCATAACTAAATCGAAAACTATTCATACTTATGAAGTGGTTTTAGTATTTGAAAATGATTTGATTTTAAAGCTACGATAAATTTATTTATGTCTAAAAGATAATAATCAAGAGTTTTTTTGAAATTCTTGTTAAATTTTAAAAGTATTCAAATTTAATAAAAATACAATAATAAAATCAAATAATATTTTGTTTGTTAATAAGAATTTTAAAATAAAAAAGTGTTTTTCATAAAATCTAAATAAAAGTTTAAAATAGATTTTAAAATCTAAATTAATGTTACTTTGTCTGTCTTTAAAAAAAGTCTATTCCCAGTATTAGATTACGTTCAAGGATACGAATCACATTAAGAAATATATATTGTAAAAGGACTTCGTGGCAAAAACGACTTCAATATGAAATGACTAGTATTTTTTATTTTTTCGATATTTGAAATGTCAAAAACCGACCTCAGACGAGAGCAAAAATTTTTAATATAGTTTGTAATTTAGCAAAACTAATAATTGTAGAAGTTTTAAAAAGTTACTAATAGCCGATAATAAAATCCTGATATGGACCCAACTTAAAAAATGTATTTTCATAATTTGTTTAATTAGATTGGATATTTTTAATTTAATTAGATTGGATTGGATATTACCCAGGCCTTCCTTTTATTCAAAATTTAAATTAAAAAGTTTTCTGTAAAAAGGATTTAGCAATGAGCTATTAATTAAAAAAATAAAATTCATCTTGTCCTGCATTTTGAAAAATTCGTTAGTAATTAATTATAATATTAATATGATGGTATTAAACATTTTACCTTTAACAACGTCAAATTTTCCCCGCGGTCTGACATTACCGCGGGGATAATTTGACGTTAGGATTACAAAATAAAAAAATTCAGAATAAAAAATAAATGGTTCATGTAAAAGTTAATTCTAGATGTAGACTGTGATAAACGAAACTTTGATTAGCCAGAATCATCGTTTTGAAAACAGTGGTGCATTTTGTTAAGAAGGCTACTAGTCAAAGCCAGGACATATTCACGCTCACGGAATACACTTTGTGGAGAAAAGCTTTTCAATTAGAGATACTTTTTTAATAAAGTATTTAATTATTCTCAATGTAAACAAGTAGTTTGTAAAATTATCAAAATCATAAAAGTACGAAAAATATCAAGATAACAAAAACTTTAGTAAAATAAACGAAAGTTTGTTTATTTTACGAAAGTTTTCGTTGTTTTGAGATGTTTTCGTATTTTTAGCATGGATTATTATGAGTGCAAAGTATTCTAATTCACTACGTTAGCAAGATAATTCGAGTTGAAGATAATTAGTTTTTTTTTAATAAATATATTAACAAAAAACAGTGCATAGTTTTTACCAAAAAAATTCTTCTCCTACTAATACAAGGCAGATTGTATCTACTGTAAGGTTCTAACATCATTCAGTTCGAGTCACCAAACTTCCTCAGGGATCCAATATAAAATTTCTGTTTTATATTTTTAAAATATTAAAGCATAAATTTTTGAATAAAATTCAATTTTTCTTTACTCAAAACTCGAGATTATAGTTTGGGAAATATTTATAAAATGGTGACATGACAACCCTGGTATTCTAATTTTTAGTAATTTAGTTCTGATGCTTACGTTTTAAATAAAAATGGATATAATATGGATGCATTTAATTGTAAAAATATTTCGCCCACCATAATTTAAACAACAAAAATGTTTGTACTTACAGAGATAAAAATATGTCAACTGAAATTCGGTTACTAAACAGGGAAACATATTTGTGCTGAATTTATTGCCTATCATATAGTTCGGTTGTGGTAATCGAACTTTTCTGTTGTGACAACTGAACAAAAATCCAGAAGGTAGTAAATTGCTTATGACAACTGAATATTTGTTGCCTCAACAATTATACGGTAGTCACAACTGAAAAATATTGCTAGCACAACCGAATCATTCGATTACCAATAAATTAAGTTTTCATCATGAATCTGTTTTCAGGTGTTAAACTAAAAGTGGTGGTTGCAAAGAAATATTGTTTTACATAATAAAATTCAGATTATACAACAAACTGGTGTCTTTTTCTGAAGTTTTTGTACACTTATTGAGCCTTCTAGAGGTAGTATTCGTAAGTATTTTCTCTTTGTATGTACTTAATCAAATAATTACAAAACTGTAATATAAAATTTGATCTTTTGGATGTTTACGATTTTTGAAAGTTTACTGAAATATTCATGTTTTTAGACAATTTTTCAAAATTGTAATGTGGCAACACTGCTGTATAAATTTAAAATTAAATTTCCATAGAAAGGCCAACCGTGGACAAATAATTCCTTCTGAGTTGTATTATTATAGAAAAACAATTAAATTCTATTAAATTAAAAAGTGCAAAGCAATAAAGTGGACTACAAAGTTATGTTCATGTTTCGGATCATATTTTTTCAAGTTCAGTAACATTTTGTTTTAAATATTTACATCGATGCAAACACAGTCATATCACATAATATTTTTTACACCAATACTTAACTCCAAAAATTGCAAATGGAGTAAGTAAGAGGTAAATTTTTGATTTGCATTCATTAACACTCTAATGTCACGTTCGTCACCGCAAAACAACCTTTAATATTATTACTTCTGAGTTGTGTTTAAAATAACAAAATCTGAAAAAAAAAATTCAAGACAAGACAATGTGATTAAAGTATGCTTTTCTAAAGATTGTCCTGAATCTGAATCTGACCTCAGCATTTCTCCATTACATAACAATTTCGAGATATCTTCACCTAAAATTTAAAAAAAAAAAATCGGGTTTTCGCTATATTTCCGGACGTTATAACATCCCGAATTAACCTTTTTTTACAAAACATTTTATGTAATCTGAAAGTTCAGCGCACAGGAAACCATAAGAGAAGTATAATCTACTATCAAGGTTAAAAAAAAATTGTTGGGCTGTATAATTGAATTAATTTAAACTACATGCTATTCATTGAAATTCTCAAAAATAATGTCAACATATAAAATTTATAATATTTATAACTTTATGCGCTAAAAATACTGTTTTCAGTAAAACTTTAGAGATGTCAAGAATATTTGGTAACATTTCGTTAATCGGCATATTTTTGTTTTTCTGTCGATAATTCGATTTACAAAAATCTAATTGTAATCTCTCTTTCTCTAGTTATTTCTTAAAATATTTTTAAACTCCAAAATATTCTATCATTAATTTATCATTAAATAAGTACTTAAAATATATTTAACAATATTTTCTAAATTCTCCTTACATTTAACCCCAAGATGTTAACAAATATTAAAAGCCTTAAGTAATGCAATTATTAACATTTAGAACTTAACATTTGACTACCTAACTAACAACTACAAGCTGAAACTATTTTAAATATCTATAAATAAAATCCTTTAAGTACCACTACAATCACATTATATACATAGCAGATTGTTATTGAGGTGTTAAACACCCTCAAAGAGACATGCAACATTCCAACACTTTTTCTTTTACTCTGACTATTTTTGTATCTCTTGCCAGCCGACTTTAGCTTTAACTAAAAACCTCACATTTTACTCTATTATGGTTTTAAGTATAACAAACAAATTGTGTATGTGTACACATGGGAGTGTGTGTGTCTGTGTTATATGCATTAGTATGGAATTATGTTTGGGTACAAGTGTGAGCATTATAAGTGCAAGTGTATAAGTATACGTAATGTGTATGTATTTGTTTTATGTTAGTGTGTATTGTATGATAGTTTTGACGTTATGCAAGATTTACATATTTAATTATATTTTCAAAGTAAAATGTTAAATGTTATCTAATTATACCTTTGATGTGTTATAATGCTTAACATTTCATAAACTATAGAAGTATGATTAACTGATTACTAAGATACCCAGTGTTCAAAAGTGGTTATATAAGTACATATTTGGTAATGGCAAGTACTTACAATTGACATTGCAAATCTCCTTACTTTTATATGGGGGGATATCACGCAAAATAATGACATATCATTACTAAACACCTTACCAAAAATATAAAAATATGTTGATACGCTTAAAAGTATAGACAAAAATTATGAATTAAAAAATAAATTTAAAAAAATACTAAATTTAATAAAACAAAATATTTCTTTTATTGAAAAATTATTTTTTATTAAAATGTGCACATGGGATTCGAACCCGATTCTCCAGGTTGTCAGTCAACTGTTCTACCATCTGAGCTATCTCGGCATGTTATGTTTGATAGATAAAAACATAAATGAGCTGCTTCCACAAAATGTCATGACTTTCCAGATTGCAAAAAATCAAAAATAAGTATTTATATGTGTACTTACTAGAAGTGAAATAATAATGAGTCTAAAATTAAATTCTTAAACAAAATTTAGATCATTACTTTATATATAAAATAATGATAGGGGTGACGCATTATTTTTTGTATTGAAGTAATTACCTAATAAGTCCTTATTATTTGCATTAAAGTAATGTAGAGAGTAAGCGGGTGTCATTATTAGTAGTGAGAAAAAATACTGACATGTCATTACCGTTTTTACACTGGGTATGCACAAAAAATAGACTATGATTTAAAAATATTAGGAAAACCTTTTAACAAATATATCAAAACTGTGAAATATACGCAGACAAAAAAAATGTTGATATTTTTTAGAGAGTTCTTCTAAAACACATTTTTTTATATCTAAAAACTTTTGTATCAAAAATTACTTAATTTTATAATGAAAATGTGAGCCTTCTAAAAATAATTTTAACAGACAGGAAATGTTGAAAAGACTTATTAAATCCAAAATATGTTTGAAAATGGACTCAAAAATGTAATTGAATAGAAATATTTTGTAAATAATTCAAAAAAGGCTTTAAAAAAAGATAAGTTGTAGAGCTTTTTCACTTTCATACAAAAATTTTAAATATAAAATACAATAGGATCCCACTTGTTATTAAGTTAGGAGCGTGTTTGTTGACAAGGTAAGAACTGAAATGTAAAAATATGTTATTGATCCTCATGGTGGCCTGTTCCCTTTTATTTTTTCGTGTTGTTGAATGTATATTTCAAAGCAGTCCACTGTCATTGAGTTTAATTTTCGCTATCACTATTTCAAAAAAAAAAAGTTTCAACACGTTTTCTTGGATTTATTGCATCATTTCAAAAAACGCAATATAAAGTATAATTTTTCGTAAACATAAAGAGTGAATAACAAACAAGAGTTTTTGTAAATGATAAGCGTTATATTCTTCTTAAAACTAATTTAGGCCATAAACAAATATAATAAATAAGACAAAAACTTATTAGATTTTCGTAACTGAGACATCTTCATCTATCTACGAAATTTCGTTAATTCCACGGGATCTTCGTATAAAGTGGGTTAAATGTTTGACGCATCACTTTAACTTTTCTTGTAATAGTCAGAAATGTAAATTTTCGTCAATCTTACTTTAATTTTTAACATTTTGATATGAATTTAGAGAGTTTTTTATTCATGTCCACTTTATGGCACATGTTTTCTAATGTGATCTTTTTTAAAATTTTTACATAACTTTTTTAAATTAGGCGCCACAAGAATATGATTTATAGCCGAAAATGCATTTTGAGTAATAGGACTCAAGAGCTGAATACAGAACATATGACAATTTTTCTTATTTTAGGGTATTTTTAGTTTCCAACTCGCGATTTAAGATATGAAAAATGATACAAGTAGTCTTATATTTTATCGAAATAGGGCTCAAAAGTTTCGTTATGTAGAGCTTATTATGAGAAAAATGTTAAATTTTTTTTAGAACAGTTTAGGTCCACCGCAAAATTTTTAAGTTTTAAGCATAAATACGAGTTTGATAATTGTAATTATTTTGACTTTTTTACAAAAAGTATTGAATGGCACTTTCAAAAAAAGTAGTAAAGTGCTATTTGAGTGTTTTTACGCGAAATTTAAGAAAATATGTAGTTATTATGTACTAAATGAAGACTTTAAAATGTTGTGGTGGACCAAAACTGTTAATATTTTGTTCTCACTATTTTACTCTACATAACGAAACCGTTTTTGAACAAAACGTACTATATTTGAGTGCTATTACTCAAGCAAAGTCGTAAAACATCCTTTGTTGGGACACACTAATGTCCAAGGAGTTGGCCTATAAGCTGATGTTTTAGGATTTTAAATTTTTTTAATTAGCCCAGGTGTAGGTCCACATTAGGTATATTATATTTTCTTTATATTATATAATTTTTTTTTTATAATCCCCAAATAAAATTGTTTTCGAAATATTTTCTTTTGAATAACTTTTTTTTTTTTTATTTTGTTAATAATCATATAATTACAAATTATATACTATTACCCTAACCGAGCACTAGCTACTATGGCCTTCGGCGCGTTGTAGCGAAAACAGACCAGTGCCTCTGGTGGCAATAGAACCCACGACCCCCGCACTGATAAGCCAGCACGATTTTGAATAACTTACTTTAAGTGGTACTAGTAAATTTAATCTAACAAATTATATTTGCCTTTCTATTGTACTATAAGAGCATAGTGTATTTCAATACAAATGTGTTTATATGTATGTGTCTTTAACCATATGCAAGGAAATTAATATATACTAGTTGTAATACGAATGTAAACTATATTATGTAATGTTCCTAAATGAGGTTCAAACTTGTTAAATTACAAACTTTGGTGACTTACACATTCAAATCATATATAAGCATTTTGTTCAATTATAGGCAAATTTGTTTAATTAAAAGAATTAATATTAAATGCAAATAACTCAAAGTGCAAATAAATTCAAGTTTGTGCTTATTCTTTAAATATAATTTTATTATAATAAAATGCATTGCATACTTTAACAATTTTTATTTAATTTATTTACTGCAAGTGAAAAAATCAAATTATATGTAGGCATTCTTTTTTTTAATTTTTTTTTTCTGTTCAAGGTCAAGTATATTAACCAATTTGTAAAATTTTCTTTTTATTAATATTTCGTTATATTTTCTTTATATTTAAGCTCTGTTTTCGTTTTACATTTCTATACACATTTGAATACATTTTGTTCATAAATTTTATTAAAATTGATCTCATTTATTTTCTTGTTAATGTTTAGAAAAAAACATAAAAATTTGAATTTTACGCAGGCCACACATCAACCACACTCATTTGTTAGCAAAATTTTTAAAACTACTTAAAAATATAAAACAAGTAAGAGTTTTAATTTGACCGAGGCCAAAAAAATAAATATTAAAAAGTAAATAGGGGAGAGTATCCCAACACAATAGTTAAAATTGAACTTTTTTTATTCCAAATTTGCATATACCCCACAATTTTAATCGAATTTGAAAAATAGCTGACTAAATTTCAGATTGATTCCTCAAGGCCGATTTTTTAAAATCATTTATTTTATGTTCTTAATTAATTTTCAAAATAAGCAAAATTTCCAATTTTGCTACAGAAAATTTAAAAATTGTGGTATATAAATAGGGTTGCCGGATTTCGCTTGATTTATAAGAATTTCTAATGCTCGTCAAGAATAATGAAAAAATGTATTTTGTCAATATTTTTTAAAGCGATTGTTACCTTAAACTAAAAATATAATTAAAAAATTGCAAATTGTAAAACTTTCGATACAAATCGAAAAAATGCGGCGAAAGGAGATAAAATGGTAAAAAAAAATAAAATAACAGCGAATTTTAAGGTTAATGGTCGACAATTTCAAAATAAATTAGCACTCGAAATATCTCCAACAAGAAAATGGCTTAAATCGTGGGAACCTAGAAAATTCCCGAAATAGATCTATCAACACATTCCTGAAAGGGTCAAATAATAAATTTGAAAACAAAAAACTCTATAGATTATTTGTTAGGACAATATCCTAATGAAGAAATATAGAGTGTGGCCTCGACCTTGAATAATTTTCATTTTCATTGCAAAATATTTTTTTCTTTAATAAAAAAGTGCAAAATATAAAAAACTTAAATATATTCGAATTTTTAACAAGTGCGAAAAACTTTCTATTTATGTTTACCAATTCAGAATTATTCATTTATTCTGCAAATGGCATAGTTCTAAACATCTATGGAGGATTAGGATTCCATATTTGCTATGGGTTGTAAAGTTTATTAAATGAAATTGATTTATAAATCCGTAAATATTTTCAGTTTTCTACCGATTTGGTTCACCAGAATATTTTTAAGTACAATTTCTATATTATATGCTTTTAAAATTTGGACATAGAAACACTTGTACTTAAAACTAAAAAATCCTCCGGTAGACCAAAATTACTTTGAGACCTATTAGAAAAAAAATATCGAATTTTTTTTCCGTCAAAATGCACTACAGCCGGTTACTTCAATCAATGGTAGGGAACTGAAGTTCCACTTCAAAAATGTTTACTTATTTTTTTCTAAATCTCTTTAATACTCTTCAATACCTCATTTTTTTATTCGGGACACCCTAATGTACGGTCATGTTTTGTATACCAGCGAATGCGCCATCAAAATACTCAATTTCTAATTTGTAGTTTATTAATTTTATTAAGTTTTATTTTTGTGTTGTGAGGGTCTACAAAATGGTGTCCCTTATGTAGAGACATTTACAATTTTTGCGTTTTTTTTTTTATAATCATTAATTATTTAGTGTCCACTCAGAAGTCCACTGTATTCGATGGACTAAACAAATTCTTTATAAACCCTTTTTTCAATCAGTTTTTGAAATGAGACATTTAAAAGAAATTTTATTCATAACATTTTTATATGAAATGTTTCGTAGTACTTACAAAAACATCATAAATATGACAATTTTTCAATTTTAAATGTTACTGTTTTATGAAAATGATAAAGCTTTTTCTCTAAGTGTATAAAAAACCTGAATACTCTCAAAAACAATACATGTTAAAAGAACCCTGAAAATATGCAAATAATATAAAAGTGATTTTGACAGCTTTATATTTATATTAAAATTAAAATACATTTAAGATAATGTGATTTAAAGCAAAATGTTTTAAAAATAAAAACAGACATTTAAAATATAAATTGAATAAAAAAAAAAAAAAAGTTTTCTTAATAACTAATAAAAAAAGTAATTTTTATCGAGGTAAGATTTATTAAGAAGTCATTTTATATTACAGTTTTTACAAAATGGAATATCCCTACATAAGCGATTTTAAACTTCATCAAAAATCTGCAAATTTGTATGGAAACATCTAAGATACAATCCTAGGCAACTCAGCTGCTCTAAATAGTTATATACTGAGCTAAGTTGCTAAATAAACTCCAATAAAAAAGCATACTTTAAGGTGTTTTGTATTAAATAAAATATTGCATATTTTAAGGCGTGCGTGTAAAATATGAGTGTTTTTCACCAACAAAACCAATTATATGCACTTAATTATAAACATTCATTACAAATGATTGAGTATCACAGTGATATATAACGAGTACACCCATTATTAAATATGTTTGCATGGCATTGATGTAACAAATAAGTAGTTCAATTATACTACTAAATCATGTCAAAATAAGAAATCTCAAAGGAAATAAAATCATTATTAAGGGGTGCTACATACCCCTAGGACAATTAATTTTCATTAATTTTGATAAAACTTGTTAAAACATTTACTTTCAACTTTAACTTATATGATCTAGAAGAAAATTTTGCTAAAATAACCTTGTAATATTTTGACTATTAATTAGGCTTAAATCTAAAACACATTCATATATATATTTGTATAACGTTTTACGCCCTTAAGGCAACATTCAATGTCAGGCCTTTAAAAGGAAAATATGTAATATACACATGAATTTCTGATTTAAATTTAGGTTAATTTAAAAATATATATAAAGATTAAAGTTTATAGAGTTTAACGTATTTAACACAAAAACAAATTAATTATCAAAATTAATAGTTTTGTTATTGTTACTTGTTTTTATCATAATATTAACAGTAATAATTCACATAAATTAAATGGTCATTATTGAAAAAAACAAATAAAAAAAAAAAATAAAAAAAAAATTGAAAAACAACATTAAAAATTAATGATATTCATTGAAGGATACACAAACAAATGTTACTATAATCATAAACACTGAGAAAAAAATTAAAATACTTAATGAGGGTTTGTTATCACAGTTTTTTTTATACTATACTATACTTTGTTAACAGTATCTGTTTATATTCTAAGTACGTTGATCGAATAAGGGCGCAAAACATCTAGTGTAGCTTCGGCTGTGTGGCACGTAGCGCCGTCCTGTTGAAACCAAATGTTGCCAATATCCTCCTCTTCAATTTTTGTGAACAAAAATTTTCACAAGATAACGAACACACGGAGCTGACGGTGCTTCTCTTCTTCCAAAATCCGTACGCAATTTTCGCACACATTCTGCAACATTACCATGATTTTCAAAGTAATGTCGCAATATTTTCCAGCGTTGTTCAAGCGTATACACAACCATATTCGTTCAGCAGAAGGATAAAACTAATTATCTGTCAAATCAGACATGACCTAAGTGTTACCTTTCACGAAATAAGCACTAGTTGAAAAAAACGTTAGATGGCGGACCCTTTATTTTAACGTTGCTGAGTCGTAATTAAAAACCAACTTTTAAAATAACTCGAAAATATGATAATAATTATATTGGGTCCATGATTAATTTATTATATTACCAAAAAAAGAAAAAAAAGTCAGCTTAATAATGGCTTAGATCCGTTACTGTATCCATATATTTTATGAACTTATATTCTGTTCAAACTCGTTAATTATTCACTAAATCATTATCAATATTTTATAATTTACATTTTCGTTTTATTAACTTTTGCGATTATTATTTTAATTTTTTTTCAATTCTTACACTTACAAGGAAAGCCTGTTTGTGTGGTTACTTCGATTTTGATGGCATTCCAAAATATTGAAAAAAGATAAAACTTATAAACATAAGAGAACTTCCCTAATACAAAAGAGTTAAAAATAGTATATAAAAAATGAGAAGCCTTTTGGTTTTTTCCTAATATTTGAAACCATCGGATTTTTAATTTAAATACATTTCGTTTAATACCCAATTAACCTATTGTTATTTTAAAGAGAAATTAATAAAACTAGACGGCAACAAGAAATAAACCTTTTTCTACTCCTTTTTGCCTTAAAACTGTGAAATAAAGATTAGGCCGTTAAAACATGAGTCCATTATTTCTTGTCTACTCAAAATTTTAATTTAAAATGGCCCTTTGTTCCCAATAGGAACCACAGGACATAATATATATATATACAACTCAAATATTCCTTGTATTCAGGAAACTTCTGCTGTAAATATTTGTAGTCGTTTGAGTTGCAATACAGTATCTTTATTTTTAAGTGAAAAAACAGTCATTTGTGGAAGAAATTTCAAGTTTTACTACATACGTAGTTCATTTAAAAAAACAAACCACATCAAATTACTGTATTATCTTTACATTAATTTTATACAGTAGTTTTTTTCTATTTAAAAACCTTAAACATATAAATGTTTGCTTATTTTTTACTGCAAATGTGGTTAATTTTTACTACAATTGTGGTTAATTTTTTGAACAGTAAAAAACAAATGACTATGTTAGTTGAATTTACTCAAAATTCAGAAATTTACTGAATTTTTCAAGAAAAATTTCATTGGTTTTTAACTACATTTGCAGTGGTCAAAAAAAAAAAAAAAAACTATTAAAATAGTAAAATCTTGTATACCCTCAAAAATTATATATGTTAAAAAATTCGCAAAACAAAATTCCATAAATATTGAAAAACAATTTTTAAGAAAAAATTGCTCCACCCCTGCCTTGGAGTCATCATAAACCCACTTCTAATGAATTATTGCAACAATTAAAAAAAAAATTATCAATTATGATGTGAGCAAGATTATTCAAGTTCAAGATCATTTGTTTTTTGTAAAACAAAAAACCGTGCAACGATATTTATTAATTAAAAAAAAAAAAAAAATTCTTCATCCGCAACTTAATGCAGATTTTAATCCACTGACAGGTCCTTACATGTTTCATGTAGCGTCACCTACAATCATCAGAGAACCAATGTGGACGGGGTAGAAGATTTACCCAAAGCTATAATTTTCTGATGACAAAAGATGAACACTTTACCCGTAGTGTTTTTTAAACTTCATGAGAAGTTTAAAAAACAAAGCACGGAAGCATCCAACTAATTCAAAAAATTAAAACCTTTTTTTTTCCTTTAACTAACAAATATCGTTGTTTGTGTAAAGGCCAGAATCTCTAGCCATAGTACACAGTGTTGTTAGTGTTTAGTAATAAACAATAACAGTTTCTGACTATAGAATTAGGACCATAGATCAGTTTTTGCCGTACTTTGCAATTTTCAAATATTTTACTTTTAAGTTTTAATAAATTAAAACCAAAAGTTTATTTTTCGATCTTTTATCATAAATTATGATGTGAGCAAGATTATTCAAGTTCAAGATCATTTGTTTTTTGTTAAACAAAAAACCGTGCAACGATATTTATTAATTAAAAAAAATTCTTCATCCGCAACTTAATGCAGATTTTAATCCACTGACAGGTCCTTACATGTTTCATGTAGCGTCACCTACAATCATCAGAGAACCAATGTGGACGGGGTAGAAGATTTACCCAAAGCTATAATTTTCTGATGACAAAAGATGAACACTTTACCCGTAGTGTTTTTTAAACTTCATGAGAAGTTTAAAAAACAAAGCACGGAAGCATCCAACTAATTCAAAAAATTAAAACCTTTTTTTTTCTTTAACTAACAAATATCGTTGTTTGTGTAAAGGCCAGAATCTCTAGCCATAGTACACAGTGTTGTTAGTGTTTAGTAATAAACAATAACAGTTTCTGACTATAGAATTAGGACCATAGATCAGTTTTTGCCGTACTTTGCAATTTTCAAATATTTTACTTTTAAGTTTTAATAAATTAAAACCAAAAGTTTATTTTTCGATCTTTTATCATAAATTATGATGTGAGCAAGATTATTCAAGTTCAAGATCATTTGTTTTTTGTTAAACAAAAACCGTGCAACGATATTTATTAATTAAAAAAAAATTCTTCATCCGCAACTTAATGCAGATTTTAATCCACTGACAGGTGCTTACATGTTTCATGTAGCGTCACCTACAATCATCAGAGAACCAATGTGGACGGGGTAGAAGATTTACCCAAAGCTATAATTTTCTGATGACAAAAGATGAACACTTTACCCGTAGTGTTTTTTAAACTTCATGAGAAGTTTAAAAAACAAAGCACGGAAGCATCCAACTAATTCAAAAAATTAAAACCTTTTTTTTTCTTTAACTAACAAATATCGTTGTTTGTGTAAAGGCCAGAATCTCTAGCCATAGTACACAGTGTTGTTAGTGTTTAGTAATAAACAATAACAGTTTCTGACTATAGAATTAGGACCATAGATCAGTTTTTGTGCAATTTTCAAATATTTTACTTTTAAGTTTTAATAAATTAAAACCAAAAGTTTATTTTTCGATCTTTTATCATAAATTATGATGTGAGCAAGATTATTCAAGTTCAAGATCATTTGTTTTTTTGGGTAAATCTTCTACCCCGTCCACATTGGTTCTCTGATGATTGTAGGTGACGCTACATGAAACATGTAAGGACCTGTCAGTGGATTAAAATCTGCATTAAGTTGCGGATGAAGAAATTTTTTTTAATTAATAAATATCGTTGCACGGTTTTTTGTTTAACAAAAAACAAATGATCTTGAACTTGAATAATCTTGCTCACATCATAATTTATGATAAAAGATCGAAAAATAAACTTTTGGTTTTAATTTATTAAAACTTAAAAGTAAAATATTTGAAAATTGCAAAGTACGGCAAAAACTGATCTATGGTCCTAATTCTATAGTCAGAAACTGTTATTGTTTATTACTAAACACTAACAACACTGTGTACTATGGCTAGAGATTCTGGCCTTTACACAAACAACGATATTTGTTAGTTAAAGAAAAAAAAAGGTTTTAATTTTTTGAATTAGTTGGATGCTTCCGTGCTTTGTTTTTTAAACTTCTCATGAAGTTTAAAAAACACTACGGGTAAAGTGTTCATCTTTTGTCATCAGAAAATTATAGCTTTGGGTAAATCTTCTACCCCGTCCACATTGGTTCTCTGATGATTGTAGGTGACGCTACATGAAACATGTAAGGACCTGTCAGTGGATTAAAATCTGTATTAAGTTGCGGATGAAGAATTTTTTTTAATTAATAAATATCGTTGCACGGTTTTTTGTTTAACAAAAAACAAATGATCTTGAACTTGAATAATCTTGCTCACATCATAATTTATGATAAAAGATCGAAAAATAAACTTTTGGTTTTAATTTATTAAAACTTAAAAGTAAAATATTTGAAAATTGCAAAGTACGGCAAAAACTGATCTATGGTCCTAATTCTATAGTCAGAAACTGTTATTGTTTATTACTAAACACTAACAACACTGTGTACTATGGCTAGAGATTCTGGCCTTTACACAAACAACGATATTTGTTAGTTAAAGGAAAAAAAAAGGTTTTAATTTTTTGAATTAGTTGGATGCTTCCGTGCTTTGTTTTTTAAACTTCTCATGAAGTTTAAAAAACACTACGGGTAAAGTGTTCATCTTTTGTCATCAGAAAATTATAGCTTTGGGTAAATCTTCTACCCCGTCCACATTGGTTCTCTGATGATTGTAGGTGACGCTACATGAAACATGTAAGGACCTGTCAGTGGATTAAAATCTGCATTAAGTTGCGGATGAAGAATTTTTTTTTAATTAATAAATATCGTTGCACGGTTTTTTGTTTAACAAAAAACAAATGATCTTGAACTTGAATAATCTTGCTCACATCATAATTTATGATAAAAGATCGAAAAATAAACTTTTGGTTTTAATTTATTAAAACTTAAAAGTAAAATATTTAAAAAAAATTATCTTCAAAAGACAATCCTCCTCAAGAAATACCGTCGTCTAAAAAACTATCCTCTTCAAAAAAAAAGCATCCTAAAATAAAAGAAACCATTATCCTCAAGAAAACATTCCTTTCAAAAACTCATTCTCCCAAAAAAAAATCATTTATTCTCGAACAAAACAATTTTCTTCTAAAAAAAAATATCCTACTAAAAAAAAAAAACATAATCCTCCAAAAATGTATCCTTGCAAAAAATATAAAACTGTTAAACCGTAATGGATATTAATACAGCGAGGGGTAAAATGGGAAATAGTTACCCCCTTGGCGACCTGCCAAACCCCCTTTGGCTTAAAAGCTAATATTTTGAATACTTCCTAAAAGAAATCATTATCTTAAAAAAAAAAACATTCTTCTCAAAATCTCATTCTTCCAAAAAAATATGTATGGTAATTTTTGTAAGATTTCCCAGAAACATAGTAAAACATGGGCTAAAAGGGGAAAAGGCTCCGACCTGGCGGCCTGGCTAAACCGCTGAGGCTCGAAACTTGAAATTTGGTGTGTGGTTTCCTAATTATAAGTAGATATCCTTCTTATGTGTACATACAGAGAAATAAAGTGACAACCGAATTGAAACGTGTATTTTAATTCTAACAACATATAAATTCAGTCAGTACAAAGATATTAATATTAGATTTTTGACTATTTTGGATGTTGCACTTAAATTTAGTTGAATTAACCGAACTTTGCTGTGAAAACGAATGATAAGTTGTGCCAACCGACTGAAATTCGTAATAACCAAATATAAGTCGCAGTAACCGAATTTCAGTTGCCAAATAGCTAAATGTTTCTATGTGTGTAGATATCCTCTTCCACTCATAAATCAGCTAAAGCTATGTATGTGAGTTCCTAATCGCGCTTATACATAGACGGCATTTTTTTTTAAGATTTTATAGGGAGGAGCATATAGAGGAAAACCCACCTCTTGCCGGCAAGGACAACGCGCTAAAGCGAGGAATTTTATATTTAGTATGTGGGTTTCATATATCGCGTTAACCTCCCTTTAAATAGAATTTTTTTAATTTCTACGGGAAAGGAAAAGTCACTAACTTGTCGACCCAAACCACTGTCAAGTAATAATTATTCCACTACATAGTAGAGTATAAAAAAGAAATAAATGAGTGGATAAATTAAATAAAAAAAAATAAAAAAAAAATATTTTTTAACAAGTTGTCTCATTAGAATACAATCACTAATTCATCGTAATAATAAAAAAATACATGATCGTAAAATAAAATGTAAATCAAGCAAGTGTTTTACTTCTTAAACGGTGGTCGAAAAACAGATATTATTTTATTTATTTGTATTATTTAATCACAAATTTAACAACGTTCTTATTTCATGTCGCTTGCATTATTGTACTGTAAATATTAACAAATTTTGTATATTTCTTTTTTATTTGTTTGCTGTCATTCGAATTTTACGTGCATAATTGCAAACGAAACCAAATTCTGATTACCTTGTTAAAAGATAAGGTTAAACAGATCAGATTTTCAGTTTCCTCATATAAAAATTGGTGCATTCAATTGGAAATTTTGTATTTTTTTTTTATTTCCCATATTTGGTTTCTCATATTCAATGTTAACATGACAACATAAAAATTGTATGCTACTACATACTTTGTATATACTTGGACTACCACTAGCCAGTCAAATATATACAAGCACAAATATCACTAGTTAAATAGAACATGTTGTGTTTGTATGTGTATATTTTTACTGGCTATGGTTAGACCAAATTTTGCAATTGGCTAACCGTGTATGGTATTTTGGTTATACATTTTTTTCTCGGCCTTTATGCATGTAAAGCTACAAGGCTTTTTTTGCTCATAAATTGTTAACCAGGCAGTTAGCTGGCCACATTGGCTGAATGGCTAGATGACTAGCAGGCTGACTGTTTGACTTTTTTCATAAGATGAGTCAAATATTTTCATGTTTATAAAATGTACAATAAATATACATTAGAGTTCGTCACGAAAATTTGATTTTGGGATATCATCATTTTTTACGGTTTTTTGCAACAATAAAAAAAATGGAGTAATTTTTTTTAATTTCAACTCCTTCCACATGCGCACGGTAGACAAAAACGCTGATTTCGGATCCCTTTTACTGCAGAGCAAAAAGGGCTGCATTTATACGAAATTTGAACGCAACATTCGAATCTACGCCAAAATTTATTTGAAAAAACTTTTTTTAACAGTTGTTAAAGTGTACCATTTAGGCAATAGAGTTGAGTGGACAAAAACTCCTTTTATTCAAAAACATTTAAAAATACTTTTTTTTTTAATTACATACAATAAAAATATAATACCAACTGAGAATAATGGTAAACATTTTTCGATATATCGCGAACCGCTAAAAAGTTATTAAAGTATCAATGTTGTCAAATATAATTAAAATATTTTTTTAACACACACAATGAAAAATAATTTTGAGCTACGAAAAATGCTAAAAATATTTTCGATATATTGCGGCCCATTAAATATTTGTTAATCAATAAAATATTACATTTTAATAAGGAGAACATTTTGAAAATAACTTTTTACTGGGTTACCTTAAAACGAAAATGTTTTCATCATTGTTCTCAGCTAGAAATACTTTTTGATTGTGGGTCATAAAGAAACACTTTATAAGTTTTTTGAAAATATTTGATTTTTCCTACCACTCTATTTCCTAAATGACGCACTTTAAAAACGGAGAAAAAAGGATTTTTTTTTTAATAATTTTTAGTGTAGAACCAAAAAGTGAATACAGTTCTTTTTGTTCTGTAGGAAATGGGACGGAGTTGGAATTTTAAAGAAATAATAACTCAATTTTTTTTTGTTGATGCAAAAACATTTCAAAAAGTAATGATATCCCAAAAACAAATGCATTTTATGCTCTTCTGACAAACTCTAATATACATACATTTTATATGAAACATGTGTGGTAGAGAGTATAAAATGTGATCCATTTGAAATTGGTATGGAGTCTAGATATTGAAAATTTTGGAAGAAACAAAATGGGATTAATTTTATCCAAGTCTTCACAGCAAAATGATCTTAGATTGTTATTATTTTGTGTTTTCTGTTTTGGGATAATTTTTACAAATTTTTGGTTATAACTTCCGAATTAGAAATGACATATTTTAATCTGTCTCTAAATTTTTTATTATCACTCTAAGTCTCATTTTCACAATGTCCCGATAGCTACTAACTGGGTCTTTGTTGTTGTTACACCTAGAGAAAAATGTAGCTAATTCCCAACTGAAATTCTGTTACTACGACTCAAATTCGATGATTACGAATTTCAGTCGGTTGGCACAACTAAACATAAGTTTTCACAAAAAAGTTCGGTTAATTTAACTGAATTTTAGTTGCAACACCAAAAATATTCAGAAATCTAATGTAAATATCGTTGTACTAACTGAATTTATAAGTTGTAACCATTAAAATACACTTTTCCATTCGGTTGCTACTTTATTTTTCTGTGTGTACCCATACATATTTTCAATTTAACTGTTTGTTTTATTTTATCTGGACATTCAGTTATCGGATCCACGTTTTATTACACACTCCAACAAATTTATTAAATTATATTTTTCTTTCCAACTCTAAATTTTCATTAACTTTTTGCTAGAAGTTTTTAAAGCCCCTACAGCCATTTATACTAATATAAAGTGATCAATATTTTAGTTAGTGTCGTATGTGTGGTATATGTATGACTGTATGCTGTATATACAATATTGCCTTTAGACAAAAGCGTTAAATGAGCGTTAGTAATTTGTGTAAGTTATTGTTGTATGTGTTGCAATTTTTATTGTTTTCTGTTGTTATAGCAGTAACGTCAATGCGTATGTTGCAACAAAAATTCTGTAGTTGGTGGCATCAAATTCTATTTTATACACATTTTTTGTTAGATGGTTTTATGCATGTTTATTGTTTTTTTTTTTTTTTTGTTGCTGTATTGCTATTTTTGCCGTTAGTATATGTTGGTTTTAAGAGAATATAACTCTTTAGGCTTTTTAGCTGTTGGCAGCACATAATCCGCTTGATTGTTTGTGGTTTTGCTCCCCTTCTTCTAATATAAATGAGAAAAAACTAAAATGTTAATACAAAAATTTGTTAATTGGATTTTATAAAATTTTAAATTTTTGTTTTGGCATATATAAAATTTCTAAGGATGAAACTAAAACATTAAAATGATCAAATTCCTTGAAATACCAGATCGATATCCTGATACAAACACCGACATGATTATACTCAAATTAAAAATAATTTTGTGTAGATTTATATCCTTAAAAAAATGTTCGTGATCTTGTAATAAAATTTCGAAAAATTAAGTAACATATACGAAAAAACGGGGTGAATTATGTATGTAGATATAAAAACCTCGATATTTTAAAAATAGCAAATGAGAAACACAAATTTTTGCCAGATTTGGATTATATTAAAATGTTATTTGTATTTATAGTAATTAAATGTGCTAAAGTCCCAAAACTTATTTAACAAATTGTGAAAAGCAATCTGATGTAGGCGTGTCCCTATCCGGATTTCATTCCTGCCTAAGGAAATCTTCAGGGGACTTTGTTATTAGAGTTTCTAGAGATATTTGTTATGTTAAATCACAAACTCAATGAGAATTTCTTGTCCTCGTCTAGGAGCGAGATTCAAAATTTAAAATATCAAAGAAAAACCAAAACAACAACAAAAAATTGTCACAATTGGCTTTGTCATCTTCCAAATACTACTCTGTTTTTTTGACAGACCTAGCAATGTAGTGACGTTTATTCAAGTAAATCAACAATAGAAAATCATATGTTTTCTATTAGTGTCAGTTACATTTAAATTTGCACAAGCA
This sequence comes from Delia radicum, assembly GCA_021234595.1. Classification (NCBI taxonomy): domain Eukaryota; kingdom Metazoa; phylum Arthropoda; class Insecta; order Diptera; family Anthomyiidae; genus Delia; species Delia radicum. The sequence goes on along the minus strand of CM037855.1, from coordinate 5,591,304 downwards.
CCTGCATATTTGTTATTTAAATTTATTTTCATCGGGATAAACATTAATTGCATTTATAGTAATTAAATGTGCTAAAGTCCCAAAACTTATTTAACAAATTGTGAAAAACAATCTGATGTAGGCGTGTCCCTATCCGGATTTCATTCCTGCCTAAGGAAATCTTCAGGGGACTTTGTTATTAGAGTTTCTAGAGATATTTGTTATGTTAGATCACAAACTCAATGAGAATTTCTTGTCCTCGTCTAGGAGCGAGATTATTTGTGTAAGTTTTACTAATATTGCTCAAGAACTAATTAAAGAATTTCTTTTGCTTCAAAAAGCTTAGGAATTAGTGTACACTAACTAGGATTATAACACTTTTGTTAGGAAAAATTCACAGGGCACCACCTTATGAACAATATTGTACTGATAATAAATAATGTTTTCTTAAATCAATTCGGAATAAAAACCTTCCGCACCGAAACCAATTTCTAAAAGAATTTTTTATTGAAATATTTATTTTAAATAGTATATTACTATGTTTTCGCATGTGTTGGAATAGCTGGGAATTTTTTTACTGATGATAGTATCAGTACGTAACAAAAATCTACGTAATTTAAAGATACTGCGTTTTGTGCGGAAACTTTTTTAACGACTGCGAAAAAGTAATGGTTCTTATTTTGTTTTTAAAGTTCACACGGCTTTGCTATGTAATGTTTTTACAGTACTTCAAAGTAAGAATTGACCGAATATAACTTCAAACTTATACTTCCCTTTATTTTATGATTCCAACCATTTGTAAAGTTTTATTTACATTTGTGCATGTTGAAACTTGCTTATTCCTTTCCTCTATTTTCCATTTTTTTTTTATATATATATAACTTACATTTATAATGTCGTATGTGATACTAGTTAGACAGCCTTTCAAGTTAGTAATGATTATGGTGATGATAATGATGATGATGATTATAATGATGATGACGATGCTGGCGGTGGATACCACAGTCATAGTCAGTCTTCCTCTAAGTTTTGTAGCCGTTGTAGTCGTAGTTTTATTTATTTGTCGTTTTGCTGTCATATTATGCAAATGGGATAATCATTATTAGAGGATAGTTTTCTAACATTTTCAAGGAAAAACTATTTTAAATATTTTTTTTTTCATCTTTACAAATACTACTCACTTGTTATTCAACTTGAAATGTAGAGAAAACAAATAAAAAACTGATGTTATTTAAAAAGGTTTAGAATGCGTAATGAATTAACAAGAATAAAGAAATATAAACAAAGTATAGAAGTCAAGAAGAGAAGATATATTTAAGTTTAATTTAAATCAAAATATTGCGTTATTTTCTACGGATTTCGAAAAAAACCTAAATAACCTATTACCCAAAGTCTAAAAGTTTAAAGCTATAAAGAAATTAATTTAAGCTGATTATAACCTTGGCCAACACAACTCTAATGGATAAAATTAACTAAACCATATATGTATTAACAAGATTAATTTTCGATTTATTTCCATAACTTTTTTAAGAAGCACATTAGGTTGCTTCTTAAAAAAACCAATTATCAAATTTTCAAGGGAACAACCTTGGAAACCCCATTTTCAAATTTTTTCAAAATTTTCGACTTTTTTTTCATAAATCTTAATCTAACCCATGGTTGTGCCGTCAACAATTCGACGTTTTTAAAATTAAGATACAGCCTAACACACATACAGTAAAACTCGCTTAAGACGAACTCGGTTAAGACGAACCCTCGGTTAATACGAGCTAATTTAAAAGTCCCGACGTTTTGACAACAATTTTCATATAAAATACTTTTTTTAATACGGACTCGGTTAATACGAACCCTCGAACGACCTGTTTTAAGCAGTCCACAAAAAAAGATCGAATATGAATTTCATATCCGTGGATGACTTTCTAGATATGGATGCTAATGTTTTGACGTCACATACTTTATCAGGTGAAGAAATGTTGGAAATTGTTAATCCTCCCGATGTTGAAAATTTGTCAAGTGATATATTCGAACAAAATTGTGTGCCGAAGAAGCTGACAATCATATTTTGACTGACTTATAACGAATGAAATCGTTAATTCAGTCATTCAGAAAAAAATAACAGATTTTTTTTTTTTATAATGAAGAATTTTAATTGAATTTTTAATAGTGAATGCATGAAATGCTTATTTTATTTTTTATTTATGTAAAAATCTTGTTTTTGTTTTAATAAATACATATTTTGTATCGTTAAAAAAAAACCCCGCTTAATACGAACCTCGCTTAAGACGAACTAATTTTTTTGGTCCCTCGGAGTTCGTCTTAACCGGGTTTTACTGTATATACATTAATTGGTACACTCATACAACGACAACTATTTTATAGGCATACGGAAAGAAGCTGAATTTTTTAAAATATGCATGTTTATGTTGTTAAGCTGTTGTTGTTGTAACTGATGATGTTGGGAAATTTACCAAAAAGAAACACACACACACACAAACAAACACACGTACTAATATTTAAGCACATGCTCATTTACGCATATTGCTACAATTCATACGCATACATGCTTAAGTAAAAGTGAATGACAAAAGCTTTCAAATAGTAATTAATATTCATCTATGTTATCAAGAAGAAAACGATGAAGTAGAAATCAAAACAATGTAGTTGTAGTAGTATGTAGTATGTAGTATGTAGTAGTATTAGTAATAGCAAAACATCAAAACAACTCAAACTATAAACTAAAATTGGAATTAAAATGCATACACATTTTACTTTATGCATACACACACAAAAAGTTTCAATCGAATTGCGATATCTATTAAATTTTTTTTTTTCAAACAATAAATTCTGTAAGTACAACCATATTTACAGCTATAATAGTCCAAACAACAAATACTTTCTTAAAATGAACAAAATTCGTTTATTTGACGTAAGCTTTGAATATTTTATGATTAATAAATATTTTGGGTTACATAATTAAAATTTAGTTTATTACACAATTTTTTTATAAAAATCATTAAAACCTTTTTTTTGTAATACTAGTAACCGGATTTCAGTTGAAAACTGACAACATTTTTTCTCTGTGTACTTCATGTATGACAACCTATAGAATTTTATAATGCTATTAACCGGATTTCAGTTGAAAACTGACAAAAAAAAATTTCTCTGTGTACTTCTATACACATATGCATGTATGACAATCTATAGAGTTTTTAATACGTGTGTGTGTTTGTAAAAATATATGTGTGTGTATTTCATTCGTTATGTCTACATGTCTTACGATAAAAACATTGTATATTCTTTGCTGTTGTTTTTGTGTAATAATGTTGATGACAATCTTCTTTACATGTTGTTCTTATTGTATATAGTCGTTGTTGTTGTTGGGTTGTACTTTTAATAGAAACAATAAGACAAACCTTTTTCATGTGTTTTGTCTTACCAAATACTAAAGAGAAAGAACATTTTTATGTTTCAATTTTTGTTTTTCTCAATAAAGAAACTTGTATCAAGTGATTTTAAATTCCCAAAATAATTGGGAGTATTAAATGAAAGGAGTGAGTTTAAGGAGAAAAATTAAACCCAATTGCGGATAATTTAGTGCTTTGTTTTTGAAATATCGCGGTTTTTATTTTTACGTTACATACTCCGTTTATTTTATACAAAAATATTTTTCTTGTGCAATATATGACGACGAGTTATAAACAACGTTAATTTTTAGAATTTTATGTTTTTATTTAAAATCCATTATACTCCTTGAGGATGAAACTCGAAGAGTTTCGAAATATTGGAAAATAATAAAGAAGAATTTTAATTAAAGAAAAATCCAGGCCTCGAGCTCAAACATTTTATTTTTATAATTTTCTAAATACTTTAGAATATTTTCAATGGATTTGCCGTTTTTGTACAAAACTGACATCATTGGAATGTTTAGTTTTAGCGTGGTGATAAATTATGATATGAGCAAGATTATTCAAGTTCAAGATCATTTGTTTTTTGTTAAACAATATATGAACCTGTCAGTAAATAAAGTCTGCATTAAATTAGCGGATGATTAATTAATAAATAAAGATTGCACGGTTTTTTGTTTAACAAAAAACAAATCATAATTTGTGATAAACGATCGAAAATCAAACTTTGGGTTTTAATTTTTTCAAATTTAAAAGTAAAAACATTTGTGGTGATAAAATATTTAATTTTTTTTATCATACATACAATTCATAAGGTTATAAAACTCTGGTAAGATATCCGAAAACAAGATATCCTGAAACAAGCACTGATATTATTATACTCAAATGAAAGATAATTTAGATCAATTTGTATTCCTAAAAAAAATTTATGATTTTGCAGTTATATATCGAAAAATTAAGCAAAATATATGTAAAATGGTATGAATGATGTAAATACGGAAACCGCGATATTTTAAAAACTTAGAATGAGAAAAAATCTCAGCGTACCTAAGTCTATACTCATAATAATCAATGCTTTTGTTATAATAAAAAATAATGGAAGAATATCAAGAATTAGTAACACGACAGATTCAGGCAGAAGGAAAATATTAAATACTCCGTGGTGTACAGCAGGTAGTAAAAAATTCAAATTAAATATTTGCATATTGACTTTTACTTTTTAAAGATAAGTGGTTTTCATAATACAGTAAAACCCGGTTAAGACGAACTCCGAGGGACCAAAAAAGTTAGTTCGTCTTAAGCGAGGTTCGTATTAAGCTGGTTTTTTTTAGCGATAAAAAATATGTATTTATTAAAACAAAAACAAGATTTTTACATAAATAAAAAATTAAAAATAAAATTAGCATTTCATGCATTCACAATTAGAAATTCAATTAAAATTATTCAATTTAAAAAAAAAAATCTGTTATTTTTTTTCTGAATGACTGAATTAACGATTTCATTCGTTATAAGTTTTTCTATTGCCAAAATATGATTGTCAACTTCTTCGGCACACGATTTTTTTTCGAATATATCAATTGACAAATTTTCAGCATCGAGAGGATTAACAATTTCCAATATTTCTTCACCTGATAAAGTATGTGACATCAAAGCATTAGCATCTATATCTAGAAAGTCATCCACGGATATGGAATTCATATTAGGTATATCCCATTAAACGGATAAAGAGTGTACTAAACATGGTAATTTGTATGAAAACGAGTTTTTGGGACTGCTTAAAACAGTTCGTAATAACCGAGGGTTCGTATTAACCGAGTTTGTATTAAAAGATGTATTTTATATGAAAATTATAGCCAAAACGTCGGGACTTTTAAATCAGTTCGTATTATTAGTTTTACTGTAATTATATTTCTTTTTTGTATTTAGAATTATCTTCATTTGAGAAATTCATATAAATATATAAATTCATATAAATAAATTGGGAATTATTATGTTTTGTTTTTTAATTAATGAAATATTTTGTTTATTTGTAGATTTTTTATGTAATAACATTATGTTAGCTATTAGTAAGTCCTGTAATTTTTCTATATACATTGAAAACAATCACCAACAAAATTTAGATTTAAATTTCAGCAAAATAAATTAACTAAATCTACTTAATTCCAACAAAATTTTTTTTAATTTAAAAAAGATGATTTTCGTTTGCAGTGAAATTTGCAGACATTAGCAATTTTTCTGCAAGGATCCTCCCAGCAAAAATTTTGCTGACTCAGCTAACCTTTTTGCTAATTTAACAGACTTTTTATTTTGAGTGTACTTTAGATACTTGTAATAAGTGTGTAAGCAAGAATTTTATAAAACACTAATCAATAGATGACTTGAAATAGCTAAAACGAGCAATCAAAAAAATGTATCTTATCAACTTTTTACAATAAGTCGTTCATATGTATATTTAAAATTTTTCTTCTCAAACGTTGAAAATTGTTGAATAGTGTTAGTAAAGCCCATTATCTAAAAAAGAAAAAAACGTTTACATTAGGAAAATCCTTGGATAAATTTGAAAGTCATGGCAAAGTGAATAATACATAATATATATAAATTTGTCACTCAACTAACACAAAATTGTGCACAACATGTCGTATGAGTGATATTAATTAAATACTAATATAACTCATACAACGTGGAAGTATCAAAGCAAAACTTTTTATTACCCGGTAATAAGTGTGGTAATAAGAAACAAATTTAGGTAACGGGTAACTGTTCTGTAGCAAACCCTATTATTTTAACTAGGGCACACCCATTCAGGTAACATCTTACAAATTACATATTACCTTCAGCTTAAATTTAATCACCCCTATCGTGAATAAATAGGGAAATGTTTGTTCCCATGTAATTTTCATTCCCCCTCAAGGGAAAATTGGTATCGTGAATTTCCCCTGAAATTGTATTAAGCTATTCACGAGTGAATGATTAGACAAAGGGAACAAATTCCGAGGGAACTTTTATTCACGATTGGAATTGAGTGAACAGGGAAAACAATTCGAAGGAAAATTTATTCACGATAGGGGTGAATAAGTTCTTTTTCTTAACTTAATTTGTTTTATATTGCATATTGAATGAAAATTAAAAAATGTTTAACTAAAAAATGTATTAATGGAATTTTTTATTAGTTTAGGATGGATAAATAAACTTTTTATAACAAGAAGGTAACTTTTCTATTACAAACCACATTATTTCAACAAGGGCTTGTTCATCGAAATAACAACTTACTTTGGTAACCTATTGCTCATCACCTACAGGTGAAGATTCTTTTAAAACGGAGCAAACTTGATAATTAATAGATTTTTTGTTAAAGCGATGCCTCCAGAATATGGCTCTAGCTTTTCTAAAACTTCGGGTGCTGATGAGATCTTTATCCAGATCGAAATACTAGTATCAATAATATGTTTAACTTGCTTTACGGAGGTTGAAAGCTCGTTATGAATTAACAATAAAATACAAATAATCTCGATGTATATGAAAACTAAAAAACCAATAAAACTGTAAACTGTTTGCAATTTCATGTTAGAAAGTGTTTTGCAACCGTCAGATAATGACAATCGTAATTAATTTTTATATTAATTACTGTAGATTATTACTTTAGTTAGTCTCTTTACAGGAAGAAGAAGAAGAAAACATTTTTATTGAAAAATTTTACGGACACAAGGGATACACCAGACTGCCGCAGTTTCGTCCCCCTCCTGGGACTCGTCAGTGGTTAATTTATGTGTCAATTGAACAAAGTATTTTATATTGTTAATTTGCTCTATATGAAAAACTTTTTATTTTTTGGTGTCGTACTGTGATTTGAACTCACTGCCTTAGCATCAAGCTATGCATCGTAATCTCACCTCTTAACGAGTTGAGCCACGGTCGACACAGCGATTTCTTTATAGAAATTTTACTTAATTATACACAAAAATTGGATCTTCAAAAATATTCATCCTTTAACTGCTTACAAAGTGTCAAAGTTTAAATTTTTATTAATTATACCACCACTAGAGGGCGCGATTAGGCTATAACCAATTAGGTAACCAATCAATCTTTCTACCAAGCTTTGTCAAAAAATTCGCACGGAATCTATGCTTGATAAATAAATGGTATAAATAAATTTAATTTCATCTATCCTTTAAACTGTACATTCCCTTCAAAACAATATCAATATTTTTTTATTACTTTATAAAATTTTTCCTGAATTTTTTAGTTTTCTATCTTATCCCAAAAATTTGTGTTCACTTATGCTCCAATAATTTAAAGATTATATCTTGTGAAAATATGTTATAATAGTTTATTGGCCACAAAAACCAATGCTTCAAGGAAATAATGTCTTATACTATTAGAATAGAGCTGAAGCTTTGGTTTTTTTTTTTTTTTTGTCTTTATCCATAAAAAAAATAGTGCTACTGAAGATAAAACACAGTGTTGTATATAACAGATATTGAAATAAAAAAAATTATTGAATACCCAACATAAAATATATACTACTTGACTGCATCATCGTCAGCAGCAGCATCAAAATCTTCTTGTGTGTTGCTATAATACTTTATATACAATGTAATAGATGCAATAGATTCCTGAGCTGGGGCAACAAAATATATTTATACATTCTGTAGCAGTAACAAGACAAACACATACAAAATTCTTGACAGTTTAAATTGAGAGAGGATTTTTTTTAATAAAGCCAATAATAAATGTCATCAATATTTTGTTGTGTGCATCAATAGAATGGAAAAATATTAAAAAAGCAAAAAAAAAAAATAAGAAAATAAATTTTGGTTGAAAATTATTTAAAAGACAAACATTATTTCTTAAAAATTTTAACAATGTGTTCGTTAAACTCAAGCGATATATATTGCATTAAACAACATTGTATGACTTTAATGCAATTTACTAGCAAATGCAGTTAAAAATTAAAAAAAAACAAAGTTGCAGTATTTTGTTGCATCCGTGTATGAACTGCATTTGTACAATTCCGGTCTGGACAGGATTTCCCTCTTTAAGCATAAACAATCCAGAAAAAAAAGAGGCACATAAGGTGTAATGACTATATAAAATATATCAATAATAAAGATAATTAAGTATTTACCAATAATAACCAGCACAATATTAATTGATCTTTTATAAAATAAATATCTTCAAATGTCAATCTTTATGTTCTACTTTTTAAAAATATTTCAAACATATCTGCATGTCCACTTATTTATGCATAAATAACAGAATAATATCATTTTTATGCATCTCTTGTACTTAATTTAAAGGGTGTAAACGAAAATGTTTTAACATATTTGAATGCTAATTATAGAAAAACTACAGGCAGTATAAACAGTGTTGATATATCAAAGGAAGGAAAATTTTATCAAGTTTTATATTAAAAAAAAAAAAAAGTTCGCCACTTTTTGCGAGAATTTTCACATTTTCCCTATAAAAGTCATTGTTGTAAATGTTTTACATTTAAATTTTAAAAAATTAAAACCAAAAGTTCTTGTTGTATTTTCGACAGTTATTCTTGCATCTATTTTGACTATTCAACTTTAACGAATTGTTCCTAATTTTTAGACCTTCTTGAAAATTCGGTTGGGGTTGAAATTTGTTGCATTTATTGTTGCTTATGGCTCCAAGTTGTATTCAGCAGTGTTCGTGATAGTTTGCCTTAACCTACATAAACCATTCTACTGGTTCTCAGGTTAAACCTATGAAGATCAAATTTTTCGAGAAACTGACATTACATGTATGACACAAAAATATAAATTAGGAACTTCAAAATTCAATATATCAAAAGCTTTTTGTGAGACTATTGTGGCCAACTGAAATAAACTTGTTTAAATTGAGCAATATTAAAATATCATGGATGTATTTCGTTGAACAACCTCTTTAATTTATTGCCTGGATTAAATTCGACACTTTCATGTTCGAAAATATTTCAGTTTTAAGATACACTTCCGTTTTTGGACTACCAGAATCCTATATTTTTCCTTTTTTCTCGAAAACACTAACGACGGTCACAGATTTTGATATTAAAAATTACGCTAATGAAAAATCAAAAACTACATAACAGAAGTTTTTTCGCGGTAGCTTCATATATTTTTAAAAAATATCTAAAACCAATTTATGGAATTCTTTTTTATTTCCAGAGGTTTTGCTCTTACCAAAGTAAAGATGCAAATAAGAAACCAGCATTTGTCCAAATTTGTATATCGTCCATTCCCAAAGCTTTGCTCTCACCAAAGTAAACTTGCATATGAGAAACCATCATTTATCAAAATTTGTATATTGTCCATTCAATGATAGAACATTCAAAATCGGTTTTTTTTATCTTCCACCAATTTGATTTTGCTAAAATTTGGCATTCGCCTACTCTACACAGAAAAAACTAAAAACGGGTTTCAATTAAAAAATGTATTGAATCAATTAATATTTTAATTAATTTTGCACCTATGACGGCAATGATACTATCAATTAAACCTTTTATTAAAATTAAGAAGGAAAAAAAGTTATAAATAACTTCTACAAAAAAAAAAATATGATGCTCACAAAAAAAGTGTGTGATCTATACGTTGGTATGTGTGTTTTTTTGCAATGCTGAGTCTGTTTGTATGTGTGCTTGATTTGTTTGTTAACTTCAAATGTATTTGGTATTTTATACTGAAAATTTTCTATTTATGCATACAGTGTATGAAAAAATAATATGATAATTGTGTCAAAAATAAAATATGTATTTATATATTTAAAAGTCAATTAAAATATTAATTGATTTAATTAAATATTTGTTTAGAAACAAATTAAATTCAAGTCAAATCTTTAATTAGATATTTTAGGTTGATAATATTTTCTGTGTAGGATGTCTTTTACTCACTACCGTTTTCAGTTCTTAAAAACTGTGTAAACTTACGTTTTTATTTCCGTTTTTGAATTTTTTTTAAATCAAAAAAATGCTTAAAGTAGTGATTTTTGTAGCGACATATTTCCCAAAGTAGATGGACTAATTCAAATATTTAAAAAGCATATAATTGTTGATATTGTCTACTTTACGATTTGTAATTAAAAAGCAACCACTGCTTTTCAAATGAGGTTAAATAAAAGATTTTCATGTCGTTGTTGTTTATTTTCCCATTTTTTTTTTTTTCTTGTAAATTGTATGTAAATTTAAAATATGATATTTTCTATGAAATAAATTACACTCAAATGCATCAGCAATGAAAATGTTTTAAATCATTTTTTTTCTTCTCAAAAAGATATTAATAAATTTTGTATAAAATCTCATAAATATAATTTTATAAGAAAAATAATAATAATACTGGAAACTAATTTTTTGATTGCATTTTTCACTTTTCCCCCTTTGATTTTTAAAACGGTGACATTTTGAAAAATTTATAATTTTAATAAATAACAACTTTGATTTTTTGGGACCAGAATGCTAACTATTTTAAATGATTTGTTCAGAAATAGCTTTCCATATTTTTCTATATGTATGTACAGTGGGGAGCACTTGTGAGTACATGTAAGTACTTTTTACACCTTAAGATTCAGGTCGAAAAATGTTTGACAGTAAACCTAAATTATACTTTTCGAAAGGTACAATGTACGTTGAATCCAAATCTGGCCTTAGATTCACTCTCCGACATCAGGCGTTCGAGCTATATTAACGAGAAAAGTGTAGTTTTTGATCAAAATGCTTCGATTTTTCACGTTCCTGGAAATGTATATTTCATAATAATTGTAACGGCAACTGAACACACTACTCTTACCATTTTTTTCAGTTTTTCAATTTTTAAGATAACTTATTTCCTTACGACGTTATTGTAAATTGAAATTGCACAACCTCAATCAGCAATTTTAAAGTCCCGCAATGCAAAATTTTAAAAAATTCAAATTTATTATCAAGTTCAACCGACGACAATGTCGTAAGGAAATAAGTTATCTTAAAAATTGAAAAACTGAAAAACTGAAAAAAATGGTAAGAGTAGTGTGTTCAGTTGCCGTTACAAGTATTATGAAAAATACTTTTCCAGGAACGTGAAAAATCGGAGCATTTTGATCAAAAATACACTTTTCACGTTAATATAGCTTGAACGCCTGATGTCGGAGAGTGAATCTAAGGCCAGATTTGGATTCAGCGTACCTTTAGAAAAGCATAATTTAGTTCTAGTGTCAAACATTTTTCGACCTGAATCTTTAGGTGTAAAAAGTACTTACATGTACTCTCAAGTGCTCCCCACTGTATATATATATTAATTTTTTCATATTCAGACAATTTTGATATGAAAAAAACTTTACAAATAAAAAATATTTATAATTTAAGGTTCAAAGTATCCAAAAATATTTAAATTTAAATTATAGCTCTTATAGAACTTTCACAACTAACGCTTAAATTTTCAAAAAAAAAATCGTTTACAAACTTTAATAATTTATTTTGCTATTTCTATCTAAATGACCAAGAATATTTATATTGCTGACAAAACAACATACAGAGTTTAATCTATGGTCTTGTTTTAGATTCATAGCATTAAGTATGAGGTCGAATATTTTGTTGAATAAAAAACGCATAACAATTTATTATGTTCTAGATAATTTTAAGAAACGCTAATAAAAGTACGTGCTACTGAATATTAAAGAATAATATAAAAAATATTTATTATTGGCAAGACATGAACAATAAGTATTTAAATAGATATTTAAAATAAAACATGTTTTCTTCGTTCTCCCAGTCAGCACTGGACATGTATTTGAACTAAATAATGATTTAAGAATTTTTTTTTGAATATTGCACTAAAAAAATTATAATATTGCACTAGTTGCGTATACGTAATATTCATTAAAAATTAAATATATTCATCAGTGTTTCTTTGTTTGTTTTATAATTTCATAAGATATATAAAGGAATGTCTTCAACGCTTACAATAGGAATAGAATAATCGGTATTCGGTTTAACCAATTCTTCGGTATTTGGCCGAAGAGTGGAAACACGCCAAATACCAAATAGTAACCGAATATTTGTGACATCTCTATTTTAAACACATTTCGTTCATTACGTATACGTAATATTAATTAATAATTAAATAAAGTATACGTCTAGGTGGCTACATAATAATCATGATTAATTTGTTTGTTTTATAATTTTAAAAGAACTATTTAGTAAACAATTAAAATTGTAAGTTATACAGGGTGTCCGCCGGGAAGGTATACTATTTTGTTTGCTTATAATGTTTGATTAAATGAAAGAGAATGGATCTTATATTGATAAATGTTTTATTTAATGTCGGCAGTTACGTATGGAATACAATATCAGATAAATGTCCGCCTCTGTTATCCTCAGAAATGCGAGGATAACATTAATTTCATCACGAATATTTTGCTTGAGTTGTTGAAGCGTTTGTGGTTTGTTTGCATAAACCTTGCTTTTCAGATATCCCCACAAAAAGAAGTCCGGAGCAGTCAAATCAGACGACCGTGGAGGCCAATCAACATCACCATTTCTTAAAATAACTTGTTGTGGAAAGAGGTCTCGCAGTAATTCCATTGTAAATTCCTGGCTGTATGCGATGTAGCACCGTCTTGTTAATACCACATGTTAATCAAGCCCAAAGCATGCAGTTGTGGAGTTAAAAAGTTTTCAATCATATCATGATATCGCTCCCCATTCACAGTTACCGTTTACGCCGTTTTCATTTTCAAAGAAGTAAGGTCCAATGATTCCTCCTGACCAAATTGCACACCAGACTGTCAAGGTGACTGATGAATAATTTGAGGGTTTTCCATTGCCCAGAACCGACTATTCTGTTTTATTAGTGCGTTTTGTTGGCACGTTGTTCCTCCCCAAAATTTCTCGTAACTTTCTCATCGTCACAGTAATCGATGATCGATTTTGATAAAATGTTTTAACGATTAAAACACGTTGGTTTATCGAATATTTTTCCATAATAAATTTGCCGCGTGTCTACTTCACGACTGCCAAATATGAACTGTCAAGACTAATGTTTACCAAAATGACGGCAAAACAAAGTAGTATACCTTCCCGGCGGACACCCTGTAGAACTGGATAAAATACAAACAACTTTTCTAAAAATTGTTTGTAACTTTTAATTTATTTTAAAGATTTTTTATATGAAAAATAACAATTTTAAAACATTTTTAAGAAAACATTTAAATAAATCAAATTCGAATTTATACAACACTTTTTTAATTACACGGCTTGACATCAATAAAATTAATAAGGTTCTGACTATCAATTATATATATTTCCGGCATGTTGATTTTATTGGCGTACTTTATTTTTCGATCTGTCGTACAGTTTTTCGGCAAAATGACTTGACGCATCTTCATGCTATTTCTTAAAAAAAAATTTGCATATGCCATAAATCATATTTCTTTCTGTTGAAACTGAAAACAAGACCAGAACTAATATTTGTAGTATATATTTGACTCCCAAAGCTTAAAATTAAACTCGGTTTTTCGCGAATTCAATCGCTAAATACTTAAGCGATCTAATCAAATGTTCAGCAGTGGAAATAGTCATTTAAGAAAAGTTATATTAACAATTAAAAAAAAATTATATTATATTATATAATTTGAGTCGTAGTAACCAAATATCAGTTGGCAAATAGCTAAATTTTTCTACCTGTGTAATTACTCACATATCCTGCTAATAGTTGGACTGTGGATTCATCTTGGAAATTTATGCTGCCATATTAAATTTTTAACAAATCGCGCATTTTGCATATAAGACACAATATTAAAATGAGTGTTTTGTTACTGAAACACCTCTTCCTAATAGGCTTTTTCTACTGTACGAACATTTGTTAAGGTCACATGCTAGTTAAGCGTTAAAATTCGCTTCAATCGTAAAAATTAGGAAAAAGAAAAAAAGCTAAATAGCTAATATTTGTGAATCAAATATGTTCCTTAATTAAAAATACAAGGGTTGTCTTTACATTTCAAAATAAATTGGAGGCAGATTGAAAAAAAAAATCTGCATTTACATTCGACAAACTTTAAAGTACTTTTGTGGAAAAACTGTACCATAGATCGAAAAATAAAGTATGCCATTGCAATCAGCGTGACTAATATATGGTGATCATAACATTATTAATCTCTAAAAGTTATGATTTTGTCCTACTGTGTTACTAATAAATTTGTGCTACTTTTTTTTTTGTGTATATTTTTAATTTTAACTTATTTCTAACAATCCTTTCAAGTCATATTTAAATGTCAGTAGATATAGAAAGTTTAATTTCTTTTAACACAAAACTTTTCATAACAATGCCTTTTGTGTATATGAGTTGAAGACTATTTTTATTTTATTTTTTGTTTCTAGTTCTACTGAGATTTGTCATTTTTTTTTTTTTTTTGTGTTGTTTTGTAGTAGGTACTTCTTTACACATGTTGTTCATTTTTATTTACCTTCAAGTCATTTGTATTAACAGTACTTGTCCATTTAGTGCTTTGCACCTGTAAGTTTTGCAATACATACAAACATGCATACATACACACAGAATACAATGAAACAGAACAAAACCGAACAAAACACAACTTAGGCAGGTCTATTCACTCAACAATTGTACAATTTGTTGTATTACAGACAATCACATTTTTCTAGTGTAAATAAATGTAGAAGTGAAATAAAAGATTCAAGTAATTTTCATTTTACAAAATGTCTAGTTCTAAATAACAATGATGTTAATTTTTTCAACAGCAATTGTTGGTAGTTGAATTTTGTGTAAGAATACATAGTTCTGATATTAGAAAACTGATACTTTTATATTTAGCTAACTTTAAGAAATAGTTTAACTGCCAGATATGTCAACATTTTTATAGAAAACTTTCTTCTTTCTACAGTTATATTAGTTTTTTGTTTTTATATACATCGAGATTATTTTTATGTTATTTTTAATTTATAACGAGCTTTCAACCTCCGTATATTTACAAAAATAAAGCAAATCAAACATATTAGCTAGGTTGATACTAGTATTTCGATCTGGCTAAAGATCTCATCAGATTTTTTTAGTTTTCTAAAAGTGCGTTCAAATCAAATAGTGAAGTTATAATTTGTCAAATCCAATAATTAATTCTTATCATTAGTGGAATAGTTACATTAGTTAATTTTTTTTTTTCAATTTTACCACTAAAATATTAACTTTAACCTTAAATACATACTCATTCCTCAAATAGTCTCTTTTCACTTATTGTTTTATTTAGAAAACCAACATTAATACAAATGACACAAAACAAAAAAAAAAAAAATCAGATTTTTTCATGTGTAAAAAAATCTATTACATTGTAGGCCACTGTTCATTGACAAGACAAAAAATGCAAAAAGTATAATACAAAAATGATAATAGCAACTGCAAACCACTATACAGTATTTGCACTTTTACCTCAGAGAAAAACAAAACGAACAGACAGACAGACAAGCAAAAAAAAAAAAATTGCATCTGAAAAAATCAACATCATCATCATCATCACAGTCATATTTGACTGTTTTTGTGTTGTGTTTTTTTTTTCATCGTTGCAAATGTATGAGGTTTTTGTTGCAATTCTATAAAATTCATACACAAATGAATGTCAAACCGCATTCAAGTGCATAAAATTGAAATTGATATGACGATGATAATGAGGTAATTTTTTTGTATCTATGATAAAATCTTGTACAAATGTAGTATGTCAAAATAGAATGGATCATTTATTGGCTTTTATAGCTCAAAACCAGTTTTGTTATATGCTTATTACAAATTTCTTGATTTTTTTTTTTTCTGCTTTCGAGTGAAATCACATTGAATTTGTTATTACAAAAAAATTATGAAAAATAATTAGCAAAGAAATCTGTTAAAGAAAAACAATAAAAACAAAACCCCACACGAATGTGAAATTTGATGCCTTTTATTATATTAAACACTTTGCATAGGCCATTAAACTTTTTTACTTTTTAAAACCCCATTTAATTTATGAAAAATCCTAAAAGTATATCTTCATCACCTATTTGAAGATTTACGCTTTAAGCCCAAGGACTTTGGGAAGGACTTTTTTAGGGAAAGTAAAACTTTTTTCCCTCCAGTATTAATATTCAAAATTCAAGTCTTAGCGGATGCCTAAGATTGCAAACCCCAGCTTAACCGGTTTAAGCTAAGCGACTTTTTCTTTAATAACCCCATTTGAACCACGTTTTTATTGAAGTTTCCAAAAACTACCTCCTTAATAAACCAGTGTTGGTGTTCGCTAACTATACGAGAGGTTTTCACATCGAACATAACCACTCTACCATATTTAGAACAAGGAGATGACACAGGTATTTTTTTACATACAACTAACAAGGAGAGCTCTCCCGATGGGTTCTCTTGATCTTTATGAAGTTAGAATATGTGATAGAGGAGAAAAAAGTAAAGGGACATGTAGCGGCCCAAAATAACAAAATATTTTTTTAGCGCTATTATGTTCGAATTCCAATGACTGGCTACTTTGTGATTAAACTTTGGCTCTATTCAAATTTCAATAATAGTAATTTAAATATAAGTATATTTTACTATTTTTAAGTAACGGTATTTTAGAGGTAACGATATTTTGGCATCGGTATTTTAAGTGTAATGGTAATTTAGATATATCAGTAATGGTACTTTAAGGATAACGGTAATTCAATTATTTCGGTA
This sequence comes from Delia radicum, assembly GCA_021234595.1. Lineage (NCBI taxonomy): Eukaryota > Metazoa > Arthropoda > Insecta > Diptera > Anthomyiidae > Delia > Delia radicum. The sequence goes on along the minus strand of CM037855.1, from coordinate 5,574,245 downwards.
ACGGTTTTTTTTTTTAATGATAACGATCGAATTTTAACCGGAAATTTGGCTGCAATTACCCCTTATAGTATCCTTGTTTTTTTTTTTTTAAAGAGAAGCAACAGTCAGGAAATTCTTCCTATTTAGAAATTAAAGGTGGGGAAAGATGAAGGGCTTCACACAATACTGTAATTTCGCGAGATGATAAGTCGTAGATCAATTGTTGCTCGCCTCCCGATGGAGAGTTGGCGAACTTATTGAAGCTTTTTGGTTCATAGCCCTGATTCATTATTTTACTTCGGTGGGGTTAAGTGCTATGCGAACACCGAAGGTGGGCGCTGCGATACATATGAGGGATAGAAAACTCATACATACTATTTTTCTAAATTGATTATGCCGTTACCGGGAATCGAACCCGGGACCATCTGTGTAATTGTCCAACGCGTTAACCATTACACCACAGCGCCCACGATTACACCACAGCACCCACTCCAATGATTTTTAATATCAATATTACCAATATCATTTTTCTTTTCTTAACAAATTAATGCCATGATAAATGTGTTTGTATATCATTTTGTCTGTCCTTTTTTTTATTCAAACCATGCGTATTGATGCTTTATGGTATGAAACATTCTAATGCATTCATTGAAAATTCCCTGTTTTCATTTTTTCGAGCATAAGAAAGAAAAAAATGGAAATGGCCAAAAAATACAAAGTATATAAAAAACACATTATGCATTCACTTCGAAGGGAAGTTGTTCCTAGAAAAAAATATCAGAATTTTTATACTCAATATTAGACCATAAGATTGTTTTTATCGGTATTATTAATACCAAAATCTTACACACAGAGAAAATAAACTGTCAACCGAATTGAAAAGTGTTTATTAATGGTAAAAACTTATAAATTTACATTAGATTTCTGAATATTTTGGGTGTTGCACCTAAAGTTCAGTTGAATTAGCCGAACTTTGTTGTCAAAACTTTTGTTAAGTTGTGTCAACCGTCTGAAATTCGTAATAATCGAATTTGAGTCGTAGTAACAGAATTTCAGTTGGTAAATATCTAAATGTTTCTCTGTCTGTAATAACTAATAATGTCGGTACTAAAAAGGTTTTACTTCTGACTATTCGGGCAATTGTACACTAATAGAAAAAAATTAGTCAACATTTTTTCTAAAACTACTAAAACTTAAAAACGATGTTGCAGAAACACCTGCAAAATTAGCAGATTTTTTTTCTAAATGTTAGTGTGATAAGAATAGCAAAACCAAATCTGCTTAATCTACTAATATTTAGTTATATCTGAGCTAAATTTTAGTTAATTGAAAGTAGAAAATTAATGTGCCAAAATCAAAAAAAAGAAATTTAATAAATATTAGTAGACAAAAAAAATATCATAAAATAAAATGAAATTTCTAAAGTTATATTTCCATAGATTTTAATGCGAATAAAAATCTGCTCTTCGAAAATCGACAATCTACAATTTTTTAGCAACAATGTCTTTTGATTTTAGCAAAATATTCTGTAATTAGCAAAAATTTTGTTGATATTACAGTTTTTTTTTTTGCTGTTTTTAGTCTACAAATATTTATTTTTTTTCATAACAAATATTCAATATTTAGCTAAAGCTTTTACTAATTTTAGCACAGTAAATTGCTATTTTAAATTTGTTGTAATTCAACTGAAATACAATTAACTAATTTTGTTAAGTTAACAGTTTTTTTTTTTGCTATTTTTATTTTATTAATATCTCGCAAAAAAAAGAAAATTTTAGCAGTTTTTTTTTTTTGCAATATCATTGTTGACTAGTCAAAGAAGCTTTTTGTGCTATTTTTAAAGGTTTATTTTTATGACGTTGTATTTTTTTGCTATTAAAAGAACTGCTTATATCGAGTCCTTTTATACAAAATATTTAAATCTGAATAATGGTTCTACTTCCCTAGTCCGTCATATATTCATTTTCTACTTTCAATTCCTTTTCCAGCACTTTTTTTTTTTTTCATATTTCTATGTATGTATAAAGAAACGCAATGCATAAATTTCCAATTCACTGAACTCTTTTTCCATTAACACATTTGCTAAAAGAAAGAATTTTTTTTTTTTGTGGTAAATGGAGTTTTGTGAATGTTGTTGGTTGAAAGCGTCCAAATCTGTTAGAGATTTTCACTAATACTAAATATGCAATTTATATGCTAGTTGGAATATGATACTAGTTTTCAAATAATCTTTAATAACGCTTGAAAAAAAAAGTAATAACTACAATTTTTTACATTAAATTTTATATAAATTTAAGTCTTTATTAGAACCCATTTACCAACTATTTATTAACTTTATATTAGTTTTTTTTTTTTATTCAACCTAATTTACCCAGTTTTTAAAAACTTTTTAATGGTGCTTTAAAATAAATGTATGTTAACAATTTTCATTATCTAAAATCTTAACAAAAATTAACTTTTCATTTTATAAATTTACTTTTACTTAACCTTCACTTTATTATTATTTTTTTTTTTTTGCATTTTGTTTATAACTTGATGAATGAAGTTGTCATTTTAGTATACGACAATATAAGACTAGGTGAGAAAACTACCAGCAAGAGTGACAAAGTCATTACAGGTGTTTAAGAACATAAAAAAAAAGTTTTATCATTTTATTAACTTTTTGCTTTTTGTCATGTACCAAGAATATTTCTTATTACATTTAAAATATCATTAAGTGAGCTAAATATTAAGTGAACTATATTAAAATTAAAAAAGATTTGTTTTACAAGAAAATTGAAAAAATTTAATTTGTAATTGTTGGAAAAGATAAAATATTTATAAAATAAATTTGTGAAAACTTGTATAACAAAAAACAAATTAATTAGTCACATTTATGTGTTAGTTATATACACTTAAGTTTAAAACAAATTAATTGTTCACATTTAGTTAGTATAATTCTCAGAATTGAAATATTATTTTAATTTTTATGATCACTTTGTATTTATATACACTTTTTTTTAGTTGTTTTTTATTTAAGTAAATTGTAGAAAATATGAAAAAGGATTTTTTATGTCTAGAATTGCTCATAAACTTTACAAGCTTTTCTAACACTTTTTCAAGTATTTTCTACTTTTCACAAAATTTTTGTCATTTTGAAGTTGGGTTTTATTTTAGAAACTTGATTATTAATTTCAGAGAACACTTTTTGTATTGTTGTATAACTTTTTAAATGTTTAACCCAGTGTACATTTAAAGTAGCAAAAGGCACATAAAAGACCTTCTGAAGTCATAGATATATGAGGGTGTTTTTCTTTGCCGATGAAGCCTTGTCTGACTCATAAAAGACTCTTAAATATGAGCATTTTTGGAAATTTTAGAATTTCTGAGCTCTATGAGTCATTTATGATTAATTTTTAAGTCATTTATGAGCGTTAAAAAAATTTTGAAATTTATTAGCGCGTTGGACTGTTACACAGATGGTCCCGGGTTCGATTCCGGTGACGACAACATCAATTTAGAAAAAATAATATGTATGAGTTTTCTATCACTTATATGTATCGCTGCTCCCACCTTCGGTGTTCCCATAGTACTTAACCCCACCGAATTAAAATAATGAATCAGGGCTATGAAAACAAAAAGTTTCAATAAATTCGCAAACTCTACATCAGGTGGCGAGCAACAACTGTTCTAAGACTAATCTACTCGCGCAATTACAGTGTTGCCATGTTTGAAGCCCTTCATCTTTCACCACCTTTCATCTCTCCACTATCCCCTTTCCAAAGAACGAAACGCATTAATTAATAGGAAGAATTTCCTGAGTGTTGCTTCTCTTTAAAAAAAAAAATAAAAAAAAAAATTAATAGTATTAATCATATAAAACAAATATCAAAAACTCAACATAAATCGTTAAATATCGTTAAAAATCGTTAAAAGCAAAAGACGTCATAGGGTCTTTTACTTTTGTAGGCTGGAAAAAAGAGGTTTAATCGTCTTTATAGATTTTTCGATATTTATCGATTTATATCGGTTTTATTGAAAATTTTTGATTTATATATTTCTCTATGTTTTTTAACTCATATCGATAGCTATTGATTTTATGTTTATTTGTTGATATTTATAAATATTAAGTGATTTTAGCGACTCTATCGATATTATTAATTCTGAAATTTTTTATTAAGCTAAAATGTTGCTGAATTTAGCAAATTTTTTTGCTGATATTAGCAATTTTACTGTAAGAATCCTCCTAGCAAAAATGTTGCTGACTTTACTGACTTTTTTCTGAGTGTAAAACTACATATTTGGTAATGCCAATTTCTAACATTTCTCATTACAAATCAAACTTTACATGGGGATGTCGCTCAGTATAATGATAAATCATTACTAACTACTATTATACTGTGCTTACCAGTATGGACGAAAATAATAAGTCTAATAATAATCCAGTTTAGAAAATCATTACAATATAAGTGGTGAAATGAGTATATATTTGGTGAAGTACTTACATTTCTCATTACAAATCCAATTACTTTATTACTCTAAGGGGATGTCGCGTTAAATAAGGACATAGGGGAAAGTGGTGTACCACGAAACGATTGATTATATATTATACTGTTTAACTGTCTAAAACTATTTAACACTGTTTATTAAACAGTTATGTCTTTGCGGAGAAGGCATGTAAAAACCAAGTTTAAAGTGACTTTAAATCATCTGAGTCAAAATTTTCAAGAAATTCCGAAATTGCCAATTAATCAAAAATTTTCACATTTTTAAAATTTTGTTTCAAGGTACACTCGAACTGTTTAAAGTTACACCCAAAAGTGTACCTTAAAACAAAATTTCAAAAATGTGAAAATTTTCGATTAATTTTTATAGTGAAAATATATTGTTGTTAGACCCGCATATCAGTTTCTATCACACAGAGAACAAATTGATTGGAATTCCATTGCAACCAACAAAATTTAATCATTATTCAATAATTTTAATTTTAAGTACTTAAAATTCATCACCAGAATAATTAAACTATATTGTGAACACTCTAAAAAGAATCGAATTTAGCACTCTGGGTGGAACAAAAAATTGGGTAATCCTGATAGGGAGATATATATTTTAGTTTTTGTTAAAATGTAAATTTTGACTATTTCAATTAAATATTTATTAATAGACATAATCCAGTGATTTTTTTTGGACGTAAATGGACTTTTAAAAATAATGTTACAATACAAAAATACATTACTTTAATTATAAGATTGTTAAAAAAAATGTGAAATTTATGTCCGAATTTATGATTCGCAGTACGCAGTCCCACAATTCGCAAAAATAAAAATTCCAAAAATGGGATTTTTTACATTTTGTATTGCCATGTCTATATTTAAAGCGGGTATTGAAAGAGACTTACCCAATAAATTAGGTATGTGGTGGAGTATCGACAATTGTTTCCGCTACCTAATTTTAGGCGTGCACAATTTCTAGCAGTGGGTTAAAATTGATATTTCCCTTAAAAATGTGGCAACTTTATAAGCATCGGTTAGGGTGTCGTTGGGGGAGTATATACAAATCAAACATTTTTTTTAATACTACTCGATTTTATATAAAAAGATCTTTTCGTTCAGAGAGAAAATATGTATCTGGAGGTAAAATACTGTTGGTGACTTTTTGGGAAAAATCGCAAAAATTTTATTATTTTTTTAATTCCTACTTTAAACTAGTTTTTGAGTCGAACTAGATATTGCATTAATTTTTTTTTTAAATATTTAATCAAAAATTTATTTAGAGTTTAAGTTGATATAACTCATAACTAACTATAACTAACTAACTCCATGTAATATTCAGATCAAATTGTATTTCAATTAGCTATAAGGATATATCAAATTTGATACATTCTTTCCCAGCAAAACTTTGGTAATGGGTGCGATAAAGTAATGCATTACCTTGTAATGTAATAATTACCTTTATCATTATTTTCCAACAAGAAGTAATGAGTTACCGATAATTGAACACTCATGGATTACCTTGTAATGATATCTCATTACATTTTACATTACTTGAAAACATAAAATAATGACTTACCGATCATCAATTACATAATGCATGAATTATAAACGTAAAGTAATCATTAATATATATTTTTGAAAATCTATTTATTGACACATTACTTTGTGATTTTTTGTAAGCATGAGGGTAACGTGTATATTTTTGATATCACGAACGAAAACACGAAGCACAACAACTCATTTACATTTTAAGCAATAAAATATTATATGTATCGATAGCTCAGTTGGTAGAGTTCTCGCCTAACTAATTGTTAAATACCAGAGACCCCAGGTTCGAATCCCAGCATGACCACGTAATTTATTTAATTAAAAAAAAAAAATTGTTAATTAAAAAAAAAAATTGTTAATTAAAAAAAAAAATCTGTAAAAAAAATTTGTTATGCATTTTTTTTTATGAAAATCTATTTATAGACACATTACTTTTTACCACCATGTAACTATATAAGTAACCAGTTACTTTACCCCCTACAAGGTAATGAGTCCACATATTACTTTTAGGCTCATCGCCTGTAAAATTCATCAGTGAAGTAAGGTGTAATGTAATATGTGAAGCCCTATGGCGATACATTACTTTACCTATGATTTGGTAATGTGTGGTTTTGCTGGGTTGTTTCATCATATAAATTTTTCTAATCTATCGGCATAACTTTTTTATATTAATTGTCACAAGAAAGTGATCTCAGGCCAAAAAAATGTACAAAGAGTTGGCCTATATTTGCTGTATTGGGATTTGGAATATTCCCCGGGATTTTTTATTCGATTATATTGCTCGAAATTTTTTTTCTAAAATTGTTTTTTCTCAAAGCTTCCTATATTTTTTTTTTTAATTTTTACCTATTATTTAACTGCTCTTGTTACTATTGTAATTTTTTGTTGATTTTATCCTTAACGAATCAAAACCCATTTATGATTATAAAATCATCATATGGAACTTCGTTTAAAACCAGTTCTTTATCGTTTCAATGCCATTGCTCCCATAATATTCTGTTTGTTAAACGAAAACACTTATCAGCTTTCAAACAATTTACTTTAGTTTTGAAATTTGTTTTTTCTGTTAACCCTATAAAGAATAAAAATCTAAAAAGTAGGTATGAACCAGTTTGGCAATTAACTCAACAAATAATGATTTCGAAATTCTACTGCCGATTACTTGGGAAAGCATGAAGTCTTCATATAGACATAACTCATAATAAATTAAATTTTCTGCAATGTTTTTCAAACCCCAATGTCTCTTTTTAAGCGTATTTTCAGTGTTATTTTTTTTTTTTTTTGAAAAATTGCAAAACTTCGATTTTGAATCTTTCTTGTTTTTAAATCATACACTCTAAATGAAAATGTTTTTTTAAGGTTTTATGAAAATTTTAAAATTGTATTAATATTGCTTAAAAGTTTCTTGGTATCTTTTACATAAAGGGTTAACATTTCCGTATACACATGAACTTTAAACACGACTATCAATACATGTCATCTTGTTAGTTTTGCTCTATCATGTGTTCTTATTTTGAACAAATATGTTATACTCGTATTGTCTATTCTCCTTTGAAAGGACATTCAATAACTGGTTTGTAATTACTTGATCTATATAAGAGAACAAATGCATTTTCAATGTATAACTAACTTTTAACATTTTATAACATGAACGCAAAAGTATTTGCTATAGTTTTTCAATTTAACAATATTTTCTGATTTTATACACTTAAATGTTTTTCAACAATTGGACAATTTGTACGAGTACATTTCATGTAACTAATAGCTGTCATGTGTAATGTTAAGCAATTATTTTTTTTTCCTCGATGTATTAAAACAGAATAGTCAAAAACGAAAAACAAGTAAAGTTATACCCGTAACATATAATGCAATGTAAATTAAGGTGACAGTTATTTGACTGGAGTTATTTAGGAAGAATTTGAAACTATTAATCAAACCATGACAGTGAATGTGTAATAATTAGACCAACCAATAAAAGCTTATTGGAAATGTGTCACCTATTTGGAAATGTGTCTCCTACATCTTGGAAATGTGTATCCTACTTTTTCCAATATGAGCCCTTCTTCCTTTGAGCCACCACTAAATATATTTTGGTTGACTCAAACCTTTGCATTTCCTACTTTTGGCTATTCGCATATTTCTAGAGAGTGTGTCCTTAAATTTAAAAACATTTTTTAAGAGCCAGTCTAGTGTATACAGAGAGAATTTTCTTGTACAAGTTAGTATTTAACTTTTCACTAAACAAATGAAGTTTTCTTCACAAAGTGAATGAAAAATTTCTTAAACTTTATAAAAAAAAAGATACATAATGTTTATGAAAACTATTTTGAATGAAACTTGTTCATTAAGTATACGCAATTTTTAATAAATGAAATTTAATTCTTCATAAATTTTGATGAAAAACTGCTTAGAGTTAATGAAAATTTTCAACCGACTTTTATTAATATCTTGCAGATAATTCTATGAGTGCAGTTGGTTTTTATTTGAGTATTGTTATTGCTTACTTTAAGGGGGTAAAATCTTTTTTGGTTGGCCTTGAAATAATTTAAATACTAAATAACAGCATACTTTAAGGCATTAACTAAATTACAAAATTAGTGCCTACTTTTAGGTGTAATATAAAAATTTCAAAAACAAACCATATTTTTAAAACAAAAATTTACTAGTTAATACTGTAAAATTGTTTAAATAAATGTAATCCTAATCGACATACTTACTAACACTAAACGAGTGAATGGACATGATAGTTATGGATAATAGCGAAAAAAATAGTAACGTTTACATATAAAATGCATTAAGGGTATAGGGAAAAAATATGATTTTTTAAGTAAATATGGTTGTTTTTTTTTTTTTGTTGTTGTTAAGCAAAATAAATATTTAATGTAAAATTCATAAAAACTACAATAACATTAATTGAATTTATGATACATGAAGTTATTACAGTAAGCCTTTAGGTATGCTTTATTTTTTTATTTATTTAAATAAAAAGCTTTAAAGCTTTAAATTCAGACATTAGTTTCCATATATAATGCAATTATTTTTGTTCAGTTTTTTTTTTTTTGTAATGATAACTGTTTACTAATTTAATTTATATTTTTCTCAACGTTTCCTCTAAAAAATAATTTTAAAAACACCAACAAAAATTTCTCATATTTCAACAAAACTAAACTACTACAAAAAAACTTACCTGACCAACTATTATTTTAGCATCAACAACTATGTTGTTTATTTTAATAATAGCAAAAACACTATTCTAATTTTTTGTAGTGTTGTTGTTGTTGTTGTTGTTACCACTACTGCTGCTCGCACTGCTACTAAAAATTTGTATGATTTTATTTTTGTACTTAAATGATGCAGTAGTAATTGTTGCAGTTGTTTTGTATAAAGTAAAACTCTTTGGTCGTTTCCCACATAAAAAAACAGCAAACAATTTTTGGTTGTTTAGCTATGTTTTTATGTTCTACCTTTATTTATTCAGACATTTTAAATATTTTTTTATGTTTTCTTTTTTTTTTTATTTTGCCAACAATATGCAAACAATTTGTTGAAAGTGATGTTTAAACATTGTTTCATATTATATTTAAAGATGGAGGAGGAGTAGAGTTAAAACTACAAAAGAAAACGCCAAAATATATGCAATATTTATTTTTTATTTAGTAAATATTTAAAATCATTTTCAGCACGTTTTATTTTAGAAAAAAATAGAAGAACAATTTTGAAAAAGTTAACTTACATTTGGGGGTTTTACTGTGTAATTCGATGTGGGAAAAATATAGAAATTAAGTTATTGATGTACCCTACACTAGGTGTTAATTATACGTATACTAACATGATGCCACATATTAAATAAAAGCTTCCACTGTTTCCAATTTAAAAAACAAAAATTGTTTTGCTTTTAATAAATACTTTCTTTAACCTTTTCACCGTTTTCATAAGGTTGGGCTTTTAATACAATCTCAAAATTGCATATTCAGATCAATTTTTAGTTAAACATTCACAATTTAATTTTATTTTTACATTTTGTTTTTTCCGGCAAGAATTTTTTTGTGAATTTGTGAGATTCTAGTGAATTACGATTGAGTCTGAGTAGAAAAAAACTTTCGTGAGTGATTGTGAGTGAGTTGAATTACTCTCTCGAGAGCGTGAGTTAGTGTCAGTCAAAATTCACTCACTTGACCATCTATAGTTTGAAAGCAATATATTTCCGATATCAGAATATATGTTGATCAAATTGGTATATAACAAATGGATACATATATTATCCAGGTTCGAAGTCAGACATTCAATTCCGATTTAATTTAGCCTTCCAAAAATATTTGAACATTTAGGCACAACATGTCTACCTCTATTCTAAGCAAATTTTCACCTCAGTTGAAATACAAACTAAGACCTTAGTGCTTACTATATATAAAAAAAGTATCACGACTTTGTTAATTTTGAACCGATTATACCAAATGAGAGCTCATTTTACTCAGGAACATACTAACTTTAAGAATATTTTTGTTTTAAAGATAAGAAAAAACTCTCGTAGAAGTTGAAAAAGTTAAAAGAAACGGAACATTTTATTTGTGATTAAAAAAATCTCACACATTTATTTTCACAGTATATAAATACATAAGTGGTTATAAGTACATATTTGGCAACGTCCAGTACTTGCGATTGGCATTAAAAATCGCATTACTTTTATAAGAGGACTATCGCGCAATATAATGAAGTAGCATTACTAACATAATTACGAAAAATCAAAAGATTTATGGTTACCTATATGCTTACCAGTATGGCCAAAATAATGAATTTAAAAATTAATTTACAAAAAGATTAAATTTAATTTTAATAAAATGATCCCATACGGGATTTGAACCTGGGAATCCAGTTTGTCAACCGCTCTACCTAATACATAAATTACTTGTTTGCACAAAATAGTCATTACTTTAGTTGAAGTAATGAAAAAATAATGAGATTTTCAAATTTTTTTAGATCATTACGTTTCATATAAAATAATGATAAAAAATAAGAACGTATGGGTAACGCATTATTTATTGTATTGAAATAATATGAAAATAACTTTTAGTTAATTCTTATTAATGGTTGTCCGAAAAGTAATGACATGTCATTAAGAAAATATACTAAAGAAAAAAAAAACTTCAACTTAATATGAAATATTAAACATTTTGTACCACTAAAAAAATAAAAAATTTTAAATTTATCTTGAAAATTTGAGGGTATATTGCAATTTCTCAAACCGGTTTTGTAAAACACTCAGCTAGACCTACAACATACACTAGGTCATTTGGCGAGTGATTTTTCTGTCTAGAGCAATGTAATTACTTGAAATTTTCATTAAAATTTTATATTTTTGATAGAATATAGCTCATTTAATATCTGTTATTATTAACCATATTTATTGTTTTATCTCCCCTTTCATGGTTCCCTTGTATTATCACCCAAAATTCGTTACCTACTATGTAAATAGTTATACTTAAAAAATATGCTTTTGTAAATTTGATTTTAAACTTTAGTTTTGTTCAATTTGATTATTGTTTTAGTATTTGTTTTTCAGAAGTACTACAACGTTTTAGTTGTGTAAAAATAGTTTTTGTTTAATAGTGTTAGAAATGGTTTTTAATAAAATTAACACAAAAAGTTTTTGTTGAAGAGAAATTAAAAAAAAAATTACAAGTAAAAATTAATTTAGATGTAAACTTTTTTCCAAAAAGAAGGGGAGAAAGTTCAAATTAACAAATAAGGGAGAACAATTTAAAAAAAAAGGAAATTGTATAGTAAGAATTTTAACAAGTTTAAATATATGAGAGTAAGTACAGGTAATAGTGGAATACCTATTTTTTTTTTTTTTTGTAGATTTTCCGTTAAAGTATTGACGAAAAATTTACAAAATTCATGTTAAAATATAACATGATTCGTTATACACGAAAAAGCTTAGGTAACCAAAAAGTAAAAAGCTCAAACATGAAGGCTAAATATGTCATATTTTTCATTTTAATAAAGCAATGATGACAAATGTCTTACCTTTAAAATATATCTCAGCATCATCAAGTTGGCCAAACTGATAATGATATTTTATCTAAAATGCTACACTTTATTGGAAAACACTTTTTCTTTCTTTTTTATTAATTAATAATCATATATAATTACAATTATATACTATTACCCTAACCGAGCACTAGCTACTATGGCCTTCGTCGCATTGTAGCGAAAACAGACCAGTGCCTCTGGTGGGAATCGAACCCACGACCACCGCACTGATAAGCCAGCACGCTACAAACTAGCCTACCGGGGCGCACAAAAAAGTAATTAAAGATGAAACTATTTTGCAAGTATAGGACACTTGATTTCAATCTTATTGCAATATAGTAGACTATGCTCCTCTGGTGGTTGCTAGCTAAAATGTTCATACATGTTCATACATGTTGAACGCAACTAACAGAAGAGTCTGCTGCTGACACAACTGCTTTATGATTGCCAATAATCGCCTTTGGCTACAGAAAAAAAAAAACTTAAAACTTAAAAAAGTGTGTACACTTAAAATAGGTAAAGACCACTGCAAATGTAGTTAAAAACAAATGAAATTTCACTTAAAGAAAGGACGACTTACATTTCAGTAAATTCAACTGACATTGTCATTTATTTTTTAATTTTCAAAAAAATGACTAACAATTGTAGTTAAAATGAACCACATGTTAGTAAAAAATAAACCAACGGTCTAGTATTCCACATAAGGCGCAATCAAATCTAAGTAGTTTTTTTGAACGATTGAAATGGAAAATAATTACAGAATCTGTTTTCGATTCTGTAATTATATCTGACTTTCGATTTTTTTGCGAAGAGAATTTACAAAATAAAACGAAAATTTTCAGTAAAATAATTAAACTTTTCTTCATAAAGTAAACGAAAAATTTTATAAAATGAATGAAAAGATTTATGTTTTTTAACTATTTTTTTAATGAAGCTTCGTTATTGAGTGAATGGAAATTTTAATAAATAAAATTATAATTTCTATAAAATTTTATGAAAACTTGCATTAGTTCAATGAAAAGTTTCAATGGAAAAGTTCAAGTGCAACTTCATTCCTACTGTTTATGCAAAAATTCATTAATATCATGCAGAGAATGGTATCCGTGTGTTTGTTTTTTATTATATAAAAAGTACAACTTATTCTCTATTGGATATAAACTTGCTTTCAGAAATAATTGAAACAAAATGAAATTTCATAGCTACGTTAAGTTAAAGCCCAATAACATTTATCAATCTATCAAAAATCTAAAAAAATCTAAATATTAAAGTTTTATATATATATATATATATATATATATATTGTTCAGAATGGTTCTTTTTCAAAAAAAATTAAAAACCGCGAGTATTTCATTTAAGAGGATAAGATAGTTTCATCAAAGTAAAAGATAGTTCAGAAGAGAAATATACATTCTTCTAAAACGGAACGGTTTTTAACCACACATAATGCATCAGAGGCCTATTGCATGTTGTAGTAATGACAAATAAATAAAAGTAGATATTAATAGTTGTTATATTAGATTAAAAAAAAATACTCAGCGGATAATGTAGAAAAGTATTCCACATTACCCGCCTAGGTATTCCACATAAGTGAATCTGCAACTAAAAAAATTATTAACACATTAATGGCATTAAAAAATTCCATAATTCATATTCTTTCAGACTCAACTGCTAAATATTAACATATGTAAAATTGTTTGTACCAAATAAAACTTTAAACATATGTAAAAAAAAAAATCAAGCATATCAAGTTTTACTTTTAAAATAATTAAAAACTAGCGGTTAAGGTTAGTCTCAAAAATGTAAGCGTGACATTTATTTATGTAAATATGAAACACTTATACCAACAAATATTTCTCAAATAGTTCTGAGTTTCCGATAATAAGGGGACACTTCACATTACCCGCCTACTCCACATTATCCCCACTTACTCTACAATTATGTTTTATACGAAACATGTCATATCATATTATGTTGACTATATAAAATTTTATTCGTATTTTTATAGAGGTCTTTGACATTATTTTCTATTTTAAAATTTGTTCCCTTCTTTTATTGTTATAATTAAAAATTCTGTGGTTTGGCCTATTGTCTGATATAAAATATGTTATAAAGTTCAGTAAACCTTTAAGGCCATTAAATTAAAATATCTCTGGGCAATATTATGTGTCTGTATGTTTTAGAAGTGTTATAAATATTTACTTTATAACAAATATACATTTAAACAGGAATATACGAGTAACAATATAACAATCATAATGATGTTTATTTTCAAATACTGTTGATGACAGGACAATAACATAAAATAAGGACAATGACCACTCAGCATTATTATACGGTCACATTATGTATAAAAAACAGTGAAGACAAAAATAAAAGAATATAAAAGTATTAAAATAATTTTATAATTTTAGATTAAAATAATTAAGAAATTTGTTATCCAATAAATTTACTACAAGTAAACAGACGATTTAGTCATATTAATATATTTTGAAGTTTAGGTAAACCGTGCGTATACTTAATAATATTAATCATACGCTAGGTATAACTGATATTGATAACTTGAGTAAATATACCAAATTGTATATTAAATTAAAATCTCTCTCGGAAAATTTAATATGTTTTTTTTTTTGGTTTGAGAATTTTGTATGTATTGTTGATCCTTTAAAATTGCATTTCATTGTCAGGTTTGAGATATTAATTAAAATGTTACTATTACAAATAAAAACACTAATGGTTAATAAATGTAAGAGAAGATGACAAAAAAATCGTAAATCTAGCAGTAGTCCCCACAAGATTTTGTTCATATTATCCTACATATATTACCAATTAGTGTTTTCTATTTGTATTAGTAAAATTTTAATTTTTTGGTTTCATAAACTTTGATAATGTCTTTAAATTATAGCAATTACTGTTTATATCAGACAGATTTATTTGTGTCATGTCCATGTTTTTGTAAATACATGTATTGTATCATTGTATTTATTGCAACAAAAAAAAAAAAAAAGAAAAATAGTTCAACTTATCCATACATAGTAAAAGTATAATTGTATTTTGCTATTGTTAAATAAACGATTTTTAAATGCTCATGACAGAAAACATGGAAACATAAAGGATGTTATACAAAAATATACGACAACAACTAATAAGAGTGTGTCATATTAAAGCATACATTTAAAGACTTTATTACAAACTCATAACGTCAATGGGGAAATATCGATAATTTATGAATATTGACAGTCTCTCGCAAATTAGGAGAAATGTCTAAAACTGAATAAATATAGATTTTATAAAATTCAAATTGTTTACATCTCGAAACACACACGGAGTGAAAGTACAATTGTTGAATTACAAATCTATAACCTGTCCGAAATTTTGTTTTAATGAACCAAATTTCTAGATCGTAATTTTTCCTGAAGACTAATCCTCGCAAAGAGAATATAATTGTTATTTAAAAAATTACTTAAATACTTCCAAAATTTTTTGGCATAACTGAAAATGTATAATGGCTTCAACTTAAATTTTTTTCGAGTACAATTAAAATAAGCACTATAGATCTAAACACTCCCAAATTTAAACTAAGCCTTACATGGCTGGCTCTTTAGTTTAGAATATTGCTGGTATCTCAAAATTCATTGAAATAAATAAAATCAAAGAACTTTTTTTGGACAGGGAAGTTATAATTTATAATTTGGTTTCGCTGTTTTTTATCGATTTCTGTGATTTCTGTTGTTGTCACTAACATTCATGTATCGATATTTATCTTTGTTCTCAATATTTATCGATTTTATCATAACTCTCAACGATTTAATTAGTATTTGTTTGATATTGATTGATAATATATTCAATTCAATTCTTTATTTTTGTATAATATAAGTAAGTACAATTATTTAACAGACTTTCCTAAAGAGTTTAGGATTTTTATCCTCTTCTGCTTAGATATATAATAACAATAATTTTATAATTAGTATTTATTTAAATATTATTAATCAGTTAAAGAGAAAATTTTCAAAAAACCTTTGTGAACATTTTTTTGGTTTAGGTTTTAGATAAAATGGTTAAAATAAAAAAATAAAATTATGATGGGACAAGCTCATTGACGTGCGTGTACTCAGAATGTAAACATCTGTAGTTAAAGTTAGTCGTCAATCGTTGGATTTTATTATTTACAAGTTCAACGTTGGCTAAGGTGTGTAATCGTTGAGTAGAGTAATGCCAAGGCAGATTGTGAATCATTTTTAATAATTTATTCTGCGCAATCTGCAGCTTCTTTACATGACACTGCGCTGTTGTGGACCAAACTGGGGCAGCATAAAACATTATTGCATGAAAAATTTATTTAAATACTAAAGTTTTGTTGTGTACGTTTAGTTTTGAGTTTCTGTTAATTGAAGAATATAACAATCTCGTTATAATATTGACTTTATCTATCATATAAGGGTTGTGGTGTTTGAATTTGAGTTTTGGATCCAATATGACACCTAGATATTTCACTTTATCCATCCAGGGGATAGTACTATTATTGAAGTATATAGGACTTTGTGGTAAATAGCTGGGTTTAAACCTCCTGGAGAAATAAATAGCCTGAGTTTTCTGTGGGTTTATGAGAATTTTCCATTTCGTAAAGTATGTATGAACTTCACTTAGTGCTGCTTGTAAATTGGCTAATACATCGGTTGATAATATTTCTGAGCTGAGAATCGCAGTGTCATCTGCAAAAATAGATGTTACACAACCATATAATATAGGAAAGTCTGCTGTGTATAAATTATATAATACAGGTGAGAGACAGGAACCCTGGGATAATATATATGTTTGACAACTAATATTAAATTTTTATATATCCCTTATGTGAAGAGGGGGGTCATTTGAAATTTTAACAACATGACCGGTGGCAACAGGACCGATCTCAAAGTATCTGTTCTGTGACTTTTTAAAAATTACCGGCCTCTATGCATAAACATACGTAAATAATGTCAAATCAACGAAAACTTTCAAAAAATAAACCAAATTTTGATTATTTTACTAAAGTTTTCTGTTATTTTGACATTATTTCGTATTTTTATGCATGCATTATTATTAGTGTACCTGTCCCTTGATTGGTTAAAAGAGGAAGGTCTGAAAATACCGGCCCCGTGACAGTTGAAAATAGGACCGTCCTGAAAGTACTTGACCCACAAAAAGAAAATTTTAGGGAACAACAAATAATGAAAATTTTCACTAAATTAATGAAATTTCGTAAAATTATTTTAAATCTTCATGATTTAATTGAAACTACTTTTTTAATAAAACTTCTTCATTAAGTAAATGAAACTTTGAATAAATTAAATGATATTTTTCATCAAATTTTATGAAAACTTGCATTAACATAATGAAAAGTTTCAATGGACGGGTTCCAGGGCAACTCCATTGCTTTAATGCAAAAATTAATTAATATCTTTCATATAAAAGAATCGTTTTGAGGACTGCTCTCTCTCACTAAGGAGCTGTCATTTGACGTGTTTGGTGATCGGTTCTTTCTTTGACAGGATATTTATCGAAATAAGTTAATTAATAACTCCGGTTATTATCATGAGTGCAAAGCACTGTTTTGAAAAGGAAATGCTTGTTATAATAGTTAAGGGAAAGTTTGCTAAAGTGCACCTTTCGCTGAAGTTGGCGATTACTTGTTCTGTGTTGTTGTGAGAAAACGTAAAAACTGTCTGTAAATTTAATTTACAGTATCTGTATTTTTAATAACCTTTCTTAGTGTTATTTTGTTGTTGCAAACAAATCAATAAGAAGTGTAGTTTTATTCAATAACAAATAAGAAATATTTTTAAAAAACATTTTTTTTTAAATCTTCGCTTATGTGATATCTCATTTGTTCCCTAAACATGTATCACAACAACAATCGCAACAAATCACATTTTTGTGTAAATTTTCCAATAAGTTAACACACCCTTGTGTACTACTAGGCGTATGATTAATAAGTTTTTGTATTAATTACTCATGCGCCTAGTATTGCTCGTATTTATTTTAACTTAAAAATAAAAAACGAGAAATGCATACGTTTTATTGAAAAAAAACTGAACATATCGTCGGAACTTCCATGGATTTTCTTAAATAATATCTAGTTTCTATTTTATGGAGTCTGGCTTTTACAACTAAATAAAAAAAAAATCTTTTTTAAAATCAATTCTGTTACACGGTGTGTAGTTATGTAGTTATTTATTTTGTAATATGTTTTATATCAATAAAATTAATTAACTAAAAATCTCTTAAACTTTAACTAGTGCCATTAAGAATTCCTTAGTTAAATTTTATTTCAATTAATTACGTAAACTACGTTAAAACTATTACCCTTTTGCAAAATATAGTAGTATCCTAATTGTCATTACGTGTAAATCATTTGTAAACTCATGATGGTCATCATATTACGCTAAATTATGCTTTATTTCCGTTAGTTTACCCAAAACCTTATTACAGCTTCATGATATCGAATGTATATGTACGTATGTATGTGTGTGTGTGTATCTAAATACAAACAAATCTAGTTATAGCCTCTTTATACCAATGGTCTCATTATATGCTTAGGCATTTACTTACTTAGAACAAGACATCACTATCAACTACAACAACATCATCATTATTATGATCAACATGAACTACATTATTAGCAGCATCATTCAATGCAATTGCCACCAAAAATACACGTTCATAGTCGGTATATTAAAATACATGTGTTACAAAATGTTGTTGTTGTTGTTGTACGCTTTTGTAAATGTATTTAGAGATTGCAGTGTTGTTTCTGTTGCTATTTCTGGTTACTGGTTTCTGGAATTTTATACACAGCGCGTATAGATGTTTCTAATTAAGGCCATTAAGTCAAAACCGGAAATAAAATCTTAGTAGTTTAGAATACCAATAGCATAGTAATGTTTTACTTTGTGTATGTGTATGAGGTGGTGTAAATATGTGTGTGCTAGTGTAAGAAAATGTGTATTAAGGTGAAACTGCTATTATTATCAGTTGTTAGTGCATACCTAAAAGTGGTGGTAAATTTTGAATTATAAATGTTAGGAAGGGTGGATTGATGTTGACTTTAAACTAAAGAAAATTTTTCATTTTTTAAAATTTGAAATAACAAATATTCTCTAATTAAAATTTAGCATTTTAATAAATTCTAAACAGAAAAATACGAGTAATACTAGATGTATGAGTAATACGTTAATTAATACTAAAACTTATTACTCATGCGTACAAATATTCCTACCCGAAACCGCAGATTTTAAGGAACTTTGGATATGTTGCAGCGAATACAAAGAAACGTATATTGTTTTAACTGTCCAATCTCACGTTTGAGATGGGGTATACAATTAATTTGATTATGCATGAAAACATGTCTGAAATTTATGAAAATTAGATTTATTATTTGACTTTTGTTATTTAGTTCTGATGTCCGATTAAACAAAACAAAATTGCCCAATATTTCGATTAGAATATTTAATCATCTTAACGAAGTATTTAATAACGATATTTAATAACGATCACACTTTTTATTCGCCTGCTGAACTTTTTCGTTAACGTTAATCAGGCGAATAAGAAGTATTTTGTGGTCGTTATTGAAAATTTTAAATACCCTGGGAAGATAACTAGAGTTTATAATTAGAGCCTTGCAACAAAATAAATTAAATACACATTAAGGTCAACTATATATAATCAATTCGAGTACACTCACAAACAAAAAGTTAGTTCAAAAGTCTGTTAAATGGGTTATAATTCAGATGAACTAATTTTTTTTGTTGCTTTCTTTAAATCAGTAAAAAAAATTTAATTGATACAAACTGTTAGATTTTATGAAAACTATTAATTAAAATTTAAAAATATTTTTCGAAAAATTTATAAATACTAATTGAAGATATTAACCTAAAATTCTAAAATCTTTCCATCCTAATGTTGAGCCTTAGCATAAACCCAGTATTAACTTAATTTATGGCATTTAACGGATGTTACTTAAAAGAGCGTCTACAATAATATAGTACTTTATAAGCAAAACATTTCTATGATTATGTGAACCCAAGTGAAAAAAAAATTTATGCGAAGCATCATCAAATTATATTAAATTGTATATAAATTTGATATGCCATGAGATTAAATTTGATCCAAAAAATGAGAACATATAATTTTATATAAAATACGTCAAATCGTATCTGTATCGAATTGGATACAATTATATAGAACTAGATCAAATTCTATGCAATTAAAAACAATTTTGTAAAATTTAATGTACATTAGATACAATTCTATCCGAATGTTATCCCCATAAAAGTTTTGATGTTTTATACATAATTGTATCGAATTAGATATAATTCGATTTTATTAGATAAAAGTTTATACAAAGACTTCCTAGTTTTTCTCAACAATTATGTCAAATAATATCTAATTTCGTTTGAGTTTGAATTTTAACGTCTTTTTCAGACAATTTCAATTAATACTATAATTAATATGCAATTTTATTTAATTTAATTGTGAAAGGCGTGGTAGAGAAGAATGAGTGTATTTTCTAAAAATCATAACTACATTGCAAATTTTCAATTTTTTCTTAATCAGACTACGCAGTTTCTGGTATTGAACCTTCGTCAGTGACTCTGTTTTTTGATGTTTTTATTTGTTCGATTGCGTCTATATGAAATTTTCTGTGCAATCACTGACCGTGGTATAGATAAACTGTTTTCTAATTTCATTAACAAATAAACATATATGAGTAATAATTTTTTATAGTTTTGAAACTGTGAAGACAAAAAATCATGCCATTTAACTCCAAACAGGATTGTTTGTAGAAAACTTACATTTTCTCAGATTTTTTTCGGTGTTCAAATGCACAAATCTTTTTTTAGCGTCTGTATGAACTCTTAGCGTATGTTAAACTTCTTATGCTAACTAACGTGGATCAAAAGGAAATATATTGCGATAGAGGCTCAACTTTTTTTGTTTATTTTCATTAAAAGTACATGACTAATACTTTTTAGCAATTGTGCGCCCGCGGGCGCACAATTGTGAACAAAAATCTAAATTTTTAACTAACTCAGAAATTTCAACTCCGGAGTTATATCTAAAATTATACCATATGGCACCACATCTAATTAAATGTGGCTTTGTAATATATATAATTATAAATGAATTAAATTTTAAAAAAATCAAAGTATTAGACCTCATATTTCTATATAATTTTGTATGGAACAATATATGCCTTTATAAAAAATTATAAACAAATATTTTTAATGTTTGTTCACATGAAGTTTAATATAAGTATATGTTGAATTCTATACAAACGCATATATAACTCTATATTTTATATATAGTTATATATAGGTACGTTTATTAAGTGTAATTGTAAATAAGACAATATAAAATAATATATTGCTATATACACCCCCATATAAATATTTTTGAAACAACACAAAGCTATATACAATTAAATATAAATATGTATTAGGGTGGGGCGATTTGAACATCTTAATGGGCGCTTCGCGTTTCTGATTCTTGGGATTGTACTGAGCAAAAAAGTCCACTAGACCATACGTCTACGGCGAAAATCGAGCTTCCAGATTTTAACTTTTTAGCCGTATTTTGTGAAAGTAACAATGCGTGGGATGGACATATCTCAGGAACTAGGAGGAGCTTATCCAAGATCATGGTATCAATCTTTTCTTTGGAAGATTCTCTAGCAGATTAATGCATAAAACATCAACCTAGCCCGCGTTTAACGGGTTAATTTTTAATTTAAAAAGTGGGCATTTTTAGCCGTATTTGGGGAAAGTAACAATGCCCGGGATTGACATATCTCAGGAAGTAGGAGGAGCTTATCCAAGATTATGGTAACAATTTCTTCTTTGGAAGATTCTCTAGCAGATTAATTCATCAATCGTATTTGTGGGTGGGGTTTAAGGGGTTAATTTTTAATTTCAAAATAGGGCTTTTTTGCCGTAAAGTCAAAATGTAGAAGCTCGATTTTCACCGTAGACGTATGGTCTAGTGGACTTTTTTGCTCAGTACAATCCCAAGAATCAGAAACGCAAAGCGCCCATTAAGATTTGTTTCCTTCCAAACTAATCGCCCCACCCTAAATGCTTTAACATATATGTTTATATAACTATATACATTACATTGAAACATTTAATTGTATAAAATTATATCAGAATATATATAAACTTTTTTACTTGGGAAGGTAAATTATATCAAGCAAATTTTTGTTCAAGATAAAACCTTGAAGATTATTTTGAGATGAAAAAAAGATTTAATTCAAGATTATAATACGACTTTAATGATGGTTATAATGAAAAGTAGGATATTTTCCAATGTTCTAATGAATTTAATTATTTTGAATTTTAATAAATACTCCAAAATATAAGACTTTATAAGATTCATATAAATGATGTTAAATTCATAAGAAAAAATATTTTCTTTCATGCACGTTTAAAATAAATTCCAAATCATTAAATTTAATTTGCAGTTAAATAAAATTTCATTTATTTCTACTAAAAATTGTCTTATAACACCTTAAATATTGTAATACACAAAACTCATAAGTAAATTTTCATTTTTATATATATAATAACAAGATCACATTTTTATATGTATGTCTTTATTACACAGACATACATATAAAATGTATAATGTTTTAGTATGAAAATCATAATCATAAAAATAACAAGAAAATTATTTGTTATGACTTAATATTTGTTTAAGTTAATGAAAATGATTAAAACTGACTACTTATCGCTTGATTGTAATATTTTGTACTTAAAACAAGATTTTCTTTATGGGGTGGATGGGGGATAACATGATTCCTCATACCTCTTAACTAACTAGACATTTTAACTAGGATATTATGCATATTTTTTTTTATATCCTCACTTCTGGTTTCATATTTTTTCTTCTTTATCTTCATTATGATAGTGTTTCAACTCGTATTGCAAATTAATCATTTTGTTTTTACAGGATTTTTTTCTAAGATTTTTTTTTTTTTTTTTTTGCATAAAAATTGTGCATTATGGATTATAAAGTGCAAATACTAAGAAAAAAAAATAACAACAACAAAATGCAAACAACACTTAAGTCGTAGATGAACATTAAGCTTCCTTTATGTTATACATGTCTTGCAAATAAGTGGAAATATGAAAATTTATAAGCATCTTGGTTATTGCTGAAGTGGTAGTAAAGTGCATAAGATACACAGCTTAAATAGAAGCCAGAAATAAAACATAAAAACAAAACAAGGAAGAAAAATTTGAAATAAATTGTTTGAGATTGGTATTTGTTACTATATGAAAGTTATATGAGTTGTTTTAGGATAAGGATGCATACATATAAGTATAATGTAATAAGAGTTTGTTGTCTGCATCTTTTTGTAAATATTGCATATCAGAAGAGATGTGTTAACTAGAAAAGTGGTAATCAGAGATGTTATGAAATAAAATCATGGAAAAACATAAATGTTTTTTTTTTTCATTAACAATTATTAATTGAGATTTTTAAAGACAAAAACCTCATAGTTTTTCCTTCTAGTTTTTCTAAAGAAAATGTTCACAGTTTTTAAAGAACCTTTTCAAGTAGATCGCTAAAACTTAGAGAGATAGAGAAAACTGGCATCAGTCGAAATCAGATAATATATTTAATACAAAAATATTACACTTTGAAACAAAAAAATTATGAAATTAAAAATGTCAAAATGTTTTCAATGATTGTGTATTATATTCCAAAATCGTTGCGCATTTTTAATAATCCTACACTCAGGGAACTTCTGCTTTAAAAATGTGTAGTTGTTTTTATTGCAATACAGTTTTTTTTTTTATTTTTACTGTAAATGTCAGTTATTTGTCGACCAAATTTAATTTTTTACTAACCTTGTAGTTCATTTAAAAAAACAAACCACATCAAAGGACTGTTTTATGATTTTACATTCATTTTTTACACTCGTTTTATGTTATTCCAAAAAAATAAAAAAAGTAAATGTTTGTTTATTTTTTACTAACATATGTGGTTTATTTTTACCACAATTGTTAGCAATTTTTTTTAAAGAAAAACAAATGACAAATGTTAGTAGAATTTAATGAAAATTTCATTTGTTTTTGACTACAATTACTGTCGTCTTTACCTACATAATATCCTTAGTGTACTTAGAACTTAGGCTCTTTTTATTAAGCTAGATTTTTTAAAACTAATTAAAATCAAGACAATTTAGTCCTCATCTAGGACCAATATTAATAATTTGATGGTGGTTAAAGACCATCAGTGCAATTAAATTTTGTTTAAAAACCTTAAGTATTCAAACATTAGTATTTAGGCATTTCGGCTATTTTCATCGTCATAGTATGACGAATTTTTACAGATTCGTGAAAACTTGTTTCAAATTTAATAAAATTTGTTACGTTTTCAATTTTATGTTGTTGATTTTTAACTTTGTTTAGCGATTTCAACACCCACATTCATTTTAGAATTAGTTTTCCAAGAAATCGATTTAGGTTTCTTTAATTGTACCGTTTTGAATTCCAGCTATTTTTTTAATCGATGTTTACGGTTTTTAAAACTTTTTATTTAAAGTTTTTTTTTTTTCTAATGTTTGAAGTTTTTTTCGGTTTTATTGCTTTTAATCTTGGCTCTTTTAGTTTTTGAGATTTTATATGCATTCTATAATTATAGCGATCTAAATCTTTTGTTTAATCGAACGTTGTAGTTATTTGTTTTAAGTTTAACTTTATTTTTCAATATTTGAATAGTATTTCCAGCTTAAGGATATTTTTTTACCATAATTTGAGATTTTTCTTAAACAATTTTAGCGATTCTAAGAATCTTAAGCAATACTGCAATGCTTTTATTTTAACCAGATTTTACACAATTTCTACTGATTTTAATTTTAGCAATTCATTGTATAATTTTGTATATCTTTAATTTTCTTCCATATTAAAACATTTTCTTCTCAATGTCAGTACTTTTCTTGAATTTTTTTAAATTTTTCAAAATTTCTGACATGAGTAGATTATTCTTGGTATTTTTTTTTTTTTTATTTTAATTGCATTTCCTTAATATTCATCTAATTTCAGATTTTTAAATCGTTATATTTTTTAATGATTATTGATTTTAAAACTTTTCAAATTTCTCTTTTTAATTAAAATTTTTTTTAATAATTTTGACTTTTTTCAATTTAAACAATTTCTTTTAGGAATCATCAAAAATTATCTAATTTTTGCGATTTCGTAGCAATGTTGTAGCATATCGTAGCAATGTCAAACTACACAGCAATTTAAATTAATATTTCATTGAAACAACTTTACCGATTAACTTTTTAAATAACTTTTGAACTTTTATGGAAAAGTTCATGTGAGTGTACCTTACATTTTTGTATAACATTTGTGATGGATGCACATTACATTATTTCTTTGTCAATACGAAACTGTTATTGGTTATTTTTGATACAATTTAAACATTATGTAAAGGGTCCGCCAAATAACTTTTTTTTTTTTGAACTCCTGAACCAATTGAACTTTGTATGGCGTCATACCAAGGTCTTTATGCAAAATTCGTCTCAATGATGTCTCCGAAATGTTCAATTGTTGAGAACGACGGTGAATTGATGTTGATGGCGCTTCACGCACACTTTCTGCCACAGCAGCAATATTCTCGGGTTGTACGCACTGTTTTTGGCTTTTCACGCTTCGGTTTATCGATGAGGATGCCAGTTTCTTTCACTTTTTTCACAAGATAACGAACATACGGACCATATTCGTTCAGCGGAAGGATAAAACTAATTATCTGTCAAATCAGACATGAGCTAAGTGTTACCATTCACGAAATAAGCACTAGTTGAAAAAAAAACGTTAGATGGCGGACCCTTTAGATTTTTTATCTTTTAATAATTCATCTTTTCATATTTTTTTTTTTTTTAATTTCAACCTAAAAACTATTAATTCATTACGTATACACTTACTTGTTTTAACCCATTACATTTGAACGGCTATATTTTCTTAGTGTAAAAGATATTACATTGGTTTAAAAAGCATAAAATAACTTGCCATTTTGACTATAATCGAAATTAAAAAAATTGTAACAAATAATTATTAAGAGTTGCAAAATAATTATTTGAAAATTTCACTTTTTTACATTTGTTTAAATATTGTTTAAAAAATATCTGCAAAGTTTGTTTAAAAAAATGTCCAACGAAGCTATGACGTATTCCGAATGAGTTAACCTATATAAGAAAATGGAATAGACAAAAACAATTGTCCTTATAATTCGTGAACTATAGTTTTTTTAGTAGATTTACAGAAATCACTATAAATATTTTAAAACATTTTAAGCAATACAAAACTAGTTTTACTAAACCAAAACTTTTAAGAATTTATTTTTCAAAAAATCTCTTTAAATCTTATAAACCTTTACGATTTTAACACCTTTCAAACTTAATATTACTTTTACTCTACTACAAACTCTTACTACTACTTATTTTTCAATATACGTGATTTTATTGGATGAACAAACAAAAAATATATTGTATATAGTTATATCTAGAAAAGAGAAATAAAGATAGAAAAAACTTAAAATTCCATTATATCCGGTGCTAGTTAATAGAATAAAGTTTGACATAAGTAACCTTTATCTAGTGTTATAAAGCTTCTCAAATACATACACGTAAAAGTATTTTTTTATTTTTCTATTTTTTTTTTTTATTTTTTGTAAATTCCCTCCAACACAAATGCTTAGTTTTCACACAAAATTGATTTTCAAACAGTATTCAATAACGAGGTAAAAAAAAACGAAAAATATAAAACGTATAGTTTTTAATACTTTTAACAAAATCTACTTGCTAAACTAAAGACAGTGGAGGCCAAGATAAATGAACAATATTTGGCCTGTCAGTCATAAATTTCTCATTCGGTACTCAATGAATTTGTTAAACTTTGTATTTATTATATAGGGATTTTACTGTATCAGAAAAAAGTAGTTATTTAGTTTTTGTATAGCGTTTTTGTAAGAATAGTATTACTATCAATATATTAACAAAACTCTATATTTATTTAGTACTTTTTACAAATACTCAAAGAAAAAGTAGTTTAAAAGAAATATTTAAAAAGAATTAAAAATTTTGTATTAAAAAAATTATGAATTATTAAAAACTTCAATATCTACTTAAGTTTCCACACAAGATTACCTACAGTAGTTATAATTCTATATTATATTTATGTTTCGCATTTCCAAAGTTTTCCAACAATTTCTTTTCATGGGAGCATTTAAAAAATTTTGACACAACTTTCTAATAATGGTCTTTCTAATTATACTGAACTTGCTATTTATATTCTCCTAGAAATATGAAGTTTAATCAAAAAAACTTACTAAAAATTAGTGAAAACTGAGCTTGCAGAAAAAACCGCTAAAATAAGCTCATTTTTTTACTAAAAATAAGTAACATAAGAATAGCAAACAGATTTGATCTTACAAATATTTAATTATAATTAGGCAAAATTTTAGTTAATTGAACGTAACAAAATAGTCTGCCAAAATCAGCAATAAAATTTACTAAATATTAGTAGACAAAAAAAAAAATCATTAAAAATGTGAAATTTTTAAAGTTTTTTTTTTAGTTTTTTTTTTTAATGCGAATAAAAGTCTGCCCTAACAAAATCAGCAATCTAAAATTTGTTAGCAAAAATTTCTGTTGATTTTTGCAAAATAAACTGTTATTTGCATTCTACTAAATTTAAGGTGAATATAGCAAAAATATTGTTAATATTACAGTTTTTGCTTGCTATTTTTAGCTTATAAATATTTTGTGAAAGGATTTGCTAATTTTATAATTAAAATGCTATTTTCAATTAACTAAAATTTTGTAAAGTTAACAGATTTATTTTTGCTGTTCTTACAATACAATAAAAAAAGTATCAAAATAATACTTGCAGGCTAGCCGACGAATTGCAATTTAGACCTGCTAACATATCTTAAATTAACTAATGCTTAAGGCTTAACCATAGTTATGAATGTCATATTTGTATGGAAATATTTTTGGTTAAAGTTAAACTTTGATTATTCATAAAAAGTTGCTAGACTTTAATCTTCCTGAAACTCAAAAACTACCAGATATTATATGAAATTCCGAAACATTAATTAAATATTAGTTTGTGTGTTCTTAGTTTCATACTATGTTTCCACTTACGTGTTTTCAGCAAAACATGTGCTTTGGTGAAAAAAATGTATGAGAAAACATGTTTGAAACATTTTTTTTTTCAAAACCCGTCCAAAACACGTTCAGTGGAAACGTAGTATTCCCAGATGGCTCAAAGCATGCGAATGGTGACACTGGTGCGGGTGTCTGTGGACCAGGTTTCCAACGGGCATTACCCATGGGTAGATACCCCTCCATTTTTCAGGCAGAGATTTTTGCTATCTGTGTCTGCGCGGAGGAATGTCTACGAAGGGGCACTATTAGATCTCGCATCTACATTCTTTCTGACAGTCAGGCGGCATTAAGGGCTTTAATGTCCTATGAGGTGTCATCTGGTCTGGTCATGGAATGCATTCTGGTTCTTAGCCGACTTGGCGGTCGCAACTCGCTTACCTTAGGGTGGGTTCCTGGTCACGAGGGGCATGAGGGCAACGAGAGGGCAGATTGTTTTGCTAATTGCGGGGCCCGAAGGCCCTTTATTGGCCCTGAACCATTCTGTGGTATACCTTTGGGGTATGTTAGGGAGAAGCTCGGGTCGTGGAGGGAATCAGAATTCTCTCTCTATTGGGAAAGCTCTCTTGGCCAACGACAGGATAAGAGATTAATCTCTTTTTCCAGTGCAGGATCGAGGAGACTCTTGTCCCTCGGGAGGGGTAACTTGAGTACCCTGGTGTCTTACCTGACTGGACACTGCAATCTCAGATACCACCTGCGCAAAAGGGGTCTTTCGGACACGGATGAGTGTAGGTTTTGCGAACTGGTAGCTGAGACATCGGAGCATGTTCTTTGCGAATGTCCGAGGCTTTGTGAAAGGCGTGCCAAGTTTCTTGGCGATCGCTTTGTCTCCCCTTCGGACATTATGAAGGTTTTGCCTAATAGGATTATTGGCTTTATAGGTAGCTTGAATCTTTAGGGTAACTTTAGGCAGCACAAAAGACCTAAGTTGGTCGCGGTGCATAGTGCCATATAATCTAATCTAGTATTAAATATAATTTTTTTAATATACAGTGGAGTTCAGTTATAATGACCTCGTAAGGATTTTGCTCGTTATAATCAAAGTTCACTGTAAGAGTGCTAAACATTTTCCAAATATTAATAAAACTTCTGATTTTTTTCCTAATAGACTTAATTCAAAAGTTTTTTATTGTAATATTCATTACGTTTTTAAAAATATTTAATTCTTTTTAGTAAATTTTTAAGCAACTATCAAAAAATTTTCAAGATAATCAGCACATTTTAAATTTTAAAGTCTCGATTTTTTTATATAATAGTTATATGCGTAAACATTTTTATGAAAATCCAAAAATGAGTCCAAAACTGAGTTCGTTATAAACGATGTTAGTTAAAACCGTATTATTTTTTATGACATATGTTAGAAAATGAGTTGCGGCCAGAAAAATTGTTCGTTATAAAATAGTAAAAAATTAGTAAAAATTAGTAAAAGTTTAGTAAACCCTTAATCAAAATCGATTTACTAAAATCGGACAATTCATTTACTAAAAATAAGTATTATTTTTTTTTATTTAAATTTATTTTTATTATAATTAGGAATTATTTTTTAGATTTTACATTCTAAACAGCTTTAACTTGAAAAAAAAAACTTCTTCAATGAATGATGCAAAAAGAAAATTAGAAAATGTTTGCTAATTTTAGCAACCCAAACTTAAAAAAATAGTAAAATATTTTGCTAAAATCAAAAACGGAAATTTTAAAAAATTAAGTAATATGTAAACAGAGAGTAAGAAAATGTTTAACTAAAAAAATTAGTCTTTTTTTAGTGAAAATTTGAGAAATCAAATGTTTTACTAATTTTTTTTATTTGTGTGTAAGAGTTAACATTTATTTTAAAATTTCTTGTTATTTCTTCGTTTTTTTTATAATAATTTTTATGTTAAAGTGTACTCTATATAAAAACTTTTTAATAACTTTCAATAAGTATTTTACAACACTTGTAAATGTTTAACAAGTCAGTTGGTATGTTTGTTTGGAGAATAGAATGAAACTAGTGACATAAATAAATAACATATGAGTTAAGATGTTTGAAAAAGAGAAACTAAAGTAGTAACTAAAAGACCTCATTAAATAGTTTTATGACAAATAAGAGGTCTTCTTGTATTTATGTGTAATATTATTTGGGAAAATATATGCTAAGTAAAACTGTGTTAAGGAAAACTGCTGCAACATTTGTGTGGAAAGG
The DNA here is from genome assembly GCA_021234595.1 of Delia radicum. Classification (NCBI taxonomy): domain Eukaryota; kingdom Metazoa; phylum Arthropoda; class Insecta; order Diptera; family Anthomyiidae; genus Delia; species Delia radicum. The sequence goes on along the minus strand of CM037855.1, from coordinate 5,543,821 downwards.
GAAGGAAGCCAGTAATTCTGTTTTAAGTAGTTGACAAATTGTAGATTAAAATGTTTAAGAAACCTTTTTAAAATAACATAAAATTTTAAATATAATTTAAAACTTACAAGATAAATATTTTTGTTTACCCTTTATACAGTATTTGAGAAATAATTTGTAGAAAGTTCATATAAATGATCATGGGGCACCAAGGGTAATACAAGGGCAATAAGAAAAATACAGTCACAATATTATTTCGTTAAAAACTGTCTAAAATATATCATTCATAAAGAAAAAATTTTAATTTTTTAGCATCATGTCTTCAGAAATTCTTTAAATTTAAAACATATCTGCTCTATGGAGTTCTTAACTTATCCCCATATTCAGTTTTTCAATTTTTCAAAAACTCGTGCACGCCGACAAAAATATGATTGAACATGATTGTGGCAACAAGATTGTCATATTATGATCATAATTATTATATACATGATTCTGGCTGATCATATTATGATTACCGAGGACGATTTATCGTACTTTAGAATTATAATATGTTTGCTACGATCATATTATAATTGTTACGCATTGTAATCATAATATTATGCTCTTAAAATATCATATTATGAAGCTCTTTTTTCTGCGTACGGTTTTAATTTGTCCACGCCAGATTAAAAAAATGTATATGATGCAACAAAGAAATGTATCAACTATGATATAGCCTTATATTTAATTGAAATAGAATTTGGTCTGAAATGTGGTTAATAGTTTTGTATATAAATAGATTATATTACATTGTCAAATAAAATTGTATCTAACTATACATGATGGCATACTTAAGTAACCGCGCTGTTAAAAATTGACAATAGACATCATACATGTCCACATACATAAATACCTGATTCATAAGTGTTCATACACCATTATTATATGTTCATATGAGGAATCATATATGTTCATATGTGTGCATTAACGAATATTTTTATATATAAACACACATGTCGATACATTTCCATACTTTGTCATTAACGAAAATTAAATTTATATTTTTATATATATATATACTCACATATGAACTCTTATTAACACATATGAATCCTATATGGTGGTATATGAACATGCATGACCTTTCACCACTTCATATATAAACATGAATGAGTTCATACATGTTCATAAATGGATGAATATATGTTTATTTTTAACCGGGCGATTAAAAAATTTGATATGAAGTTTTATGTAGTCATATCAAATTCAATGTGACGCTAATTTGACAGTATTACATTTCATCCGAAATATGGGTCCATATAATAGTATCATTTGTATGGGTTTAGATCTAGTAAACAGAAACCCAATTATGACAAATTGTAAACATATTTTCTTAACCAAAATTATATTTTTGGTTTTATTTACAAAGTTCTTTTCAATAGGTTTTGCAAACAGTTTAATTAATAGCTCAAAAGTATAAAAAACAAAAAAAAAATTATAAAAAAAGTTGTTCAAAATTGTCTGTAAAAAATTCCTAGAAAAAAAACTGGTAGACATATTAATATTTTACGTTTTACACAACAAATAATTAAATAAGTGATTAATTATCTTTGAAATTTAAGCTTTATACACAGACTAACATTTTAACTTTTTATCTATTGTCATTTTGATAACAAAAGCTAAAACACTTTAAACCCAAAGAGATAGAAAACCCAACAATATAACATATATTGCTGGAGAAAAAAAAAATACTTTTTTAATTAAGAATACAAAAAATAAATTATATACTACATACTACCTCTATATATTAACAAACCTATGAGTCATTCCATGTCAAACCGAACAACTTTTACAACAACATTTTTTTTTTTGCTATGAAATTTGTGAAACGTGTTTTCATTTATAAAATATGGGTATTAAAGGAAAAAAATATAAAAAATGTTTTATTCGTGTTAAAAAATTAAAAAATACTTAAATTCGTGTATTTTAAAAACTAGTATGACAATTTAATTTTTGGTAGTTTTTGTAAAAAGAATCGTAAAGCAATAAAACACTTCGCCATCGCTTTCTGAAAATTTTTAGTATTTAAAATAAGACATCAACCAATAAAATCGGCCTACAAGTTTCTAAATTACTTCCAATTAAATAACGACATGTCGAAGAATTTTTCATGATTTTTAAATTTATTTTTATAAAAAAAAACAAGCATTTTTGTCAAATATTTTTGAAATGAGAATACGTCTGCCAAATTTCAAACTTAACAAAAATCGTGATGTAAAAAGGGTTCGGTTGACTTCTTTATGTAAATTTTTCCTATACCCATATACAGGTATTATCACTTGCATTATTTAGAAAAGATACACATGGAAAATAAGAAAAGTATTTAAATATTGTTTACTTATGAAACAGTGTGTGTGTGTGTTTGTATGTGTGTTTGTTTATAACAAACCAACAAATACAAATTTAACAACATTGAAAATGAAAAAGTTTTATAATTAAAATAAGTGTATTTATGTTGGATGTTGTTAAAAATATATGTTAGAGGTATGGTAGACGAAGTACAAGTACACCTCTTTAAATCTGTGTGCAAATTCTTTTACAATCTCAAATTTTGCTATAGCATTGTGTAATTTTGTTTGGTGTTTCGTTATACCAGAGATAATGACAAAGATTATTTACGTGTTAACTTGGCAAAAACACAAAAGTTTAAACAAGTAGTTTTAGTTTTTTTTTTGTTAATCTTTCTATTTTGCGTTTTATACTCCGTACCAACTTTACAATACACGCCCAAATTTTGTAAATACAATTTTGTCATTCTTTTGTAGAAAAGTGTGTATGCTGTTTAAAGAAAACTTTTTATTTTACATTTATCTAAAGGGTTTGTCTAGTAAAGAAGTTTTATATTTTAAGTACTTGTAAAATAATGTATTGTCAGTTTATCCTTATGTTTGAAGCTAAAAGAAGTTATAACGTTTGAGAATAGTTTTACGAAAACTGGGATTTGTTGTGATTTTTATACACTACAACGACCTCTAGTGTAGATAGATATGTTAATAACAAGAAGGAATTGATAATTTTTATATTATTTTCCAAGTTTTTTTAGGGAGCATTGCTTTTATATATTAAATGTAGCATACATAAGACATTCCGAAGATACAAATTAGGTAATTTCGTGAGGTATTATAAGGGACTAATTTTTATAAAAATAGCACAGGGTGACTTATATATTTTTATTTTTTACCAATTTATTCTATAACACAAAGTATCGCACTCTAATATTTCGTTCCCCGTTCCATTTAATTTCGTTCCATTTTTAACAATTTTCTATTCTATTATTGGAATGTTTAAATTGTTATTTTCACGAACGTATATGGGTAAACAAATAATTAAGATAGCATGTGGCTGTTTCATAATAAATTAATTCCTTGTGATTTTTCCCGAACCTACACTCATAATAATCCATGCTAAAAATACGAAAAAAATGTCAAAACTACAAAATGTTTTGTAAAATGAACAAATTTTCGTGTATTTTACGAAAGTTTTTGTTATTTTGACATTTTTCGTATTTTTATGCATGGATTGTTATCATAGTAGTCAATTTTTATTAGCAGTGTTAATTAATACTCTTATGGAGCAAACATTTGGTCAGCTTTGTCCTATTTCGTTTTTGTTTTAGAGATACCGGCCAGCTTGAAAAACGTTAATTTTACAAAATGGTTAATACCTCGAAAACTAAACGCGACTTGACCTATCTTCACATAACACACTCCGATACTACAAACGATGTAGGTTCAGGAGGTATCGCAATTATAAAATTGTTCCAGGGGACTTACATATTTTTGTATCATATTTATATGATAAAACAAATTAGCCAACTTCAATATTTCGAAATTATTTGGCCGTTACTTCCCATATCGGTTCATGTGTTAAATGTTCCGATTCCACTTATGGCCCGTCCCATTCCATAGCATTCCATTTTGGATCAATGTTTCATTCTCGAAGTGTTTTAATTTGCGTATATGGAAAAGCAAATAATTAAGACACTCTGTAGCTGTTTAATAAAAAACTATTAGTCTATATCTCGAAAAATAAGCGAGATAGCGCAAAACGGACACAGGAAAAGTGTGACTAAACAGGAAGAAATAGCCAACCATACAAAACATGGTACTGGCCAACCACTGTTATGTTTGTGAAACACACCCTTTTAGAAATTACCAATGTCATAGCTAATATTGTACTGGAAAAAGACTACTTTGTTTGCAAAGCATGTGATTTGCAAGTATCATCCGCAAAATTTTTTACTATTATCGTTTCTACCAATATTACAACTATTCAGTAGTATAATTAATATTTTATAATATTTTGCAAGTTCAAACAGGAATTACACGATTAAAAAAATTTCAACTTTTTTGCATAACCTGTCTTTGAATTACATATTTTTTCAACGATGTTTTGCCAGTATTGTGCCGGTTGTAATTTTTATGATTGCGTTATTTTTTTTATCAATATGTGTGGTAACACTTATAAGCACACGCCGAATGCAAAATTCGTTCTCCGTTCTATTCCATTTCGTTCCCTGTGTTTAGTATTCCAATTCCACTCGTTTGTATTTCATTTCGTTATTTGTTTAGATTCAGAATTGAAAATAAATATCTTAAATTTTAGAAATTTCAGGATCATTGAAATTATACTTTTAAAAATTACCTAGTGTAGGTTGGAAGAGAAAAAATGGGGTTTGAAATAAAGTATTAGAAAAAATTACCCAAAATTTAAAAAATTAAACACATGAGCTTGTTGAAAGTATAAACATATATATAATTATATTTATCATTTATCTTTCCAAAAAATTTTAAATCGGTTCTAAACTGACTTAGTTAAAAATGTTTTAGTGCTTGGGGTCTTGAAAAAAACGCTTCTTATCGAAAACTTCAGATTTTGAGGGTGTATCCAAAATTCGGAAAATTGCAAAGTATATTAAATATTTTGCTAATTTGTAACACTGTGTAATTTAAAATGAGCACGGACTTTTCATCCCTGATTTCAGCAATTCTTAAGTTTTATGATACAGAAAATTATATTGTTACCATTGATGTCAATGCAATAACAACGAAATCATTATTTCATTAGTGCACATAATTCACAGGTTCCATATGTGAAATGTAGTATAAATTACAAAATAATGCGTGTAGAGTTCCCTATGGCAGCTGTTAACCACCTAAAAACACTCATTTTTTAAATCTATTTATAAAAATGTATATAAATCTTCTGTTTTTGTATTAGAGCTGATAACATGTTTGTGAAATGTGCTAAGAAATGTTTGCTATAAATAAAAATTGTGTAAGTAGTTTCATTTCTAAAAATATTTACCCGAAAACACGAAAATTAATTTAATTAACAAAGATAAACCAAAAAATCACATAGTTGTATCTTTTAGGAAATCAGACTATGTTTCTGTGTGATTTAAGTAAAATCACTAACAATTTTTCAAGTTTTAGCCCAAAAAAACGAAACCACAAACTAAACAAAAAGATTTTCTACTACACAAAAACTTTAACTTTTACTACAAAGTTTCAACTTTTTAAATTAAAATTAGTTTATTAACAAAAATTTAAGTAACTAAATATATACTACTATTGCAGAGACTTACAACATTTACAACAACTACAACGAAAAAGGACAAATAAAATTGTTTTTAAATTAATTACATTAATTAAAGTTTAAATACATACAATCTATTAAACTGTAATAAACTAAAAGTAAGACAATCATTTTTGCCCAAAATGACCAAACGAAAAACTATCACAGTAGAAGTGTTGTAGAATGCATGTGTTGAGATTGTGTTGGTATTAGTGTAATTGTTAAAATACTTGTCTGTGTGTGTGTGTGTGTGTGTGATATTTTGTGATATATTGACATGTCAACGCATTCATTGTTGGTTTCTTAGTATATGCTTAGAATATGTATTTGTGTATGGCTGTATATATTTGTTTGCATGTGTATGTGTGTGTGTTTGTTAACCACAAGTATTGCTAAATTTGTTGTGCCTGTGGTTTTGACCACAAAATTTGTTTATCCAATCACTCAAGTGCAGTATAATAGACTGAACCGACAATACCAGACAACATTGACACTAGACAGATGGATAAATTGAAGACATGGAAAAAACTCAACACAAACACACACAAAGTAGAATAAATACTTTAATGATATATTTTTAAATAAAACCCAAAAATAATAATAAGTTATAACAAAGTGTTTTGTAATTTTCAACTTTTCTCAAGGGAAGTGAAAATATTTTAAGATAAACAAATAAAGCAAATACATTTATCGGTGTATATGGTACGAACAAGCAGAGGCAAAGCGAACAATTTGAAGTTAATTTAAATTTATTCGACAAATTTAAATTTTTGCAATACGCTGATCACAAATATTGCAAAGATTGTTTTTATTGAACAAAGTGTTTTATAGCACTTTTGTCTCAATACCGTGGAATTGACATTAAAAACTTTTTATAGTTTCAAAATCTACGGAATTTAAGAGTTCATTTGAGTTTCATAATTTGATAATTTGGTTCGTGAATATTTTCCGGATCCTGTAGGGAATTGGAAACTTCTAATTTTTCAGTTCAAGTTTTTACTTCAGCAAGGGGATTTCGCTTTTTAAACAACACCTAAACTAGACACTTTAACAAACAATATTTTATATTGAAGATGCAAAATTATCGAATATTTCTAGCAAAATTTTTCAAAATATGCTAGAAATTAGTTTAACAATTGTACATAATTTTCAAAGATCTGATAATAAATTCTGAAAATCAAATATACAAAGTCTTAAATATTCCAAAATTTATTCCATTTTCGCTTAAAACATAATAACTGTATGGTTTTTATTTAAATACTACCAAACTTGTCACAATTATGTAGTCAGGGTTTGCCAAATAGCAATTTTAAAAAATAGTCAAAAATTACAAAATCGGTTAACTTAAAAAAATAAATTTACATATATTTTTGAATAAAGATTTGTTCACAAAATTGTAGAAAATTAAAAATTTTTAAATATCTTCAACTGTCTAGGAATTATAAGCTGTCAAAGATTATATATATTTTATAGTTTCACTAGAGGGCACTTTAAGGCAAAGCAAGTTACAAAAATTTGTTAAAACTTTCACTACCGACTTTTGGTTTGTGGATATATTTGTATCTTAAGTTTAAATTCCTGTTAGGGGTCCCTAAATTAGAATGAAATAGGTTTACATTTTTGCTCCCTCCTCTTCCTACCAACCAAAAGATGGGTCCGAAAATAGAATTTTTGAGACTCAGTACGTTTTTACCAATTAAATATTTGCATACTTTAAAATGCTTTATTTGAATTCTGGACATTAGGTGAAGCTACTTGCTAAATTTCACGTTTCTAGCTTTGTTAGTTTAAGAGATGCACTAAACGCGAGATGCTCTAATAAAGCTGGTCCACCATAAAGAGCACAAACCTGTTTTTCAGCAAAGTTTGTTATTTAAATTTATCTCAGAAGTCCACAAATTTAGGCATATTTATTTTCTCTATAGCCTGTATAGCTCCTGGGAAAATTGAGCATTAAAAATTATGCATTATTGCATCCATTTATGTTTTCCTATGAACTATATTATTGAAATTTTAATTTCATGTCAATTTGTACTTTCAAACCCCATATTAAATCCTCTAATCACGTACATTATAATTCCACCATATCAATCAATTTTCACAACCATATCAATCAATTATATCGAAACATTTAGTCCCTAACACCACTAACACACACATACACACACATTCACACTCTCACACACACAAATTTCAATTAAGCGTTGTGTTCAATATATAACAAATTGAAACATTAATTAAATGCATATAAACCTAAACATTTTTGGAATTCTTTTTTTTTTTTTGTGTTTTTATATTTTAATTATGACCCTTAATTAATTTTTGTTCCGGCGCCTATTAAATAGGCTTTTATAATAAAATTTTATTTTTATTAGTGTGTGTTAGTGTTTGTGTGTGATTATGTATGTTATTTGGATAATTTTTCATTGTATGTGTGTACAATTGCTGACAGTTTTATGTTTATTAGTTTATTAGATTTTGTGACTGAGATTGTCATGCTTTTTAGATAATTGCTTTTATACAGCAGTAAAATTGTGTTAAATGCTAAAATGCCATTTATGTATTTGTACTGCTTGTTATTATATGGTTATGACATTAAACATGGCATACTTTTAGGAGATATACATTTTTTTTTGTGTTATTAGAGTTCGTCAGAAAAGTATAACATTTTTTTGTTTCAGTAATATCATCACTTTCGAAATTTGTTTTTGTATCAATGAAAAAATTGCGTTATTATTTTTTTTATTATTATTCCAACTGCTTCCGTATGCACACGGCGGCCAAAAACGCGGGTCCTTTAACATACAGAGCAGAAAGAGCAGTATTTATATGAAATTTGAATTCACCTTTCGTTTCTAGTACATCAGAAATTATTTCCAAAAAAAATGTTTCCCCTTTTTTGAAGTGCCACATTTAGTAAATAGAGTGGTCTGAAAAAATCTCTTTTTTTAAAACTTATACAGTATTATTTTATGACACACAATCAAATAGCATTTTTCGCTTTATGGTAACTCAGTAAAAAAAAGTTGATTGAACACTTTTTTAAGGGCCGCCATGTGTCGAAAATGTATTTAGCATTTTTCTTAGCTCAAAATACCTTTTTATTGTGTGTTTTTATTTTTTTAATAATATTTTAACAAAATTAATGCCGTAATAACTTTTTAGCAGTTAGCGATATATCAAACATTTTTGTACTCTTATTCTCAGTTGGTAATACATTTTTAATGTGTGTGATTAAAAGATTTATTTTTAAAATATTTGCCTAAACAACGCACTTTAAAAACTAGAAAAACTTTTGTTTTAATTACTTCCTGGCGTAGAATCGAATATTGAGTTCAAATTTCATATAAATATATCCTATTTTGCTCTGTAGTAAAAATTACCCTAAATCAGCGTTTTTAGTTTCAATTTTAACAAAAATAATAACGCCCTTGATTTTACTGATGCAAAAACCATCAAAAAAGTGATGATATTCCAAAATCAAATTTTCGTGACGAACTCTAAAAATTATATTTGGTATAAATAGACTAGAGTATGTATATCATTTAAAATGAAAGTAGTTTAGATTTTAAAGATAGTAATTAGAAAAATGAATGAATGGAATATAATTGTTGATATAAATTTAAAAATAAGGCAAGATTTTTTAAAAAAGAACATGAATAATTCAAGAAGTTTTAGGTTTAATTGTTATGATGAAATACTGTGATAAATTTTAAAAATTTCTTATTCTAATTTGAATTATATATATTTTTTTTAAATAAATTAAGTTAAATAAAAAATCTTCTCATTATTCATTTTGAAATTCCCTGTTTTGTTTTTTAAATAAATAATATTTTTAATTAAACTAATTATCTCTGCTATAAATCATATTTATAGAATTTCTTGCAAAACCCAACTTTGAAATAAAACATATGCAAGCATAACATCTTCTTTTGCTCAACATTACCATTCCACTACTTATAAATATTTGTGTAAATGATGTTTCTTAAACTTTTTACATTTTATCATTAATTACGCCATCTTCAGTTTAAACCTTAAAACAATATACCACACACACACACATACCCACACACATACAAGCTCACGTCTATAGCAGCAGCAGCTATGTGAAATGTCAACTTAATTATAAAGATTTTATGGAAACACACGAAATTTGAAACAAAAGCCATATTTGTCTGACTATCTGTCAGCCGTCATGTTAATGTTGACATACTTAATAAACACGGGGGTTTTGTGGAGAGAAAAAAGGTGTGAATATTTAACTAAAAGTAAAGTTTGTAAGATGTATGCACATACTTGGGACTAGTTAATTGAATGGGCCAATTAATTGACGATTTAATTGGCATTGTGTTGATGTCAAATTTGTTGGCATTACAATTGCTTAAAAACAATGAAAATTATATTCTATTTTAATTGTCATTGATCAATGCCAATGCCTTTTACGGACAATAATAGTGGATTATTATAATTGTTTGTTACAATTGTCTACAAAAAAATTTATTTTTAAAATTTAGAAAAAATAAATCCCTTATTTAATTTTATAAATATTCGGTATTTTAAAAAGTAAATATTATAAAAAAGCTGACCCATCTTGACTAATCCGTTAACAAACAAGAATAAATAGCGTCTACGTGATTAAACCTGCATAAAATAGCGAATACTTTTAAAGTTAATTTTAAATTGTTATCGTTATTTTCAGAACAAAAATTACTTTTTATAAACAATAATTTTTTCGTCAATTGCAATTGGTTGTTTCAGGCATTGGTTCCGTTTCATTACCATTGGTCTAATCAATGCCTATTAAAAAGAAAAAGAGATAACAATAGCATTCTAGTTGATAATTAAATTGTTCATATGTATTAGTTAACTCTGACTCTTCTGGTTAAAACAATACATTGTATGGGCTGTGATTGACAAAACTCCATTTAGCCAGACTCTTCGCTATGTCGACAGTGGCTGAACTCCCTAAGAGGTGATACTACGAGTCATAGCCTTATTCATGTATGGCTGTGGGTTATAAAACTCACTAAGACACAAAGTAAAAAGTTTTTCATATAGAGCAATTTAACAATATAAAATACTTTGTTCAAGTCCTTGGATTTTACGAAACTGCGGCAGTTTTTCTTCTCCTGTAAAAAAAAAAACTAACTCAAACAAATACTTCAGTAAATAATTATAATAATAATTAATTACGATTGTCATTATACGACGGTTACAAACACTTTACCCCAAAAAATGCATTGGAAGGGTAATGAAGTTTTTCGGCATTGTCCACAAATAATGCCAATTAAATTTCAATCCCAATGAAAAATTCCCACGTATGTGTATGTTGGGTTGTGTATTGAAGTCTGGTGGTAATTGGCAATGGTATTTATTAGGGTGATCGATTATTCGACACTTGTCGGAATTTTCCCGAATAGTTGAAATTTAAAAAAAAACCGGTTTAGGTTTTGGGAATTTAAAAAGATTATAAATTTAAATTTATCTAGTAAAATACCTCGAGCTTAATTATTCAGCAATTTTTTAAATTTAAAATATAAAGGTCAAAAAAGCATCAAAATATTTATATATGAAAAAAATTTTATATACAAATATTTTTTAAAAATGTCTCAAAAAAATAATAATAATAATAAAAAAATAAAATAATAATAAATATTTTTGTTTGTATTGTTACACACAGAGACAAATTTAGCTATTTGCCAACTGAAATTCGGGTACTGAGACTCAAATTCGGCTAATACGCATTTCAGTCGGTTGGTAAAACTGAACATTTGTTTTCACAACAAAATTCGCTTAATTTAACTGAATTTTAGTTGCAACACTCAAATTATTCAAAAATCTAATGTTAATATCGTTGTACTAACTGAATTTATAAGTTGTTAATATTAATATACACTTTTTAATTCGGTTGGCACTTTATTTCTCTGTGTGTAATAAATCCTAATATAAAATGGCAGAATAATAACATAAATAAATGACACAAATTAATAATTTTTAATCCTTTTATTTATTTTAAGTTATTTTTAAGTAGAATTGAGCTCTCTTGCAGGAACGACCTTAATAAAAACAGATTTTTAAGAAAGTTTTTTAACACACGTTTTTAACAATGAAATTTGTAAATTAAATATATTGAAGCTAAAAGAGAATAGTTAAGAGAAAAATGGTTATTCGACAGTAAAACCCCGGGTTATTCTATATTCGAAAATGTATCTTTTAAGAAAACCGACCAAGACACAAAAAAACTGTTGAATCCGGTTTTGAAAAACCCACTCTATCAGCCTAGTATTTATATAAGTATGTCTTAAAAGTATGAAGTTTAAGTTGAGAAAACTTTTGTTACTAGGTAAATATTTTAAAGAAATCAAAAACAACTTACTTTTTCGAAATAAATTCTTAAAACGTTAATGTACTCAATGGAAAATACAATATAAAACTTCTCTTATGAATAGAACTAAGCAAATTTTTGCTCTATTCTCTGAAACAAATTAGTTTCAAAAATTGGTAATATACGATGAAGGTATGATGAATAATTTTAAGATACCTCTCAAAGGTTTTGAATAAAATAATGAACTTTCAGGTGTATAAAAAATATATTAATATTTTAAACCAATTGTCTCTTCGAGAATAAATTTAAATTTAAAAGTCTGATCAATACAAAGAAATTCAAATAAAAATTAAATTTTATCATTAAAAATATTTCGTCATTCCCTCTTAAAAAAATTTAAGATTAAGACTCAATCAAAATGATAAAAACTGACTTTTTTCAAATAACGCGCTGCTGAAACTGAAAATGCTTTCCCATCAAGATTTCCGTATTTCCCGTCAGTAGGAATAACAAAAATACACTTTTCACGAAAAAAAATTGATTTTAAAACTAACCATACTCCAAAAGGATACATATTTTAATGTTAAGGTTTCTTCCGTAAAGAGTTATCAGTTAAGGCAGAGACGTTTCCCCTATAAACACATATTTTTAAAACATTCCAGGCCAAAATTCCAAAAAGTACCTTGTCAGTGAATTATTTCATATTCCACAGAACACATATTGTAAATTTTAGGTTTTGTAGCCAAAGCGGTTTAGGCAGGCCGTTAAGTGCAAGACTCTTTACCATTTAAATCCTTATTTTTGCCATATTTCTGGCTAAAAGATCAAAAAGTGCATTACCAGCAAAATAATGCGCGCCTCGTAGAATGCATATACACTTAGGAAATTATGTTGGTAAAGACGACAGCAATTGTAGTCAAAAAAAAAATGAAATTTCATTTAAAAAAAGGACGACTTACATTTTATTAAATTCCACTAACATTGTCATTTGTTTTTTAATATTAAAAAATGTCTAATAATTGTAGTTAAAATGAACCACATGTTAGTAAAAAATAAATAAACTTTAATTTTTTTTCTTTTTTTAAATAACAAAAAACTACTGTTAAAAGTTATTGTAAAATCAATCAGTCATTTGATGTGGTTGTTTTTTTAAATGAACTATAATGTTAGTTAAAAATTTAATTTGTTCTACAAATGACTTACATTTACATTAAAAATAAAGAAACTGTATTACAAATCAAACAACTACATATTTTTAAAGCAGAAGTTCCCTGAGTGTATGTATTCTCATAGTTGTAGGGTTTGGACAGGACGGTAAGGCTAACTATTTCCATTTTTTTCATGATGTTATTGGCAAAGAAAACAAAAACGGAAAAAATTCATCATCAGCAACGTTTTATTTCACTTATAATTAATAAAATTTTTCTATTAAAAAAATATATGGTAAATAAATGATTCCTAATAAAAGGATTCTTTGACAACTGATGGCTTGCTAAATATAGGAAAAAATCTTTAGATATCTAAAAAAAATCTTTCTTAGAATCTTTCTCATTGGAAAGTTCTTTAAATAAAACAAAAAAAAACTGTTAATATCACAGTTTGAATTAATGCTTAGAAAGTTAATCCAGATTTTTTTTAGACATTTACTACTTTTTATAATTTTTGTTTTCTCTAATCTCTTGCTATTAAATTTCGAATGTGTTTTTAAGACAATAAAGTGTTCTAAAAAAATGGTGTCGTTTTTTTTTTGTCGGTCGAGCTTTTCTATCATTTTTTAAGCCCAAAAATGTACTAATAATAAGATTAACTTTCTACGGTTAATGAACATTTTTTTTAGAGTTAACTTGCTTAATTTCTACAGATCATAACATCAATTTAAATTTTTTTTTATAAATTTTATTTTCAATTTCCTAATTAGCAGAAATACGTATGAGTAATATTTATTTCATATGAAATTAAATATTACTCATACGTTGTTTTTAGCAAATCTAGCATATGATTAATATTTTTTTTTTTTTATTTAAAAAAGTTTAATTATTTTTTTATATTAAAAATTTGTTTTAAAATTTAAATTTTTCCTTACTTACTGCCGCTTAAAAACTTAACATTTTCCTTTCATTTATGGCAAAAAAAAAACGGAAGTATTATGAAAAAACAACTTTCTTAAAGTGTATGTATACAAGTTCTGATTATGCTTTTTTCAACAACTTGTTTGTTAAAAATGTATTCACACCAACAACAACTTAATAACAACTAACTATATAAACTAGGACTAACACTCAACCTAAACATTATTATAACATCAACGGGTGGATGAATGGATGGTTTGTTAGTGTGAGAGATGGATGGATGGCAGGATTTATAAATGAATGTACGTTTGTTAGGAATATCATCAACAACAACAATAACTAGGTTAATCTTTGTTGATATCATAAACTTATTTACAAAGCTTTAATACCTTCTCAAGTTGCCTTTAATGCTGTTACAACACTATCAACAACAACAACAACATCAAGAAAAACATTTCATCTCATCACCAACAAATATTATGCTCATCACCAACTACTATTACAACTACTGTACTTACTTAACTGATATATCCGGTTGTTGTAGTGGTGGTAGATTTTTTTTTTCCTATAGAAGTTGTGGTTTATGGTGCTGGCAGAGTCAGTCAGTCACTCTCAGCTACTTGACTTACTTATTTTGATTTTAAAAAGTTTTAATATTTTGTTTTCTTCTTTTATGCTCTTAATTGGTAATGTTGTCAACGCTTACTAGGGCAGATAAGTAGGTACTGTTAAAAAGTTAAGATTATTATAATAGAGTGCCTAGTTACCTAGTACCTAGTTAATAAAGAAATTATGTATTTAAATATTTAAGTTAAATTGGATAAAAGAAATTAAAAATCAAACGAAACTAATCAGCTCTACGTGATGTATAAGGAGTGGAGTCAGCAACAAAGGATATTTTTTAAACGACAAATTTATACATTGAGATAATATTATGATATTAATAAATTTTTGCATAAAAGCCATTGCAAATTTTCATTAACTTGATGAAAGTTTCCATAAAATTTGATGAAAAATGTAATATTAGTTAAATTTTCATTCACTCAATGAAGAAGTTTGATTAAAAAAACTAATTTTATAACCATTGTGAAGCTTTTCATTAATTTTAAGAAATTGTTTGTTTGTTTATTTGTGAAGAAAATTTTCATTAGTTCTTTGAAAATTTTGATTCCTTTAATTCTGCCTGTATTGGTATATAAAATAGGTGATTTTTATTATAAAATCTTAAATAAATCCTCTATTTAGTTTTAAATTTTCTATAACGAAATTACTTTTTCACCTTACCAACGCTACAAAAGAAAGAAAACATTAAGACGACTTTAAAGTTTTCTTAAATTTTTTATAAACTTTTGAAATGTTTTACTGCATTTCAATGAAATAAACATTACTATTTTGTATATGTCAAATATTCTATGATTTTCTTGTAAACATTTCTAAATTCGTTTTGTACATACAAATGTATGTATTAGAGTTTCTCACGAAAATTTGGTTTTGGGATATCATCACTGTTTTTTACGGTTTTTGCATCAACAAAAAAATCAACAATCTTTAGCCAGATCGAAATACTAGTATCAACCTAGCTAATATGTTTGATTTGCTTTATTTTTGTAAATATACGGAGATTGAAAGCTCGTTATAAACTGAAAATAACATAAAAATAATCTCGATGTATATAAAAACAAAAAACTAATATAACTGTAAAAAAAAGTTTTAATTCCTTCTACATGCGCACATTTAGGGTCCCTTTTACTACAGAGCTAACAGGGATGTACTTATATGAAATTTGCACTAGACATTCGATTCTACGCCAAAGAATATTTAAATAAAAACATTTTTCCCCAGTTTATAAAGTCCACCGTGGGCAAAAAACTTTCTTTTTTCCACAACTTTTGAAATTTAATTATTTCAATCACACACAATAAAAATTTATTGCCAATTAATGATAATGCTACAGAAAGTTTCGATAACTTTATCGCGAACCGCTAAAAAGTTATTAAAGTATAAATTTTGTAAAAAATATTTTTTTCTTAACACACAATGAAAAAGTATTTTAAGCTACGAAAAATGCTACAAACATGTTCGATTTATCGCTGTCCGTTACAAAATGTTAATCAATAAAATAAAGCATTTTTGTAAAAACAACACTTTGAAAACTTAATAACTTTTTTGCTGGCTTACCATAAAGCGAAAATGTTTGCTGTCATAAAAAAATACTATATAAGTTTTTTTTTTTAATTTGATTTTATCCGACCACTCTATTTCCTGAATGGTGCACTTTTGAAACGGGAAAACAAATTTTTTTACAACAATTTTTGGTGTAGAATTAAAATGTGTATTCAAATTTCATATACATACAGCTCTTTTTGATCTTTAGGAAATAGGATCCTAAATTAGCGTTTTTGGACGCGCACATGTGGATTAAAAGTGATGGTATCCCAAAAACAAAGAAACTTTATACTTTTCTGGCAAAACTCTTATATATATATAAATATAATATGCATAAACAAGTTGGTTTTTTAACATACAAATGACATATGAAAACAGATTTTCGACACACAGACATTTGAAACATGTGAGTGATTATATGACTCAGGTGTTTTTTTTTTGCTATATATTTTTGTTATTCATGAAAATATATGTGAAAAGGGGTGACAAATATTTGTTTCATTAAAATTTTATAAAAAATTAAAGTTTAATTTTTAATGAAAAGCAAATCAATTTTTGCGAAATCGGAAAAAAAAATTATATCAGTCTGTATTTACGAAGAAATTTGTATTAAATAAGGATTTATTAAAACTCTATCGCTTATTTACTGAAAGAGTGACATAACTCAAAAAACACAATTTTGCAGAAAACGAGTTTAAAGTTTTCAATCCATATCTGCCTCGCTCGACAATTTCTCTATGTATTTGGTCAAGTTTTTTATAAATATGGGGTTTTAATGTATTTTTCTCTTAGTGAGGCTTGTGAGCGAATTCGCCAATTATCGTAAGACCAATGAATAGCACACTGTTTGCACCCACTTTAAAGAATAAATAAAATATATTATCCTGTATCTCGAAAAATATACATGATATTAATGTGAAATTTTTACAGAATATAACGCATGATATAATCTGCATCATTAACCCAAAAATCGCATATTTTGACTTATGACAGTCTTGAAGTAAATGAGAGATATATTAAATGGTAAATCGTTTTTTTCTATTGTTTCTATTGTGTCTAAAATGTAAGAACTTTTCGGTATTTTTAAGTACAAATTTTAATCCTAGTTTTAAGCAATGGCATGCCATATTTTTAATCACCAGGACAAGCCGAAAAATGCTGCATCATGTGTTTTACTGTGCGTCGCATTATAAAATTAATAAAATATATATCCTTTTCAGAACCTTGAATGCATTCTGGCATCGACTTTTTATAGCCAGAGAAGACAAATATGCTTTTTTTCCATTTTTACT
Source organism: Delia radicum (assembly GCA_021234595.1). NCBI lineage: Eukaryota > Metazoa > Arthropoda > Insecta > Diptera > Anthomyiidae > Delia > Delia radicum. The sequence continues at coordinate 5,526,374 of CM037855.1, read as the reverse complement.
CATATTTGCTTTTTTGGCATTTTTTACAATTTTTTAATTTTTAATTTTGGGGCTTAAAAATGTTTGAGCTTTAAATTGCCTTTTTCAGCTATAATTTGCTTTAAAAGCTTTTTTCCGCAATTCTTTTACTTGTTCCTTTAAAAAGTTAAATTTGTTTACCTTTTTGTAGTTTTTTCTATTTTTTTTTTGCCTTTTTGCACTATTTTTTTTGCCATAAACAACCTGGATTTTGCCATTTTTTGTCTTCTCTGTTATTATACGCCATATTTTCTATAAAAAAAAGTGTATTTTTAGAGTATATTTTTGTACTTTTTAGAACAAATGCATATTAGTATAACAAATTTTTTTTAAATTTTTCGTTATAATACAGTTTTTTTTATGTTTAATTTTAAAAATTCGGAAATTTAAGATATTTTTTCCAAATTTGAATTACCTTTTTTAGGACTGCACCAATTTCGGAACTTTGTTTGTTAGCAATTGACATACATTTCACAAAACTTCTTCCAACTGTACTAAAAAAAGGTTTTTAAAATACGGATGAAAAAAAAAGAAAGTACTTTTAGTAAACTTTATTTTTAATTTTAAGAGCAAATTTTCCGTTTTCAGGGCATTTTTTATTTGCATAAAATTGAGTTTTTAGAGCATATTTCAGGTTGCCCTGGTAATCACATAATTAAAAACTTTAAAAATCACATGAAAATTCAAATTGCATAATAACTTTTGATTGGTCTTAAAAGCGTATGAGTAATATTAATACTCGTAGAAACGTAATACTCACACTCACAGTGGTACTAACTTTAGAAAATTAATTTAAATTTTCATACGTAACAAAAAATGTATCCAATTTTAATATTTTTATGTCAATAAAATGAATCAGAACTGATTTAAAAGCAGAATAATAATGTCGACAAAGCTTATAAAATTTGTATATGGGTTAGAGAAATAAATTTTATAACTACCTCTCAGGTCGATCATAGACATTGATGCTGACCGGGACACACTGAGGGAAAATTGCACTTTTTTTGAGTAAATTTGCCAAGTTTTAAATGAATTTGAAAAATTAAAATTTGAATAATAGCTTAGTAAATTTCAGGTCGACTCCTATTGGCCGATTTTTAAATGTCATCTTTTAAAAATATGTATGAGCTGTAAACAAATTTGCTCGAAAAAAGTCCAATTTTCCCCACTGTTCGATAGTCTTTAATTTTAAATTTTTTCTTAATTTTTTGTACACGCTGACTTAATGGAGAGTATAACGCATCTTCATATTTGGTTTTTCAAGTTTTAAAAAAGATCGCGATTTTTTCTTGGTTTTAATTTTGAAAACAATTTAAAAAAATCATAAAAGTGTGTAAATTTAAAGAGCTCTAGTTTCGAAAGTTGTTATCGAATTTCTCTGAACCAAAGAGTATACGATTCATATGGCACTCCTTTTTGGCACCCAAGCAATAAATAAAATATATATTAAAAAATGCATTTTTGATGCGAATGCAACTTTTAGATGCATATTTTAAAATATTCTTCCCTTTCTAAATATTTTAAACATGCAAAAATCTAATAATTATAATTTCTTTATATAAAATTATATCCAGCTTTTTCTGTAACGCAAATTATATTTAATTTTCTCCAATTTTTTGAAAAGAACCATATTTATTATTTTCAAGAAAAAAATTAAATTTTTTGTATAATTTAAAATTTTTATATTTGCAATAGGTTTGGAATATACAATGCATTTTTATAAAAAAAGGGATTCGTTCAGGTTAATCTGTCCAAAAAATGTATTGTTTCGATGCATTTTACAAAATGCATTAAAAAGTTTCATCTGCATTAAAAATTAAGTTTTAAAACCGATAAACTTCAATAAGTCACATTTTTGTATTGTCAATAGTATGTTCTGACCTGTCTTAAGACCTGTTTAAAGTACATATACGAGGGCGGTCCCCAAATTAGCAGACCTGAAGTAAATTAAACATACGAAAATTTTAAATACTTAATATGGAGATGTGTTATATGCTTTTTTAGAATACCTGTTTTTAATATAAAATAAATCGGAAAACTTGCGGATCAAAACTGGTAATTTTTTCATATTCTTTCCAACAATGAATGATATCCAAATTTTATAAAGCCGTCCAAATAGTTGATGTAGTTTTTATAGAACTACCAATAAGGGTATTAAATGAAAGGTACACATAATAGTAATCTAAAGATGTAGCAAATGGTGGCATTTGTATCTCCTTGGGCATTTATTTTAAATTCACCCAATTCGAATAGTTTTAGAAAACTTTATTGTCAATGAAATACTTTCAAATCTGATGGACCAGTGACATTTAAACAATCCAAATATTGAGGAATAAGTGCCAACCATTTACCTATGAATATGTTTTTCTGTATATGTCATCGTCAGAAGTTTTCATAGAATATTGTGGTATAGAAATGATATTGTAAGTCAATGTTACAATAAGAAATTCTACTACAACGACTATTCATATATAGTATACATATACACTGCGTTGCAAAATTATAATTACACATTAATTTTACTAAATTTTGCAAGTCAAAAAAAAAATTATAGAAGAGTTTAGCCGGCATAAAAGTAAAACCAATGGAAAATTATTATTTAACAAAAAAAAATTTCATTTATTTTTTCTTTTACTATTTCAAAAGCAAACCCAAAATCAATTAGTGTTTCATAACTATAAATACACTTAACTTAATATATCAAAATTTACAAAAATTTAAGAAAAATATTTTAAAGCTGCAGTTTTAATAAAGCGTGGGTGGGGCTTCCTTTTTTTTCATCAACTCGAAAATTTTGGTCAGACATACTGTCTACCAGATTTATTCGAAGTTGTTTTGCTATATATCTTCACGCATCAATAACTGATTCCTTTTAGATGAAAAACGCTTTCATATTGATGGTTTTCTGTATAAACACGACGGGTTAATACTCCCCAAATATTCTAAATGTGGGTTTAATCCCGAGAACATGCGGACAATTCCAATACTCTTATATTTTTCGATGATAGCCATGCCATCGTCTGACGACTTACATGCACTGAGGCATTGTCTGGTGGGAAATTTAATACTTCTTCGTTGCTATTTTCAGTAAATGGCACCCATTTCTCTTCTAGTACTGTAATGTATTCATTCTGGTCGAAATAAAAATAACCCCAAACCACTTAGGATCAATCTCCGAAATTTCTTTTTTATGCAACGCAGTGTATGATGTCAAACTTTGTAAGTACAAACAATAGAAACAAACAAAAACTGAGCAAAATATATAAAAAAAAAAAATCAAAAACAAAAATATGTAAATCTTAACAAATTGTTTTTTATACATACGAATATGAAGATTTATGCGAAAACATAAGTTATGTAAAATATTAAGGTAGGTATGTTAAATATGCATATTTGTTTGTATAAAATTTTTATAAATATGTATAAGTAAGTTGTTTTTTTATGCTTTTTGACAAACAAACGTAGAAAAACAACGAAAAACTGAAAACGAAAAATATGAAGATTTATTTAGGTCATAAGGTAAGATTTCTCTTTTTTTTGTGTATTTTTTTTTTATATGGAGTTAAATAACAAAGAAAAAAATTAAAATAAACTCACAGAAAACACAAGATGATGTTGTTTTAAGAATATGTTTAATCCTTTTTTGAAGTTGCCTTAAAGTAGGCTATGATTTTAATAACAATCATAGCCTTCATTTTCTTGAACTGACATATGAAGAGGCAAGGACGAATATTTTATTATTTATGAATATAAAAATATAAGAAAAATATGAAATTATATTGAAATCCAATACAACATGAAAAGTGTTTGTTCAGGTTTTCAATTTTTTTTTTTGTCTTATTTAAACAAACTTAAATTAAATTTGGTTCGTAATTTGCAAAATTTGTTTATTCTTAGCTTTAAAGTTTCATAATCCTAAAATTACGCAATATTTAATGTTCGTTTTAAATTTAACTTTAAAATTGTTCTAGCTTAATTTCAAAATTTTCATAAAACAAACAACTTACATATACTATTTAAATCTATAAAATAAATGAATTCATACGGAAACCACAATATTACATGCTGTGTACGTCTCGCAATACAAACGGAAGTCAGACAATAACTTCCAAAAAAAAAAAAAACTGAGAGAGAAAAAAGAACAAAAAAAAATAGCCACAACCAACAACTGTGAGCCTTGGTGGTAGCCAGGCGCGGAACCAGGGGGGATCCAAAAAAAAGAAAAAATTAAAAAAAGGAAAGGAAAGGGAAGTAAAAAGGGATAGCAAAAAGGAAAGCAAAGTAGAAAACTAAGTACATCTTAGCAAAAAAAGTACACGCAATTTATAAATATTTTTAATATCAAAATTGGTCAATAGGTTTCATACATAAAAAATACCTCATCACATCAATTTTTATTATAAAAAATTTTTAATTTTTAAAGAAAAACTTGATACTTGTATAATTATGAGTTTTCTTTGCCAAGCTATCTTATCTCCCGAAATCTTAAAAAAATCGCTTAAAACTAAACCTTTTTCTTAATCAAATATTTT
>CM037855.1:5330531-5521724 GCA_021234595.1 Delia radicum | reverse complement strand
GTAACAATCCCATGCCAAACCTCAAGCATTTCATATGAACTAGTTTACTCACTACATGAGAACTAATATACATATGAGTTTGAAATTAAAGATTATAACCATTGATCAAAAATAAATTGAAAACTTGTTTGATGTGCAAGATCCACCTCTGGTGGATATTCAATACACGTTTTTTTTTTTTTTTTTTTTTTTTTTTTTTTTTTTTTTTTTTTTTGTTTCTCTCTCCTTTTTTATATTTTGTTAAGTTAGTTAACAAAACAGGGAAAGTAAACTAGGCGGTACTTTGCCTTTTTTTTCACAAGTTTGTTATAATTTTTATTAAAAATAAAAATTATGTTTTTTAACAAACCTTTAATTGTGCAATGAAAATGAAAATTATTCAAGTTCGAGGCCATATACTCTATATTTCTTCATGAGGATATTGTCCTAACAAATAATCTATAGAGTTTTTGTTTTCAAATTTATTATTTGACCCTTTCAGGAATGTGTTTGATAGATCTATTTCGGGAATTTTCTAGGTTCCCATCATCAGAACACGTTTTGAAAGCGGTAACAATCCCATGCCAAACCTCAAGCATTCATATGAACTAGTTTACTCACTACATGAGAACTAATATACATATGAGTTTGAAATTAAAGATTATAACCATTGATCAAAAAATAAATTGAAAACTTGTTTGATGTGCAAGATCCACCTCTGGTGGATATTCAATACTCGTTTTTTTTTTTTTTTTTTTTTTTTTTTTTTTTAAAGTTTTTATATTTGCAACAGATTGGGAAATATACAATGCATTCTTTTAAAAAAAAGGGATTTGTTCAGGTTAATCAGTCCAAAAAATGTATTGTTTTTGATGCATTTTACCAAATGCATTAATAATTAAGTTTTAAAACCGATAAACGTCAATAAATCACATTTTTGTATTGTCAATAGTATGTCTGACCTGTCTTAAGACCTGTTTAAAGTACATATACGAGGGCGGTTCCCAAATTAGCAGACCTGAAGTACATTAAACATACGAAAATTTTAAATACTGAATATGGAGATGTGTTATATGCTTTTTTAAAATACATATTTTTAATATAAATAAATCGGAAAACTTGAGGTCAAAACTGGTATTTTTTTTCATATTCTTTCCAACAATGAATGATATCCAAATTTTATAAAGCCGTCCAAATAGTTGATGTAGTTTTTATAGAACTACCAATAAGGGTATTAAATGAAAGGTACACATAATAGTAATCTAAAGATGTAGCAAGTGGTGGCAATTGTATCTCCTCTGGAATATTTTTTAAATTCACCCAATTCGAATAGAAAACTTTATTGTCAATGAAATACTTTCAAATCTGATGGACCAGTGACATTTAAACAATCCAAATATTGAGGAATAAGTGCCAACCATTTACCTATGAATGTGTTTTTCTGTATATGTCATCGTCAGAAGTTTTCATAGAATATTGTGGTATAGAAATGATATTGTAAGTCAATGTTACAATAAGAAATTCTACTACAACGACTATTCATATATAGTATACATATACACTGCGTTGCAAAATTATAATTACACATTAATTTCACTAAATTTTGTAAGTCAAAAAAAAATATTATAGACGAGTTTAACCGGCATAAAAGTAAAACCAATGGAAAATTAATATTTAACAAAAAAAAATTCATTTAGTTTTTCTTTTACTATTTCAAAAGCAAACCCAAAATCAATTAGTGTTTCATAACTATAAATACACTTAACTTAATATATCAAAATTTACAAAAATTTAAGAAAAATATTTTAAAGCTGCAGTTTTAATAAAGCGTGGGTGGGGCTTCCTTTTTTTTCATCAACTCGATGATTTCGATAAGACATACTGTCTACCAGATTTATTCGAAGTTCTTTTGCTATAGATCTTCACGCATCAATAACTGATTCCTTTTAGATGAAAAACGCTTTCATATTGATGGTTTTCTGTATAAACACGACGGGTTAATACTCCCCAAATATTCTAAATGTGGGTTTAATCCCGAGAACATGCGGACAATTCCAATACTCTTATATTTTTCGATGATAGCCATGCCATCGTCTGACGACTTACATGCATTGAGGCATTGTCTGGTGGGAAAGTTAATACTTCTTCGTTGCTATTTTCAGTACCATTTCTTTTCTAGTACAGTAATGTATTCATTTTGGTCGAAATAAAAATAACCCCAAACCACTAAGGATCAATCTCCGAAATTTCTTTTTTTATGCAACGCAGTGTATGATGTCAAACTTTGTAAGTACAAACAATAGAAACAAACAAAAACTGAGCAAAATATATAAAAAAAAAAATCAAAAACAAAATATGTAAATCTTAACAAATTGTTTTTTATACATACGAATATGAAGATTTATGCGAAAACATAAGTTATGTAAAATATTAAGGTAGGTATGTTAAATATGCATATTTGTTTGTATAAAATTTTATAAATATGTATAAGTAAGTTGTTTTTTTATGCTTTTTGACAAACAAACGTAGAAAAACAACGAAAAACTGAAAACGAAAAATATGAAGATTTATTTAGGTCATAAGGTAAGATTTCTCTTTTTTTTGTGTATTTTTTTTTATATGGAGTTAAATAACAAAGAAAAAAATTAAAATAAAACTCACAGAAAAACACAAGATGATGTTGTTTTTAAGAATATGTTTAATCCTTTTTTGAAGTTGCCTTAAAGTAGGCTATGATTTTAATAACAATCATAGCCTTCATTTTTCTTGAACTGACATATGAAGAGGCAAGGACGAATATTTTATTATTTATGAATATAATAAGAAAAATATGAAATTATATTGAAATCCAATACAACATGAAAAGTGTTTGTTCAGGTTTTCAATCTTTTTTTGTCTTATTTAAACAAACTTAAATTAAATTTGGTTCGTAATTTGCAAAATTTGTTTTATTCTTTGCTTTCAAGTTTCATAATCCTAAAATTACGCAATATTTAATGTTCGTTTTAAATTTGCCTTTAAAATTGTTCTAGCTTAATTTCAAAATTTTCATAAAACAAACAACTTACATATACTATTTAAATCTATAAAATAAATGAATTCATACGGAAACCACAATATTACATGCTGTGTACGTCTCGCAATACAAACGGAAGTCAGACAATAACTTCCAAAAAAAAAAAAAAACTGAGAGAGAAAAAAGAACAAAAAAAATAGCCACAACCAACAACTGTGAGCCTTGGTGGTAGCCAGGCGCGGAACCAGGGGGGATCCAAAAAAAAGAAAAAATTAAAAAAAGGAAAAGGAAAGGGAAAAGGGAAGTAAAAAGGGATAGCAAAAAGGAAAGCAAAGTAGAAAACTAAGTACATCTTAGCAAAAAAGTACACGCAAATTTATAAATATTTTTAATATCAAAATTGGTGAGTAGGTTTCATACATAAAAATACCTCATCACATCAATTTTTTATTTATAAAAAATTTTTAATTTTTAAAGAAAAACTTGATATATTGTATAATTATGATTTTTATGGATTTTTCTATCATAACGAGTTTTTGTTTTTTAACTTTCAGTAAAATTCATTAAATTTTGTTTATCAATGTAGCGGTTTATGGATTCAAATATAAAATGAAAATACTTTCAAAGATTAGTTTATCGAAAACAAGTTAATAAGTTTTATTTTAAGGTATTGCAATATTGATTTGAATCAAATATGTTTGAATCAAATACATATGTCATTGATTTCGCTCGTACTTTAAACAAAAGGATTTATCACAAGAATTTCTCTTATATTTTTTTGTGTGTAAAATGTTTTACGAACGATTTGATAAAGAATTTGCATTTGCATTTTCATTTTCATTAAATTGAATAAAAATTTTGTTGGGCAAAAAAAACTAAATCAATGAAACTTTTCATTACAAAATAAAAGAAAATTTTCTTGGATTTAACGAAAAATTTCCTAATATTTTTAAATTAGTTTTTTAATGAAACTTTTTCATTGAGTCTAAGAAAATTAACACAAATAAATAATATATATTCATACAATTACACTTGCATTAATTAACGTAATGAAAAGTTTTAATACCAGAATTCATGGATTTAATGCAAAAATTCTTTATATTTCTCACAGTAAAATTTGGGAACTTATCTATAATGCCTCCAACTGCCAAAAATACGATAAAATATATCTTTTGGCCAATCTGTTCACTCAGAGAATTTTGTGCATGACATTAATGAATTTTTGCATACAAGCAACTGGAATTTGTGCATTGAAACTTTTAATTGAACTAATGCCATTTTTTAGTTTTATGAAAATATCATTTCGTTAATAGTTTTATTCACTCAAGGAAGAAGTTTCATTAAAGAACTAGTTTCATAAAAAGTAATAAAGGTTGATCCAAAATTTCCCCCCCAAATGAAAAGATGGTTCCGCGCCTGGTGTTAGCAGTAGCACAATGTGTTGCAACTGAAATATAAACAACAAAAACATATATAACGGACATGGTAACATTTTGTTTTGTTACAGTTTAAATTAAATGAAAAACCAATAACAGAAAAATAAGTTTTAATTAAAGAATAAATAAAAATCTGAAGTATACTTTTAAGGGAAACAAAGGTTTTTTAAAACGTAGGTAGAATTAAAGCTTTTTCGTGAAAAAGTACGGATTTTGGTGGTTTTAGAACTTAGAAACTCAAAACAATAAAAAACAAAATTAATCCTTATATATGCAGTTTAGGTCAAAACTACCCAAAATTTTTAAAATTTTTATCAGGAAAACATCGATATTAAACCTCATATGAGACATTCCGTGTTAAGCTGAACACTTTTAAAAACTGTTTTTGTTTATCTCGAAATTTGGCAGACATATTCTTATTTAAAAAAAAATTGGAACGGCCTCTGAAAAATAAAAAATAAGTTAAATGTTTAAGTTTGAAATTTAAGAAAACCATGAAAACGACATATAGATATTTAAATTGATGTATTTTAAAAACTAGTTCGCCGCATTAAATTATTAATTTTTCATTTTAAAGGACCTGACGCTACTTTATCTTATCGTGTCAAAATTTCCGTGCTGTAATTTTTTAAATATTTTTTTTTTTTTTAGTTTTTTAACTCTTTCTTTATATTTTTACCACCTCAAAGTAAAAATAGTCATTTGACAAGTTTGTTATAATTTTTATTAAAAATAAAAATAATTTTTTTTTTTCGACCTTTAATTGTGCAATGAAAATGAAAATTATTCAAGTTCGAGGCCATACTCTATATTTCTTCATTAGGATATTGTCCTAACAAATAATCTATAGAGTTTTTTGTTTTCAAATTTATTATTTGACCCTTTCAGGAATGTGTTGATAGATCTATTTCGGGAATTTTCTAGGTTCCCATCATCAGAACACGTTTTTAAAGCGGTAACAATCCCATGCCAAACATCAAACATTCATATGAAATAGTTTACTCACTACATGAGAACTAATATATGAGCTTGAAGTTAAAGATTATAACCATTGATCAAAAAATAAATTGAAAACTTGTTTGATGTGCAAGGTCCACCATTTGAGCGTAATATAAAAAATTATATGTGAAAAAACATATAATGAATTTTACCGAAATTAATGTTTATTAAAAGATAAATACAAAATAAAGACATAAGAAAAAATATAAAACTAATTAATACAACTAGTACGTAGAAAAAAAAGAATATTCGTCCGAATATTCTGAGTCAAAATGGACACAGGTGAAAAATCTGGCGGTTATGTTTGCTCAATTCAAGTAAACAGCCCTCTTGCATTTGTTGCAGTTTACAGAATTCTTAGAATTTAATTTTCTGGTCATTTTGTTAAAGAAATATTTACATATATCCCTATTTATTGATAAGGATTATGAAAGTCTTGCTATTCTTTATTGCTTCAAAATTACTTTTCAAAGGCTGGATGCCAGGCTGACAGGCTTGTTTTTTTTTTATTATTCATATGTCTTAGATTAGATAAAAACAATCAAATTTAAAAATATTCTACTAACAATATGAAAAATCACTAACATTGCTTAAATTGCTATTAGTAGTTCCTCCCAAATTGACCATATTCACAAAAAATCTCATAATTTGAACAATTTCCGATTCTTTGTAGATATTAGTTAGCCATTCAAAAGATTTGTAAAAATGTAAAAATGGGTTAAAAAATGTTTTTAAACAAAACACAAAAATAAAAATGTGTCTATGAATTTTTCAAACAGCTGAAATTTGAGTATGTATCACAGGACATTCAAATCTTGAACATGAGAAACTAAAAATTTTTATATAAATAGAACATTTTTTGTCTTTAGAGTTTAGTAACGTCATGATGCTTGTTAGGAAAATACCCTAGACACGTGTTTGATTACTAAGAAGACAAGAATGGAGCAAAATTGATGATTAATAGGTTTTTTTTTGGCTATTCTGGTGGCTATAGCTTTTCTAAAACTTCGAGTTCTGATGAGATCTTTAGCCAGAAATACTAGTATCAACCTAGCTTGTTGAAAGCTCGTTATAAATTAAAAATTAACGTGAATTTTTTCTCTTGACAAACTTATTAAAAACAATCAAGGATATTGAAGAATAATACTTTGAAAAGGACATTTTTTTTAAATTTTTAGTCCTGAAATATAACGCCAAATAATTTTATGAAATTGTAAATATTATGATCTTTCATCATTTAATGAGTACAAGTATTTAAATAATTTGTTTCAAAAAGTTCAATTTAAATGTCCTTTTGAAAGGACATAGGATATGATAGCGAAAATCTGATTATTCAGTTAATATACGTGTTTAAAAAATATATCGATTTTCCGATGCTCGGCAAAAAATATTGAAATTTGTCGTATGATGCTATATGAATAAACAAAATTTCATATAAAATATCAAAGATACTTTCGGAAAAACTTACGTTTATTTTTGCATCCCTCTGATTCCAACTTGAAATTTTTGTATGTTGTAAGTGATAATTTGAGTTAATTGTAAAATAAATTTCAGAAAAATTAATTGTGGGGTTTTTGAGATATTCGCGAACCAACGACATTTTTAATTTAGTTTATCTTTTTTTGTGCAACACTGTTAAGGAAAAGGCTGTTGTGCCTAAAATGACACCAAATTTTAAACATTTCTGTTAACGCGTTCAAAAGCTATAGTAGTTCAAACATTCTATATTGTATACACATTTGTTGAAACCCCCCAAATTTGAGCAGCAACAAACTATACCGAATTTTGAAAACCTAAAAAAATAGTAAAATCCATATTAGTTAGGAGAATATAAATACCAGGTTTTATGACATTTGAAAGACCCTTGTCTGAAAGGTGTGTCGAAAGTTTTTAAAACCTCCCTCCTGCCTTAGGAATTAATTTCAAAACTTAGCAATTTTAAATTACGTAAAACTTTAGCTTATTTTAAACATATTTACTCTATGCAAACGTTCACTTTTACATAGTTTTTTTTTTTTTGTATAATACCCATCACTTAGTAATTTTAAATTACGTAAAATTTTTGTTTATTTTAAACTTCTTTACTCTGTAAAAACTTTCACTTTTACATATTTTTTTTTTTTGTATAATAACCATCATTGTAACTATAATTAAGATGATTCCACTTGACTACACTTTACACCATTTGCCCACCAACTACTATCAACCTGGTTGTAATATTTAATTTTTTTCTGTCATAAAAAAAAGTTAGCTCAAAATTCTATTTGAACTATTTTTTTCTGTTGATATCGTTAAGATCTATTATTTAAGTTATCTGGTATCTCATTAATTTACCACATGAACAAATTTTAGTTGCACTTGAACTAATGTTTTCTTCTAATAATTAGTTAAATTTTTTAAATGATTTTAAGAATTTAAGGTGCAAACATCAAACATCATAATGTATATTAACTAAATTTGTTATCTGTTTTTAACCAGCTAACATTCAGCAGAAAACGTGGGCCGATTTCAACTGATATATTATTATTTCCATTTAACAATTTTTCTGCCAAATTATTGTAATTTAACTAACTTTTTTAGCTAAAATTTAGGTCACCTAAATTTAGCAGAAAGTGATTCTCAACTTCATTGAAAATTCTGCTGACCCAAACTCAGTTACTATATTCTGTTGTCGTAGCTGAAATTTCAACTATTTATACAGGCTTTTGTTTATGAGTGTAGACACCATAGTCATCATCATCATTAACATTACCATCGTCATCTTTACTGTTTTCACTTGCTTTCACTAACATTATTGTCATTTCAGGCTTATTATCTTTTCAGACACTTAAGTTCATGTGCAGTTATGTTTAAATAATAATAATAAAAAAACACACCAACAACTACTACAAATATAAAATATTTAAGGTCATTTAAATAGTTAAAAGGAATAAAGAAATAAATGCTTTTAAGTAGATATGTAAAGTTAAATTAAAGTTGAAAGGAAATCGTATTAAAGTTAAACTACTAAATGTAAAATGAGAGTGTATAATAGAACAAATCCAACTAAATTAAAACGGAAACGGAAGTAATAAAATGAAATTGAAAGGTGTTTCAAATGAATGTGTTTAAGTGATTTCAAAAGATCATCAATAGATTAGAGCTTAATTAAGAATTTAAATTACAAATACGGCGTATACTAGCTTTAACGAACTTCCGCATTTTTAAATTGATACTTTGATTAAATTCATTTTGTCAATATGACATTTCATTTTTCGTTAAATTGGGCTTTGACTGTATATTTACAGACGAAAATAAATATGTTCAATTAAAAAAAATGATCTAAATTGAAATTTTAGAAAATTATTAAAAGAAGTACCTTCTTTTCTAGACGTATGAGTAATATTAATAAAAAAGCAATATCAATCACACGCCGTGTGGTGCCAAAATTAACTCATTACGAATAGAACATTATATTTTTTTTTACGGGATATAGTTAATCAAGTGATTTGACAACCATAAAATATTTCAAAATCTTGACCACGTCTTACTTCACTATTTTACTATTTTAAAAAATATTATTTTGAAAAAATAACTCCAAAAAAAAATTTAATTCATACACTTTTTAATCATGATTTGTCCTTAAAAATATACAAAAATAAAATTTTAAAATAACTTTAATACATATTGTGTCAAAGTCTTAACTTTTTTTGCAAATATATCCCCTAGAGGGCGCTTTAAGATAAAACAAAAAAAAAAGAAAAACAATTTAAATTTATTCATGAAGCTCTGTAACTATTCACTGTCTAGTGAATCTATGGTGTCATTAATGAGTTAATTTACAAGAATATGGCTTAAGCAAGAATTTTATAGCATGGAATAGATACGATAAAAATGCATTTAAAAATTGTCTACTTTATATTTTTATATTTTATTGGTTCATATTATTATGATGCATTATTTATCAGTCCACTCGCATTAAGTGAAACAAGTTTATCAAGGAAATTTCTTTAACAATTTGAAAACACAACTAAGATTTGATCTCGGATTGAAATCAAAATTCTTAGTCATGACAAAAATATTTTTTTGTGAGCCAAAATATTTTTTTAATTAATGTTGTTTGAAATGATTGTCCTAATTTATGGTATTTAATCAAAAATAATAATAATATATAAAAAAAATTTTGGTATTCACGAAAGGTTCAAGATTTTTTTTGCAACGACAAAACATTTTTAAGTTTTTTTTTTTATTTTGAAATTTTGAAACAAAAAGAAACATTTAGAGGAAAACAATAAAACAATGCTTCTAAACTTTGGATTAATAAAAGTTGTTTTTTTGACATTTTTACGAAAATTCATTAAAATATAACAAAAATTTTAATTTTGAAACGCTTAGAAATGTGAGAAATCCTGATAAAAAATATTTTCAAGGGAATTTTGAATTGCCATAAATTTAAAAAAGAAGGGACAAAAGTTGCTTAAAAAAATTCAAAATAAAAAATTACTTTTATTACTTCCCAAAAAATAAAAATTAAAAAATAACTTCTATATTTGCTCAAAAAATTAAAAGAATAAATTCTTCATCTGACATTTATGATAAAGAGAATAATTACGGTTCCTATATTTAAAACAACAAAAATTTAAAAATTTAGATTTCAGTTAATTTTTTATTTTTATTCAAATTTTTATCAAACCCATTATAAATGTACTGATTATAACGATTATAAAAAACTTTTTTAGATTTTTCCCAACATTTTCCAATTTTGATAAAAATTCAAAAATAATGTTGAACTCATAGCGATTTTTTCCACAGTAGAAGTATTGGATTCGGTTTTAACAAAATATTTGAGAATTCTGACTCCCTCCACGACCCGAGCTTCTCCCTAACATACCCCAAAGGTATACCACAGATTGATAAATTGAAAATAACATAAAATTAATCTCGATGTATATAAAAACAAAAACATAAATTCCATATATTTAATTGCATTTTCATAATTTATCTTGTTTTCTTTGATGGAATATTCAAAATTTCAGAAATTAAAATGTTAGAGCTATTAAATTTTGCTAATAACTGTTTTAAGATAATTAAAAATGAAAAAGTTTAGTAAAATCATCAAAAATGTTCTAATTATAACTAAAAATATTAAGGTATTTAATTATTTCTAATTATTTTTCTTTTAATTTAGTAGTCAACTACAATCAAATTTCTAAAATTAATCTTTAAGATTTTATTTAAAATCTTTAAATCATTCACTCAATGTTTTCTAAATATTGACTTTAAAAGAAAATATTTGCCAACTTAACGAAAAAGCAAAAAAAAAAGAATTCCAAAATGTTGAACATTGCAATGCAATGTAGAAATATGCATTTATTTTTTTTGTTTGGTAACGACTACTTTCAAAAAAGTTCATTGTTCTTTTATATGAACTTGCAGACACATTTACTACTTACACACATACAAACAGGGGAAAAAAGTGACTCACTATACTATTACATACAATGGAGAGCACTAGTGGATACAGTAAGTACTTTTTTCAGCCAAAGATTCAGGCCAAAGAATTTTTGACACTAAAACTAATTCTTTTCTAAAAGTATAAGGTACGCTGAACTCACATCTGGTAACAGAATCCCATTCCGATATTAACGGGAAAAGCCTCGTAATTAATCAAAATGCTCAAATTTTTTATCTTTCTGGAAATATATTTTCACAATATTTGTACCGGCACTTGAACACACTACTCTTATCCTTTTTTCGGGTTTTGAATTTTTATATAATTTATTGAGGATTTAACATCAATTGAAATTGAGGATGTAACATCAATTTTTTGTTACAATAGACCAGCACTTAGGGTATGCCCCTACTAATGCATTGTGCTGATATCAGGAAAATCGGTTATAGGAAGGAGGGAATAGTGTCTATGGGTATTTGACTTGAATTTCTGTTATTAAAGTACAGCAGGCCGTTAATTGCAAAAAAATCAAATTTAATTAAATTGATCAAACTCAAATATTTTCAGCAAGTTTAATTGATAGAAAAAATAAAATATCTAAAAAATTCAAAAATTGAAAAAAGTGAAAGAGTACACCCAGAAAACAGGCTCGGTCGTAGCAACCATATTTGTAGCCAGTCGAATGGTTATGATCAAGTTTTTGTTGAAGCAATCTCTTGTCGTGGTAGAGTTTCTGTTATTTCAATCGAATGTTTGTTATCATAGCCGAAAATTTCGGTCGCAGCAACCGAAACATTCGATTGGTGACAAATACGGTAGCCACGACCAAGTCTGTTTTTTGGGTGTAGTATATTCAGATGCATTTACTAGTTTTGTGAATAAACTACTTCCGGGAAGGTGAAAAATCGAAATATATCAATCAAAACCGACGTTATTTTGGTTTATATAGTCGGAGAGCAATTTCGAGACCAGATTACAATTTAGCGTACCTTAAAATTTAGAAAAGTAAAGTTTAATTGCAGTGTTTGATAAGAAGTGAAAAATGTGCTTACATGTACTCAAAAGTGTTCCCCACTGTATACTACTGCTACACTATTGTATGTAGTCATATTAAAGTACATTCTGGTATGTAAGCGGCGGCTTGGTTTGAAATGGTATGTGTGAATGGCACTAGCGACGCCATAAATTCAATGTTTTGTGGTTTAAATATCATGCTGAGTGAGTGTGTTGTATATGTACGTGCATTGTTGTTGTAATGTTAAACCTTTTTTTTTTTTGTTGTTGCCCTGCTACTCCACACAAAAAAAAAACAATGAGGAGACAATGCAATTTTAATGGGAAACCAAATGCACAAAAAAAGAGTGAAATAGCTATGACCACGCCTACATTGGTGACTATGGTTTGGTGGTGTTGGTGTTTGGTTGATAATGGTTACAAGCTGCATTTGCAACAGCAGTTTCAGTAGCAACATCAGCAATTGTAGTGGTAGTCATTGTTTAAATCATTTAGCATGAAATTGTTATTTCACAAGTTTAAATTTAAAACCATTTGCGTTTTATATTTATAACACTAAAGATCTTATTACATTTTTGGCGTCTGTAGTAAATTTGAAAATTATTAGTTTTTTCTGCAAATTATTGAAATTTAATTTAAATCGTAGTTTATTATCTAGTGTATTATGAAGAAATATTTTAGGAAGCATATGTATATGATTGATATTACTTTTAATAATATTTTTTCAATTGGTTTTTTTTTTTCTTCTTCTTTTGCCAATGTGTCTTTCCGCATAAGCATAAAGTCAAATCATAATCTGAACATTTGTGTAGCTTATAAATCATTGATGAAAATTGTTCATAGATAAATATTCATGACATAGGAAAATAATCTCAAATGTCTTTTTAATTTTTTCTTTATATTATGTGAGAATGTTTTACTGAAGGGAATATTATTTTAGATGATTTTTATGTTACGTTACGTATGAGTGTTATTTTATTTAATTAAATATCACTCATACGCCATCCCGAAGTATTTTAATACATATGATAAATTTCATATCAAAACCTATAAAAAAACGCACATTTTGAACCCGACCCTCTCAGAATTTGATGAAATTTTGCATACAGCTACATTTTACCTATTCAAACACAACCTCATATTTAGAATTTGTATTTTTGAAAATATGTGGGCGTGGCAAGGTATCGAAGTTTTTGAAAAATGACGATAATATGTACTTTCAAGCTGTGATTACTACGGAATGGCTGAACCGATTTCAATCAGCTTTTGAAAACATACACTACAAAAATTTTATTTATATTACACTGAAAAATTTTTTTGGCAGAAATAAAACTTTAAACTAGGAAAACACTTCAAAGGCCAAGGGATTTTTTCCAAAAAAAAAATTTTTTAGAAAGGTCTCTTTAATATTTATAACATATCTAAAAACTAAAATGGCGTTTTTTTTCTTTTTTTTAAATTTTTTTAAGTAAATGTAAGTAAAAAGTAAATCTCTTGTTAACTTCCTTATATTTTAATATCATAGTGTGACAAAAAATAATAAAGTAGCTATACTTTGAAAGTTATACACATTTTTTGTAGTGCTAATAGATTAGAACAAGAATCGTATTATCAAGTTTTTTAGACACCCCCAAAATATTGACTTACCCTTGGAAAATTTTTTTTTTATTTTTTTAGATTTAATATATAATTTTGCGCAGTACATACTGTTGACTTTCGGAATATTTGCTAACTTTTAGTGAAGTTTCATCTAAAGGTATACAAGAATGGAAGCTTTGAGTTCCTGTAATAGTTTTAGCATTTTTATACCTTAAAAATAGCTCTTCTTTTGTTTTGTTATAGTCGTCAGCGTCTGCATAAGCAACTTCTATGAATGTCTTATAAGTTTGTGAAGCCCAATGATAAAGGTCTTTCGGCGTTTGAATTTGGTTTTTGTTTGCAATCGGTTCAGCCATTCCGTAGTAAGCACAGCTTGAAAGTACATATTATCGTCATTTTTCAAAAACTTCGATACCTTGCCACGCCCACATATTTTCAAAAATGCAATTTCTAAATATGAGGTTGTGTTTGTATAGGTAAAATGTAGCTGTATGCAAAATTTCATCAAATTCTGAGAGGGTCCGGTTCAAAGGTCTTTTGACTTAATTAAATGTTTGTACACCATACTCAATGGAGCCTATACCACATCTCCATATTTAGCTTTTCTAATTTTTCAAAATGCTGTGATTTTTTCACGGTTTTAATTTTTTTAAAAAATCTCAAAAGTATAGCCATATTTTCGAAAGTTGTTTTAATTCAGAAGGTATTTTATCCGTACGATTGTCTTCTTTTCCACCAGTGCATTTTTGATGCAAATGCAATTTTTAGATGCATTTTGTAAATTACTTGCCTTCTTCAAAAATTTTATAACGTGACTAAACCGAAAATGTAACTTTTTTATGTATAAATATGCATCCAAAAGTTTTAATTAGTTTATTTATTTTTGCACGGATGGACCTAAAGAAATCACGTTTTTTACAAAGAACATATTCTGCATTTCAAACTGCTTTAAAATTAAATTTTCTGTATAGAAAAAAATTTATTATTTCTTTTAATCTCAAAAATTTTGTACAATACCCGGTTAGAAAAACAATATTGCATAAAAAATGCATTTCTTTTTGACGCTGACAAAAAATACATTCATTACTTTTGGGACTTCGCAACCAAAAGTAATGTTGCGAGTAAATAGTCTGGTAATGAGTTGAAGACCAGTTTATTTTTTTTTTGCTGGGATATCCTACCGAAATATTTTTATTTCTTAAATTAAAAATTAGAAACTTTAAATCAAAACTAAAATAATTAACATTTTGCCTACACACAGGCTTGTGTAATAAAAATTTATGTATATTATAGATTTTAAAATAGATTATTATAGATTTTAAAAACAGATTAAAAATGATATCTATATAATAATTCATATTTTGATAGCCTATTTATAAATCCATTAGCCTATTAACAAATTAATAAACAAAAAAAAATAATAATTTACTAACTTTAAATTTATGGACTTTAACAAATAAATTAACAAACAATTTTATATTTTATTAAAATTTTTAAACAAAAAGCAAATTGAACAAAAAAGTACTTAAAATAATACTATATATTTATTAAGTAATACAATCATTTATAAAATAAAATTATATAAAAGCTTATATAAATAATAATATTGTATAAAGAAAATACATTTTCAAATATTTATATAAAAAATTATTTACTTAAAGGAAAAGGATGCTTGAAAATAGAAAATATATACATAGAAGACATATTTGTTAACAAATACATACACTTATTTTTCTTTAACTATGCAACATATACAATAGGGTGGGACAATTCGCGACCGAAGAACGTGACAAAGAATATAGCAGAAACGTAATCTGCGGAAAATTCGACGAAAATTTTCCAAAGAAACCATGGTTCTAAAATCAAAATCCAGCCTCCGACTTTTCACGAAAAAATTTGTATTTAAGATAATAAAAATTAAAAAAAAAAAAAAACATAACACTTTTATGGAAAAATGAATTGCAATTGATGTGTCGCCGGCAATAGCCTTGTTTAAAAGGAAATTTTCACAGTTTTCTGCAACTGTGCTCATATTAAAAAAATTCGGACCTACAGTTTGTCAATTAATTGTTTTCAAAATAAAAATATTTCAAGATATTTCAAAAAAAGAATGAATAACATTAAAATAGAACTGTTGTGTTGTTGGAGTTGTATTCTGAGATTATGTATGCAAGAACAAAAACACCTTGTATTGAATAAAACTAGTTTTAATCACAACAAAACTCCACCTGACAATAGATCAGTGGGCTAAAGCGCTCTGTCTAACATGTACTGCGAGTGCATGTGGCATTAGAAATCAGTTTATCTATACCACGGTCAGTGATTGCACAGAAAATTTCATATAGACGCAATCGAACAAATTCAAAAAAAACAGGGTCACTGCCGAACGATCAATACCAGAAATTGCGCAGCCTGATTCAGAAAATTGAAAATTTGCAATGTAGTTATGATTTTTAGAAAATACACTCATCCTTCTCTACCACGCCTTTCACAAATAAACACATTAATGTTTTTATGATTTTCTTCCTTTATATTTTATGCACTTATGTTTAGATAGAATATTAAATGAAAAACATGATTTTTGCACTAAACTAGGAGAAAATTCGAAAATTCTCTGCATAATTTAGTAAATAACTTTTCAGAGCGAGAGAAAACTGTTACATGTGTCAAAGTCTGCGGTTTTTTTTAAATGTTTCATATTAGTTTTCTTTAGAACTCGAGGACTCGAGTGCTATTTATCAAAAAAAATGAATTAAGTGTCTTGTTTTTAGAAATTCTTGAACATTTGTATACAGATTGTGGAAAGACAATTGAAATCTTGTCAAAAAAAATTTGCAGTTCATTACCTAAGTAAAGCTTTTGCGGGTTTTGCCCGTAAAATAATTTATTATATTTACAAAACCACCAAAAGCTTTACTTAGGTACCGAATTTTTTAAATATGATATTTTCATAAAAAGCTCTTAAGAAAATTTCCCTTTAAACAAGCCTATTGCCGTAGATACAGCTTAATCCTTCATCAATTTCAATTCATTTTTCCATTAAAGTGGCGTGTATTTTTTTTAATTTAATTTTATCTTATACAAATCTTCTCTTCAAAAATAGTAGGCTCGATTTTGATTTTACATTCATATGTTATTCGGAAAGTTTTCTTAGAATTTTCCGCAGATTACGTTTCTGCTATACTCTTGGTAGGCAATAAAATTTACCCACCCTAATATACAATCTTAAGTAGCTATTCAAGCGCTTTTTTATAAGACTTTGTATAAAAAAAATTTGTGTAAGTGTGTGTATATGTGATTATTACACAAGGTTATAATATTTTATAGTATTTTACAGGAACAAAATTACACACACATACACATACTTTATATAACCGGTTAAAAAATAATTTTACATAAACAAATATGATTATATATAGCCAAGTGTGGTACTATATTTATGTGGATATAATTATGTAAAACTTTCAGATTTTAACAATTTCAAATATAATCGTTTTATAGAAAATCATATAAAATATTACCTATAGGTAAAGACCACTGCAAATGTATTTAAATACAAATGAAATTTTAATTTTTTTAAAGGACGACTTACATTTTAGTAAATTCAACTAATATTGTCATTTGTGTTTTATTATTGTTAAAAAAATTAACCACAATTGTAGTAAAAATTAACCACATGTTAGTAACAAATAAACAAACATTTATTTTTTTAAATAACAAAAAACTACTGTAAAAAAATCAATGTAAAATCATAAAACAGTCATTTGATGTGGTTTGTTTTTTTTTTTTAAATGAACTTAAAGGTTAGTAAAAATATTAATTTGTTCTACAAATGACTGACATTTACATTAAAATTAAAGAAACTGTATGACAACCTAACAAGGGCGAAGTTTTTATTTCTAATTAAACTAAATTTAAGATTTTGAATAAAACTTCGATTGTCGCAACAGAAATTCAGTGATAACTACTAGCTACAACCGAACTCGATAGCTTAAACCGAATCATTCGATAATGTAGCAACCGAGTCTGCGGGTGTATAAAATTATGTCTTTCTACATCAAATTAGATATGATTATATCGGGTAAAAATCCGGATAATATTTTATATAATTTAATATATATCTTATCTGATATAATTTAATCCACCATTTTTCGGATCGTAATATATCTCCCGTTATAGCAAATACGATGTCATTATCATCATTTTTTTTAACCGGGTATATTTTTTTAGATTCACTTTAAAATACTTATATACCACTACATGTATAAGGAAAAGGAAAGTAATTTGGTTTGTTACTATAGATGTTGAATAATTTTCAAATTTTTTTATGTGCATGCAAAAGTTTACGTATGAGTGTAGATGTAGAATATATTTAAGATAATTTTTTTGAATGTAGGAAGATATAAAAAAATATTATATTTTACATACATACACATGTGGCTTCTTAAGTGTGTGTAAATGGCAACATTTATTAAACAGGAATAACATAAACACATCATTTAAATTTATTTTAATAGCATATGGTAATAATATACCAATATGTAGGTCAAATACATAAGGGAATATATTAATATTTTTTCTTGGAAAAAGTTTTCTTCAAAGAATATTCAACGATAAGAACGAATTTAAGGAATTTAAAAATATTTAATTTATATAAAGATCTCACAACAACTTTAAAGTTATTCGAAAAATAACCTGAAAATAGTAAACATCCTGACACCATTACGATATTAAGCATGCATAAAAAAAATATATATAATAACTAAATATAATCATGTTATGATTGAGAATTGGATTTTGTCTTAGGATGATCCTTATGATACTAAATATGATCCTAATGATCGTAATATGATCCGAAATTATCATACTATCAGACTATAACTTGATAAGTTAGGATAAGACTTATTATTAGGGCAACCAAAATTAGATCGCAAAACAATGTTTAAGCTTGAAAAACAATTTACCATTTCACCACCTACTTTTTGTTTGTATATATATTTCTATTTTGACTTCAGATTCTTGTTAGGGTCCTCAAATTAGAAAGAAAAATGTTTGATTGTGTGCCCCTGCCCCTCCTGCGCCTCAAAAAATGTGCGAAAATCGAATTTTTTAAACATCTCACCCATTTTTTACCACTAAAACATTCTAATAACAAAGACAAAAATGGAGCAACATTGATAATTAATGGGAATTTTGTTAAAGCTCTGCCTATTCTGGAGGCTCCAGATCGAAATACTAGTTTCAACCTAGCCAATATGTTTGATTTTGCTTTTTTTTTGTAAATATACGGTGGCTGAAAGCTCGTTATAAATTAACAAAAGTGATTTGTTTGGTTTTATTTTGATTTGATTATTAAGTGAAGTTACATGCAAAATTTCATGGTTCTAGCTTCGGTAGTTTAGGAGATACACCAAACGCCCCTTTTTCGGAGACAAAGGCTGATTGAAAAAGAGGCCTTTGTTAACAAATATCGCTACTATATTGCCCTGATTAACTTTTTATGCATATGAGATTTTAATGAACATAGTATTTAAACAAAAGTATTAAGTTTTACTGCATTATCATATTTTGTATATTTCTTCAAAAATTTGTACACTGTAGTGAAAGTGTTATATTTAAAAATAAGCCCTTTAATTAAAAAATAAACCGTTAAATTTCATTACTTTTTATTAAAATCGTTACTGCAAATAAAATGTGTGTTAAATTTGTTCCTGGGTACTTCGTCAGTCACACAAATATGCAATAAAGAAATTGTTTTTCTTAGGCTTCATAGTTCAAATTGGTTTATCAAAATATTTTTTTATGAACAAACACAACATGTAACATTTAGCTTTTAACTATTAATTAAGAAAAAATAATTTAAAATTCCGATTGCTTAAAAATAGCAAAACATCTATAATTTAACAGAAAAAGCTAAAAAAAAACTTAATTTTTAAGGAAAAACTCAAAAAGTAGCTAGTATTTGCAATATATGCTAAAATAAGCAAAAATCAAAAATATCTAATAAATAAATAAATATCTAATAAATAATAAATATAGCTCCAAGTTTTCATAATTTCATAATCAGAACTTGTATTAAGTCTAAATAGTTCTTTCAAATAAAAAGCAAGCTCTAGCTTATTTTTGGTTGCCTTACTTATTATCATAAGGATAAACTTGAACAATTTTTTTTTGCGTGTGTATATTAATTTGTTCTTTTAAAATAATAAATCTCACTCTAATACGAAAAACTTCACATTTCAATTTCATATAAAATTTTATAATCGTAAATTTCATTTCACACATTATTATTTTCAATCAAAACTATATCTCTAGCTTCATTATTTTCCATTTTATTATAAAAATTGTTGTCACATTGTTTTACAATTTATTATTTTATAACAGCAACTACAACCATCTAACCTGTGCAACATTGATTTATTTTATTGTTAATCATACACACAAAATCATATAGAATCATTGTCAGCAAAATACTTGAGGGAGATTATTGTTGATTTTTCTTTTTATATATTTAGTTATTTTTACCTGTTCAGTGTTATATTTCTATAAAAATATGTCGTATGTAATATACACTCGAAACGATAACATATAATGTGATACAACAGCATAATAGAGACAAGTTATCACAAATATTATTGCACATTATTGCACATGATTGCCAATGATTTTTCATGGAAAACAAAAGAGAAAAATAAGACAAAAAAACCTACATTATACAAAGGTAATCGATTATGAACGATTTTATAACAACGCCAATAAAAAGATTAAAGTTTAATGATTTTATAATGGAAACAAATTAAGTTAAAGAACAAAAATTAAAAAAAAGAAACCAGGAACAGGGATAACATAAATTGTTTCTATATTTTTAATATCACTAGTCTAGAAAAATTTTTCTCGGACTAATAGTCAGACTTTTCGTAAGTAGTATGGCCTTCTAAACACTACTCCGAAATCAACAAAATTTTCTTTTAATGGCCCCTCTGAGCTAAGGACTTTTATTGTTAATTTACTTCAAAAACTTTTATTTTTGCACATCTGAATTACACATAATCCTTTTTAGTCCTAGCTTTGCCGCTGGACAAATTTGCAATTTTAAGATATAAAATCAAAGCATCCCGGTGTTGAAACGGTAATGATTATTATTGGGCTACCAGTAATGGCACTAGCTTACTCTTTGCATTACATTAATACAAATAATAATGACTTTCTAATAACTGCTTAATTTTGAAATTATTTTAATACAAAAAATAATGCGTTTCCCATAAATACTTATTTTTATAACTACATATTTTCACTGGTATGATTTAACAATTTTTGAAAACCTGTTTTTAGACTCATTATTTTATTTCAACTCTAGTAAGTACATATATAACTACTTATTTCAGATTTTTTGTAGGCTGGAAAGTAATGGAATGACAAGCATGTCATTTAAGTTTTTATCTATCAAGTTTAGCTCAAATGGTAGAGCTGTTTACCGATAACCTAAAACTAAATATTTATCCGAATCATCAAATTTATAACAAAATTGCATCGATTTGTAGTTGCATATTTAGCATATTTTGGCAAATTTATTGCATATTTTAACTTTTATGCATTTATTGTGCTTTTTAATGCAAATTTTGTACTGTTTAGTGCATATTTGTTTTAATTTACTAAAAAAATAAAATTTTAATTTTTTTTTATATTTTGATTTAAGCAAAATAATTTTTACATTTTAAAATTTCACTGAACCGAAGAAAAACGTAAAATTTTGTTCTATTTAAAAAATAGATGCCATATAAATCTATTTGGGGTCACACCCCATTCGGTTCTTAGACCATATTTGTCCAAGTGGTTGATATGATCTGAAAACTTTATCCTTTATCGATACACATCACACTTTGAAAAAGCGGTTAAAAATTGTAGCTAATACAACAAAAAATAGAAATGGGACATATATCAACCATTTGTCGTTAAAAGGTTAAATTCTTAAATTAATCTTTTCTAAACAAACAAAGAAATCAATGGCTAAGAAGATAAACAAAAAACTTTTTATTATAACAGTTAACCAGGGCGTATGATTAATTTGTATAAGCAAATTAAATATAACTCATACGTTTTAAAAAAAAAATAATCAATTTTTACTTTTCAACCAAACTTATCTTAAAATAATAGTCTCTACTACTACCATTTTATAGCTAAGATCATACACATGCATATGTTGCTTTTCAAGACAACTGTCTAGAACTGATACTTGAACTGTACTCCTATAAGAGAAAACATTGACAAATTTTGTGATCATTTTTATATTTAGTAAATAAATTATTATTTGACTGATTGTGAGTTTGTCAAATGCTAGTAATTTAATTGTATTTATCAATATTCTTTTTTATGGAGAATTTTAAAAAATGCGGAACTAGTATTTTAGGAATAACACAAAACTTAATTTATCTAAAAATCGGACAAAATTCTTTTTGATTTTTTTATTTATAAGATCAGATGTTTTTCTATCGATGCAGAGAGTTTTATCGTGAAACTCGTAGTAGTTTTGGAGAAAATATTCGTTGAATATTGTCCCTCATAAATATTTCAATATTTCCATATCAAAGCTAGGTGGCGTATGAGCAATAAATAATACATATAATAAAAATCTTACATTTCATGTAGTTTTAACATGAAATTATTGAATAATATGCGAAGGGCAATATTCAACTAATATTTTCTCCAGAACTTATACGAGTTGCACAATGAAACTTTCTGAATCAATAGAAAAAAAATCTAACCTTTAAAAAAAATTTGCCCGATTTTTAGACAAATTTTTTTTTTTATTACACTAAAAATTCAAAACATTTTCTGAATTTAAAAAAAAAAATAATTTTTCAAGTTCTCCATAAAAAAGGGGTATAGATATAGTAAAATGTTTACCTTTCTACAAATTTACCTAAATTATTATAAATAATATACCAAAAATAAGAGCGAAAATTGTCGATATTTAACCACGCCTAGCCTTGATGCGATAAACTTTTTCCTGTAGAGGGACAGTTGGCTTGGAAAGTGCCATATATGAATTGTTTTCTCTGGTAAGTGTTGGTATTTTAATGTAATTCTTTACGAAAATACCTTGTGGTTAGGTAAGCATGTTCCTTACGTTTTTTGTTTATTTTTTGCATTTCTCGCAAAATGTATATGTAAACTGTTGTGTTAATGTCTAAGTACTCGTATGTACTCTACGGAATTATTTAACCAAAATATCCAAAAAAAAATTATAAAGCAAAGTGAAGTAAAAAATGCATAAATATTTTTAAATTTGCATATGCTTCCACATCTGTGGCATGTTATGTATGACAAAATTATGTATTTTCAAATAGCTGACAGAAAATATGTGTTAGTATAATATTTTGCTAAAAGAAATTTTTCATCTTTTTTTAAAGCCTTTTTTATGTTTTTTATTATTTTGTTAAATGTTTGAAAGATAAAAATCTTGCTAAAAAATTGTAGAATAATAAAAAATATAAAAATTCAGAGATTTAATAGGAAAATAAATGCATTACAAAAATTATGTTTATAATTGAAGGGTTTCTTGTAAAAACATGATAAGCAACATTTTATTTTTAGTTTGTTTTCGTCTTTTAAGGTTAAAAAATGTAAAAAAAAATATGAATTTAACAGGACGTTTTTGCTCCAGGTACTTGCAATAAGTGTTTAAGCAAGACTTCTATCAAATACTAATCAATGGAATTCTAGAAAACTGCGAAAAACCATAAAACAATAAATGTGGCTTATCAAGTTTTTACAATAAGCCCTTCAATTTAAATTGGTTTTTCTTTCATAATATTTAACGTATGATTTTTTAAATTTCACAAATTACATGTTAATCATACGTCCTAGTTTGTTTTAGTTTATGTTTAAGACCCAATTATTTAATCTTTCAAATCATTATTTTCTTTTCTATTTTCTAAAAAAAAACATTTTCATTTGAAGCCAAATACATAAATTTGTTGTTATCATTAAAAAAACGTTTAAAATCTTTTGCAAAACATTGATTTTTATTTAACTTACCAACACTTTGTAAATAAATAAGTTCTTTTTACTAAATGCTACACCTGGAAAATAAGAAACAAATACATAAAGTACACCTTCTTAAAACCTTAATAAACTCAACAACTTAATAAACTACGAAAAAAAAGCAAAAAGTAAAAATAAAACAAATAAAAGAGAAACAGAAATGAAAGAAACCTAAGAAAAAAAACTTCTTAGCAAAAATAAAAAAAAAACTTTAATGTTAATACATTTCTTTTTTTTTTTTTGTTCCATTACAAAAAATTGAAACACTTTTTCTCTTTAAGAAAAGTTGTAACCGAAAAAAAAAATTGAAAATAAAGTAAACTAAAGTGGCATAATTTACCTTAAGATAAAAAATATGTAATTAAAGAATGGACATGAAATTGAATATACCAGCGTACTTTCAAACGAACAATTCTAATAAATTGAGAATGTTAAAAATATATTGAAAATATCTAAACTTACCATTGAGAGCATGGGCTTGTAAGCAAACTATAAACAATAACCCATACGTATGAGCGATATTATATAAAAATACATATTTATCATAAACCACAGTGTTCTTTTTTTTAATTTTAGTTGAATTGTTTTATTAAGGGTCCTTACCAGAGAACACAAAAAATTGCATAATCCGATGTTTATGGCAAAAAAAAATATTTTAAAAAGTCAAAAAATAACAAAGCTACAAAAAAGGTAAAAATTTGGACTTTTTAAAAGAAAAAGCTAACATTTTTTGAGCAAAAAAGAATTTAAAGCGAAAATAGCTATTTTAAAGCTAAAAAATCTTAAGAAAAATCTGGTTTTAAGTCCAAAAACTAAAAATCAATATATGGCTAAATAAGCAAATATGAGTAAAAATAGCAAAAAAAATGCTAATTTTTCTTGTTTAGTCAAAACTTTAATATTTAGTTAAAGCTTTTTATAAGAAAATAAACTTTCCAATAAGCATCGACAAACTAAAATTCAAGTGCTTTAAGTATTGCTTGAATTAAAGTACAATTAATACCGTTTTTTAAAGTCTAAATCAAGTTTATTTATGTTTGTTAGTAAGTATTTGAAAAAATTGTCAATTTGTTGTATTTAATAGAAAAAATTCTTACAATTTGTTAAAAACAAAAATTGATAAAATTTTTCTGAAATGTCGTTTTTCTGTTTAAAATATAAAGAATGGTAAGCCAAAATGAATCCTGCACACAATTTAATGCGCTTAATTAATGTGCATACATATTTTGATATTTTTACAGACAAAAATTCACAAGAATATTGTTGGATATTTTTCGTTTCAACCTAATTTTAGTGATGGTAGATTGAATAGATGTACCATCACTTATCGTCACTAATTTCAAAATTCCTGTTATCTGCTGTTGTATCTTGGGTTTAAATGCTGATCATATTTAACAATTCCCAATGGCCTATTCATAAAATAATTTCGTTGTTAATTAAATGTGATACGTACATGATTTCTTAAAATTGTTACTATAGTATATATATATATTTTTTTTTTATTTTACATACTGCAATCAGACTAACAAGTTTTAGTTATATGAAAAATTATTTCATGAACTATCTTTAACAAAAAAAAACGCTCCTAGTGGTAATATCCTTTCTATGCACATAGGTATAAAAAGTTTCACTTTTACTTGTTGTTTCAGGATTTTTTTTTTTAATGTTGCTAAATATTCTTTTCTTTAAACATCATACAAATCATAAATGGAAGTTTTTACACTGGCAGTGAAATTTCAACAAATGAAAAAAAAACTAAGTTTAAATAAACGTAGTTTAAATAAACGTAATATAAATAAACGTAGTTTAAATAAATTTTTGAGACAAGATTTGCCCCTAAAATTATCCAAAATTAAAAAAAAAACTGAAACTTTAATATTTAAAATTAAAAAGTTTGATATTGTAATGACAGAAAGGCAGTTTTTCCGCATTCACACCATGTAAATTGCTTCGTCTAACATAATACAGCTTTCCGGCAGCACTAAAAAGCGGTTTGCTAGCTACACTAGTTGGTGTGGCTGATAAATATTTTATTGCTACAGCTTTTGTAAATGGACTTGAATTCCAATACACAAATATTTTTATTATTCTTGGACTTAAAGGCTCCGTAATAAACATTTTATTTTTCATTTTCAATAAAATTTTCATTTGGTTCTGCTACTTCTAAGTCTGGTTCTGCATCATGTCCACAAAAATTGATGAACCTTTTATTCTCTTCTTACGATTACTTACCATTCGAAATTAATTGCAAAATATAAAATTATACATTTATTTAAATTATATCGCATTAAATTTGATAATTAGCTTATAAGTCTTGTAGGTTTATTTCTGGAATTTTTTTTTTAACACTTTTGGCTTATTGAAATTTTTTCACACACACACATACATTGATATTTAAATATCGTTGTTTTTTTGTTGGTATTCTATCATATTTAACGTTGTATTTTTTATGTAGTTTTTTTGTAAATTCTGAAAAGTAAATATAACCCCAGTTGTTATTTATTTGTGCTTTTTATTAAATAATCATAAAAAGTTCGGTAGTTCGACCAAATTCGGCCAAAATTTGGCTGAATACTGAACTTGGCCGAACTTCACATTTTGGCCGAACTCCAAAGCCGAATACTCGGTCGGATACGAATTATATTATATCATTTCCTGCGATGAGAGTAGGTTGAAAAAAATTGTATTTATTTAAAAACTATGAAACATTTTTACAAACATTAGTTTTTATCAATTTTATATCAATGAAAGGATATATGTATATATTTTTTGAACCAAATAAAACCTAAGCTTTGGACCTTTCCAATAATGTATCACATTTTGCTATTCCCCCCCTTATGAAGCAAACATTTTCATAAAAAACTCCATAAAAAAAAATTCAGACGAAAAAAACTCTAAAGTTAAATAAATAGTCTTAAAAACAACTTTATTTAGTTGGAAAGCTTAAATTTTATTAAAATTATGAAAAAAAAAACAAATTATAAAATATTAAAATTCAAGTATTAGTTACAACATATATTTCTATACATTTTTCTTAGTAATGAAATAAAATATTTCTAAACCTACTCCCATCTCTGGATAATATATAATATTATATATTATTTTGAAGATACTTGAACAGGCTTTCTAAGGACACCAGCTACAAAATGCCACCATTTAACTGAGCGTGGACTTTTTAGGTGATGCATTCTGTGGTATACCTTTGGGGTATGTTAGGGGGAAGCTCGGGTCGTGGAGGGAGTCAGAATTCTCTCTCTATTAGGAAAACTCTCTTGGCCAACGACAGGCTAAGAGATTGATTTCTTTTTCCAGTGCAGGATCGAGGAGACTCTTGTCCCTCGGGAGGGGTGACTTGAGAACCCTGGTGTCTTACCTGACTGGACACTGCAATCTCAGATACCACCTGCTCAAAAGGGTCTTTCGGACACGGATGAGTGTAGGTTTTACGAACTGGTAGCTGAGACATCAGAGCATGTTCTTTGCGAATGTCCGAGGCTATGTGAAAGGCGTGCCAAGTTTCTTGGCAATCGCTTTGTCTCCCCTTCGGGCATTATGAAGATTTTGCCTAATAGGATTATTGGCTTTATAGGTAGCTTGAATCTTTAGGGTAACTTTAGGCAGCACAAAAGACCTAAGTTGGTCGCGGTGCATAGTGCCATATAATCTAATCTAATCTAGGTGATGCACAATTTTGCAGTCATTTCGGTTAATTTTATTTATGCAAAATATTGTGTTCTTCGACAGCTATTGTAATGCAGTTTTTGTTTTTATATACATCGAGATTATTTTTATGTTTCTTCCAGATCTCATCAGAACCCGAGGTTTTAGAAAAGCTAGAGCCTCCATAATAGGCAGAGATTTAAAAAAAAACTTATGAATCATCAATTTTGCTCCATTCTAGTCTTCTTAGTAATCAAACACGTGGCTAGAGTCTTTTCCTAACAAGCATCATGGCGGTACTAATATTTAAAGACCAAAAATGTTCTATTTATATAAAAAAAAATTTGTTTTACTCTGGCTCAAGTAATATTTTTTACAGTTTTATTATTTTTTTGTTTTTATATACATCGAGATTATTTTTCTGCCAATAGAGGGTAAAACAAGTTACACAAATTTCTTAATAAAGTATAGTTTTATATATTTTCAAACTTTGGTAGAAAAATGTCCACCAGATCTATAACGTGTCATTGATGAGTTAAACAATTTTTAATAAGTCCCATGTATGCTACAAATGATGATAATTAGAATGATGATTATGACTGAATAAGAGAAAGTAAAATGGCCATTGTACCAGTTACAAGCACATACACACACTTATACATCCATCCATACAAACATACGTGGGAAACTTGCGATGTAGAAGAAGTAGAAGATCAAAACAACAAACCACGTTTTAGGTTAAATATTTTGTCAGTTAAGGGTCATACCATTAAGGTGTTTTGTTTCATTTAACTTTTATGGGACAATAAAAACTGCTGTCGGTGCTTGCTTCCCTTTGGCTAACACACTAACACAACCAAAATAGCAACAACAAAAACGGTACCTACAATACACAAAAACTCTCTATGAATACCTTAAGGTTGTCACCTTGTTTTCTTTAGAGTTTTTTTTTTGCATAAATATTTTAATACAACTACATGAACAACTAAATATACATATAAAATACACCAAAAGACCGTTGAAACTACTATATAGAACAGGAGTTCTTAAACATTTATTAATGGCCTCTCATAAAATGTTCATTAAAATCTTCAGAAGCTTAGATTTATTTATTTTTTATCACAAATAAAATCTAAAATCTAAAAATTAAATTTTCACGTTGAGTTTTGTCACTGTGAATCTCTACTCTTAATTTAAAAATTTAATAAGGACAAAAGTCGCAGAAAAAAATATTTAGTAAACCATTAAGCCTTCTTTAACAAGACTTTGTAATACCAAGCTTTCAACCTCCATTTATTTACAAAAATATTGGAAATTCATTATTTTTAGCTAGGTCGATACATAAATTTTGTTCTATCAAAAAAAACTCATCTGAAGCCAAATTTTTTCCTTTTGCAAATCGATTGACCTCCTGTTTGTGAACATCTGCTTAATATTAAAGTATAGAACTTAATACAAACATGTTGTTGATGAGATGTTTGACGTTTGTTTTCATTGCTTTATATATTCCGGCTAAACAGTGTCGGTACATGGAAATGTTGCTGTTGCTGGTGATGCTATTACAGTAGTAGTTGTTGTTTGCCTTTTTCACTGTATGTGTAGGATGCTGCTTATGAGGATGCTGATGATGACTATGGTTAAACAAACATTCATATAACTAAATATTGTACAATTTACTTGAAACGTGTTGGATATATAATAATATTTTCTAAGGGTTATGGGAATGACAAAAAAAAATATAACAGCAGCAAAGTAAAAACAAACATCATCAATAAAAAAAAACAAAATAACGCCAACAAAAAGTGTTGCTAGCCGGTTGTCATCAAGCTTCATTAGGTTTTTATTATATTTTTTCGACTGGCTTTTATTTCTTTTTTTTTTTTTGTTGCTTCATTTTCAAGTTAAGCATTTTTTAAGAGTCCAAGGAGGTTTAAATTTTCAAGAAACAAATTTTTCTACATATATAAAAATTTAATAAAAGCTAAAAAAAGAAATTTTTTTCAAAATATTTTACTTAAGTAAAACTTAATTAATAACTCACACTACACAACTGTTGACTATAAAACTGGCACTTGTACTCAGATTTTTAAAAAATTATATATTTCATTTCATTTTTACAAAATATTCGTTTTGAATTTGCAAAAATTTAAATTTTCCAATTTTCTTGGAGATTACGACTATTTTAAAGTGGGGGGGTCTATAAAGATTATCTTTAAGATGATTTTTCGGATCCAGATAACGGGTATCGTTGGAAAGCATATTCAAGTACCTTTAAAATAATGTGTAATATTATATAGTATCCAGAGATGGGAGTAGGGTAAAAAATATTTTATTTCGTTACTAGGAAAAATTTATACAAAAAATTCTTGTCACCCATATATAATCGTAAATATTTTTATAATTTTGTTTTATAATTTTAATAAAACTTAAGCCTGAACAAGTTGTTGAACTGTATAAAAGTTTAAGAAACATTTATTTTTTTTTTTTTTGAATAAAATATTTTGTTTTGTCAAAAATTTGTTTGTTTGCAATAAAATGGAAATACTTAGAACAATAAATGGTTCAAAATCGCAGTCTTTAGAGCACAGAACTTCGATGTGATTATATTAGAATATTAGACTCTTAAAGTTTATTGCTATTTAAAAATTGTTATTTTGAATGTATATTTTTCTTTTCTTTGAATCCAAAAATAGTTTTGTTGCTTTTCAATTACAAAAATTGCTAAAGTGCGTTTTTTTTTCTCATACTGGTGCAATAAGTTCTTAAGTTTAAATGTCTAGCACTTGAATGCTATTACGAAAAAGTGAACAAAAATTTTACAAACAATTTGTAAAAACGTTTATAACTCATATATAAGCTTTTGTATGATGATGATGCTGAGTCTTTTTTTTTTGTGCCAAAGTGACACTAAACTAAAAGTAGACTTTTTT
This sequence comes from Delia radicum, assembly GCA_021234595.1. Lineage (NCBI taxonomy): Eukaryota > Metazoa > Arthropoda > Insecta > Diptera > Anthomyiidae > Delia > Delia radicum. Next base: position 5,491,616 of record CM037855.1, on the reverse strand, counting down.
AAGTGGTTACGTGAGTGTATGTGTTTATTTTGAAGGTGAATTTTCAACAAAAAATGATAGAACAACACGCACACAAATTGTGTGACATTATAGGAAAACAAATTGCACTCAACAGGGCGGTTTTATGAAAAAGCTAAATTTAAAGCATATTTTTAAGGGTTTTCGTATAAATTGAAAAACCATTTCAAAAGAGGTATTGAAGAATTTCCGTTAAATGAAAGCATATTTATAAGGGCTTTTAAAAACATTAAAGCCTTTAGTTTTAGAATGTTATTTAAAAAAAGATGTAAGTATAAAGAATTTTAAAATAAATTAAAGCCCCTAAATATATGCTTTAGTTTTTTTTTTTTTTTTTTCTTAAATAATTCTTTCTATTCAATTAAAGCATATTTGTTGGAGATCTTACAAAATCTGTAATATTTTAATGAATATTGTTTTAATATATTTTAAGGGCCTTAGTAAAAAATTAAATAAATTATAGTGGAGATGCGATTTTTTTATAGGAATTAAAATTTTATATCAAATCATTGGAATCTTTTTAATAAATTATATTATTTTCAAAAGTATGTTCTTTTATTTTTTTTCTGTTAAATGCTAACAAAACAATCAATTAATGGTTTTAAATAATCTTTTCGTCCCGTCACTGACTTATTATATTTCATTAGATAAATTGTTTTATTCTCCCCTTGTTTATAAAATTTAATTTAAACTAAAATATGCACTTGATATTTCTCCCTATCCTTATCTCTTTGCCTGTTGTAGTGTGTATATTTGAACATATTCTGTTTTTTAGGTTATACCACAATACATTTAAGCCTAATAGTATGATATACATTTTTGCATTAATTATTTAATAGATAGAGCTTATTAAATACTAATGCATAAAACCTTGCATTTAATACAATTGCACTTATAAAATTATATATAGTATATACAGAAAGAGAATATGTATTTGTACTAAACACACACACTAACTCATAGACACATGCCTGTGAACATGTTTGTGCAAAACCATTTTAGTGTGAAATGATAATGGCAACAATGTAGCACAATTTCTACACACAAAATTTTATTAGTTATTTTATAAATGGTATACCACTAGGATTTATGAAAAATATTTAATTTATATAAAATATTTAAGCGTACTTTTAGGATTATCCATTTAACAACAAGAGCAACAAAATACTAATAGTGGGTTTATACAAGTGTAAATATTGTATCTAAATTTGAGGTAATAAATTTTATGCAATTATAAATAATAATTTTCATAAAATAAAAACTAAAAGCCAACATAATTAAATTATTATGTACTATAAATTACAAAAAAAAAAAAAAAAACAAGCATACTTTACGGCTTTTCAAAACGCACTCATTTAGTTAAAATCTTTATAATAAGTAAGCATTTGGTTTTAAGTTAATATGTTAATTATTTCAATTTAAATGTTGCATTGTATATTACAAATATTTGTAGCAAAGGGGTTAAGTATTTAAAAAATTATAGCATGCTGTGAGATTATTTCTATATAATTTTCTTTGAATTTTTTTGCTTTAATAATTAAAAAAAAAAATATTTGTAATAGTAATATAAAAAATTAACTTAACCCATTTTACATTGACGCCGTTGCCATATTATTAATTTAAAAATACAATTTAATGGCAATGAAAAATTCGCATTGATGTGCTTTGGTCATTTTAAAACAGGTCAAAGTGTTCATTAATTCACTATTATTTTTACAATTTTAACATTTTTGTTGCATAGTTTGGGGGAGCACAGGTTTCAAAAATCATAGCATACTTTCAAGTGGTGAATAAAAGAGTTTATTTTATAGTATTCATTGAAATAATAGTTGTTCTTAAAAAAATCATTAAACTTGCGCTAATTGGTAGTAGTTAATTTGAATGGCTTTAACTTGTATGTGTTTTAACCATAAGTAAATAGTATTATAAAAAAAGTGTAACTTTTAATACATAAACGACAAAATTTTAATTTTGTTGAAAATTTAAATTTCAATTAATATTTTAAAATTATTTACGAGAGCGTAATACGAAAACTTGAAAATAATGTATTATATTGAAAAATTTGAAGAAAACAATTTAACTAATATATAAATAATAACAAAACAACGGCTTTCATAAATAATATATTTAGCTGTAATTTATACATTAATAAAGCAAAAATATTTATTAAACTTTCCTACCATTAGTAGCAATTATTTAAAATGTAGTGTTGAATATTTTAAAGAGTTACGCTCATATTCATAAAAAATCTTAATTCAGATTTCAAATACATTGCAGTTAAAACACATTTGAAGCCTTAAAACTGTATTCATAAACAAATATTAGTTTAAAGTTAATATTCGTTTATGAATACAGTCTTTAAGCTTTAAATTTGTGTGTTAACTAAAATGTATTAGAAATGCTATTGAAAGTTTTTATGAACACGGGGTTAATGTTAAAAATCCTGATTATTAAACATTATTTGAAACAAAAATTAGCATTCTCTTAGGGAATTTTTTATGTTTACCCAGATTTGTAAACTCAAAAGTTTAAGAAAACTGTTGCCTAATTTTAGAGAATTTAAATATATTTTTTAGCATAGCCTGCTTTTAGTATTGTTTAAGCATTAAATTTCTAGCATACTTTAGGGGTTATTTCATAAAAATTAAATACTTTATTTTACCATAACAATTTTTTTTCAACCCAATTTCCTATTGATATGCTCAAATAAATTTTGTACTTTATGCGTATAAAAAATTGAAAACGCTATATATATTTTATTATTTTTATTTTAGTTTATTGAGCTGGCGTTGCGATTTTTTTTTTTTTTCTTTTTTATATAATATTTTCTGTGTATTGTAGCAAACCAATTGAAAAACTTTTATGGCGCCATTTGAAAGTTTTTAATAATGTTTGCAACAGAACTTATTTTTTTTTTTTTATACTAAACCAGCCCTGAAGAAAAAAATATGGTATTGAATTGAAATAAAGTTTGTATATTTTTTTTTATTATTTACTCAACTATGCAAACATTCTATTGAACAGAAAATTTATAATTGTAAGCTTTCACTTAAAAAAAAAAACACCAGCACAAAATCATCAATAAAAATTCAAAGAAAATTGAAAAATTATAAAATAACAATAAAAATGCAATGATGATAACAAAATACCGTTAAAAAAAAACAAGAAAATAATTTTATTTTTTATTTAAATGCCAAAATAAATGGGACAAAGTTGGGTATTTGCTTGAAAGGTCATAATGGCTGACTTTGAACAAACTATTACCAAAAAAAACTTTGATTAGAAACTCTATATGATACTTTTACATTGGGGTAAGATTTCGTTTTACTTGAAGTTTCTTACAAACTAAACAAATAATTTAGAGCATAACCAAAGTCAAGTGTAACACAAAAATTGACATGTTACCAAAAATGTCATTAGCAGTACAGCACAAGGTAACAAATAGATGCTATTGTAAAGAAAATATCAGAAAATTTTTAAATTATTAAATCGAGCAGGAAAAGGATTTAACCCAAAACTGCGAACACCAAAAAAGTTTTTCTTGATTATGTTTTGGGTTGTCTCAGAACAATTTGCAATAAAAATAAAAATCTTTGATTGAGCACTTTTTGCTAAAAATCTGTTTGGAATTTGCTAAAAATTAAAATTTTTCAATATTCTCGAAAAAATGTGAGAGATACAACAAAACAGCTTAAGACCAAATTTATTCTTGAGAACAAATGCAAGTGATTGTCATACTTTATAGATATAAATCACTCAAAGGAAAAGCTTCATCTTATTTATGTTTCATAAATATTTATGAAAAGTTTCACCATATTTATGAAATCTTCAATGATTATAGATGGTGGAATTTTTTGTTGGCGGTCACGCCCCTTTTAAAGAGGGCGAATCTTCAATATTGGAAAGATTTTTAGCGATTATCTTTAAAAGGACTTATTGCATCCAGATAAAACTGTAATCGTTGGAAAGCCTGTTCAAGTACCTTAAAAGTTATATATATTATATTATATATTATACGGAGATGGGAGTAGGTTCAAAATATTATTCACTACTAGGAAAAATTTATATAAAAATTTGTTATAACTAGGGCAATGAATTCCATGAATTTATAAAACGAAATTATGAGCTTATATAATGCTGTTAAAAACGCAAAATTTGCTCTAAAAACATGAAAAATATGCACTTAAAACATAAATTTTTACAAAAATTATGCATTTTAGGATAGAGATAATAATAAATAATATAGAAGTGAACCTTATTCATTTATTTGAGTCACTAAGATTTTTAAAATAAAAAAATAATTTTGCTTAAATCAACATTTTTAAAAAAAAATTTAAAAAATATTACGAATTAAAAGAAAATATGCACAAAAATGCATTAAAAATCACAAAATATGCACGAATATTTAATATTAGCATTTTTGCCAAAATATGCATCTACAAATTGATGCCATTTAAGTCAATCGTGCAAAACCTTTGCGACTTTGAAGACCAGTCCATATTAAAAGGGGTGTGGCCTCCAAAAAAATACCACAATTAAATTCAGTGTAGACTTTTTAGTGGACGCATATTAGGATGTACCTTAAAAATAGATTTGTCATTACACCTCCAGTTTTATTGGAAATGGTTCCAAATGGAAGAAATCGATTTTTGTTTTTTGAAAAATGTTAACCCATGCATAATTTTTGGCGAAAATTACCCATTTTTTAAAAAAGTGTATTTTTAAAATTCCCAAAATTTGAAATTTTAAAAAATTAAATTTTTTATTTCATTTATTCCTTTAATATACTCAAAATTATTTAGATATTGAATTTCATAGGATCATCATTAACCTTTTATTACACCATAATTATTTACTTTTATTTAAAAAATATTTAACACTTAGCGGCCTGGGGACAAAAAAGACCCATACAACGAAATTTGTATTAAAACTGCAAGAGTGCAAAGCATTTAAATTGCTAAAAGAAATTAATGCAAATAATTATTTTATGCAATTTGATCTATAGGGATAAATGTTTCACTTTTGACCAAAAAAGACCAACTTGGAAATTTACAGAATGGCTTCTTTCAGATTTTTGATGAAGGTTACTAAACTAACGAAGAAATGAAATTCTTTATCGTACCAATCTTACTTTTAAGTGATAAAAAGGTGGGGTCAGAAATGGCTTCAGTTTCTTTTTTTTAATTTTTTTACATTTAAACTATACCAAAATGGGTATCATATCAAAGGTATTTTAAAGATCTATCTAACTATTTATTAAACATATTTAAGGAAAGGGGGGGGGGGGCAATTTTTGACCCCACCTTTTTTACGCTTAAAAATGAGGTTGGTACGACAAAGAATTGCGCTTGTCTGGTCCAAATTTATGGGAAATCTGAAAGAAATAATTCTGTAAATTTCCTAGTGGGTCGTTTCTGGTCAAAAGTTTAAATATTAATGCTATGGAGATCAAATTAACTAAAATAATTATATTTTATCAAGTTCAGCATTTCTTTTTGATCGATTTTAAATGTTTGCAATCTTGTAGCCATAATTAAAATTAGGATATGTTTCACCCCAAGGCCACTAAGGGTTAAATATTTTTTAACTAAAAGTAAAGATAATAATATTCTAGTCAAATTAAGGTAATATTTTTCCGAAAAATATGCAAACTTTAATAAAAACATTAGCATGTTGTTAAATTTTTGACAAAGTAATCAATTTTCATAAAATGTCCAGGAGAGGAGTCGCTCCACTCACAAACACGTACTATCATACTTTCAATTTATTTATATTTTTTTTTAATTGCTATCTATCATATTATAAAAATAGCTATCGACTTTAACAAATTAGACATTTTGAAAAAAACTTTCAAATTCTGCAAGGGTTAACGTTTTTCACATAAAATAAATCCGTTTCCGTCATCTAGAACCAATATGACAATAGGGTGTAATAAACGAAAATCGACTAGTCGTTATTTTAAGGGACATAATAATGCATAATTTTGCAGTCATTTCGGTTAATTTTATTTATGCAAAAATTTTAATATTTTCGATACCAACAACCCAAGTTTTTTGACAGCTATAATATTACAATGCAAATTTTAAAGTATGAGACATAATTTTATTTTTCCTAAGGTATAATTTTGGTCATTAGTTGTTTTTTCGTATCTCACGTAGTTTTCGAGAAAATATGAAAATTTTAAATTTAGAACAAAATTATAATTGTTATTGAGAATGTGATAATTGTATTTCACTATTTTTGCCTGGGTTCGTGTAAAACTAAAAATCGTTATATCAAAAATAAATATTAAATAACCCAATATTTTAAACAAATTTAAGTTCTCTTGTGTTATTATCATCATTATTTTTATTATCATACTCATTGACAATGTCAAATCATTCATATAACAAATCTAGGTTACTAAAGGTAACCTTTTGCAAATGTGTTTTCAACCATTTGTGTGTATGGGTAAGTTTGCCAATGTATATTAGTGTGCTTTCCACGTGAGTGTGTTTGTGAATTGTGAATTTGATATCTGCATTATACCACAAAACTCTGCGCTCCTCATTCATTCAGTCAGTCAGTCATCCATATACAGTCAGACTTACATATAAAACCATCAACATATCATATTAAACAACTGTGCGTGCTGATTGTTCAATTGTCGAGAATTTAATGGAATGTGTGTCAATGTAAAGAGTGAAAAATAAGGTCAAATAATAACTGAAATTATATTAAAACATACTGAAATTTTATGAAAAAATTAAATTATATTATGAAAATTTAATTTTTATAATGAAATAGAAATTTGCCTGAAAATAGGCGTTAAGTAATTTTTTAAAAAGTTTAAAGCCTAAAAATGCATTAAAACTGCTTACTAATTAAGTGAATACCTAAAAATATACTTTAAATTTTTGTTGTACATATTTTTCAAAATGTTTATAGTCTTAAAAAACTTAAACTGATAAAATTATTCTATAAGTTTATATTGTATAAACCTGCCTTAAAATAGACTTCACTTATTATTTAAAAATGTTTACTAAAAGTAGACTCTAAATTTTGTAAACATTACAATTATTTATTAAAATAGGCTTTAAATTTATTATTAAAATTATAAGTATGTATTATCTTTTATATGTAAAACTTTTTTTTATTCATGCAAATTTTAAATTAATTTCTTTTTTTTCATCCTTTTCGAAAAAAAAAAAATTTATTTCAGTTTCATAAGGAAAAAAATTGTTATTTAACAAAAACCAAATAACATGTTTGCGTTTTATGCAAATTAACTGTGTTATAAAACAAAAAAAAAACTCATTCAAAAAAATAATAATTTATAAAAAATTGCTTTCGTTTATATATATTTTTTTTATACTAAAAAAAAAAAACATTAAACAATTTTGTTTGTTTCCATTGAAAAATTACACAATTGTGTCAGTGACATTTATGGCAATAATGAATATTTTAATATCAACCACATAACAAATATTATTTTATTTTCAATAAATTCTTTTATATTATTAATTAATTACACATAAAAAAACACGCATATATTAATTATTATAAAAAATTTAAATTATATAAAATTTACTAACTAATAGAAAATGTAACAAATGAGGGATTTTAATTAGAATGTAATCAAAATATTTTTTATTAAAACAGAAAATAATGTTTTTTTTTTCAATATATTGAAAATATATTAGTTAAGTCAAAGATATTAGATCTAACCACAGCGCAGTGCGGGCCGATTTAATTTTTTTACAAGAGATATTTTTTTTTTACTTTCCTATTAAAAATCTATAAATTTTAGTTTTTTTGGAGATAAAAATGTGAAATTTAGCATTATTAATGTTGATTAAATATGTAATCAACAGATTTAAATTTCCTATTAAAATGTCACTTTTAAAATTTAAATACAAAAATCGAATATTTTCCATAGGGCTCTTTTACCTAACACTACAAAAGTGAAATTCTTAATGTAATTAGTAGTCACTACGAGTTCCTAATTTAGAAAAATACAAGGTTAAAAAAAAACTATATTAATAGTGAATAAAAATCTGTGCTTTCCCAACTAAAAAGTTTATATATATTCATATATTAATGCATAAATTTATATAGTCATATAAACATACATACATATATACGTAAAAATAAAAACCTATTAATTATCAGTTTTGCTCCATTTTTGTCTTCGTAGTAATCAAACACGTGGCTAAGGTATTTTCCTAACAAGCATAAGTACTTTGAAATTATTGTTTTTTAATGTTCGCTAAAGTGGATCTTTGATATATACTTTGATTTTTTTAATTTTTTTTTGTGGTGGATTTTAGTTAGCCTAAAGGTTAGGTATTGTTAAACAACAACAAATTTTTACTTAAAATTTTTAATTTTTATCACAATTTTTTACTCATTTTGCGATATTCCGATCTATCTCTTAGATCGTCATCTGGAATTTTTATTTTTGTAGTATCGTTTGTGTAACGCAAAGGGGAAATTAACGATTTCTCTGTACGGGAACGCATTGAGTGCCGGGACACTGTGGTATAGCGGGGAACGAAGTGGCTAATGATTTGGCTAGGGGAGGATCTTCCCTAGAATTAGTCACTTTGGGGAACGCTAAACCTTTTCGAGCTCTCATGGCGGAGCTGGTGGACTGGGCTGACACCATGCATAGGACCATCTGGAAAAATGCGGATGTTGGCAGGACTACGAGTATTCTCTGGGGCAACCTGGACACGGACAAGACGAGGGAAATTCTGAATCTCAGTAGGAAGGAACTGAGTCTTTTGATGGAAATCCTCTCGGGACACTCGACACTTAGGGCCCATCTCCACCGTATTGGTAGGGCGGAATCGGAAGTGTGCAGGGCCTGTGGGGAGGACAAGGAGACATTGGAACACTATCTCTGTGAATGCCCAGCATTTGCCGGGATCCGGGATCTTGCTCAATCTTTCATTATAAGAACTTGTAGGGATTGGAACTACTTACCATACCATTTGCAAAATTTCACGTTAACACCTGCCACTTTTAGGCACAAGCTTTTAGCTTACTTTCGAAGTAATTCATAGTTGTATCATTTTATTTTTTAATTCTTATTATTAAAAGTTGTGATCGATAGGGACTTGATGTATAATGACGTTGTTTGTGCCTCTGCCATATCCAAAAATTAAATTTAAAGCATACGATTTGAAACATTAAACACTTTTTCTTTTTTTATATAATCCTGTTTTAGGGATATATTTATTTTTTTTTTTTATGTATATACGGCTATTTACATATAACATAAGAAATTTTGTAAATATTTATATGAATTTGTACAATGTATTAACAATGCACTTTGGCCTAAGTGGCTTATTGCGTTGCAAATAAATAAATAAAAAAAAAAATACTATCCAGTGACCCAATATCCACATTGGGGGATCTTAGGGGCATAGGATGGAAGAAGTTGAGGAGTTTCGTCAGTGCGACGGAGTTCCTGGGGTAGACATAGGACCGATTGTTTAGAGCGCACAACAAGCCGACATTCTGGCTTAAGTGTAAGTCCTCAGGGACTTGAGTCGGATTAGGGAAGTATTTTCCCATCTCCGAATCCTCTTTTCGACCTAACCTAACCTAACGCAATTAAAAACGTTAGCATTACATATGGTAACACCTTAAACGATATATAACATATTTTAACGAATTGTTTTATAACTTTTTAAATTGGTTGCCACAAGAAACCGAAAAATGCCCATGGAGTTGGCCTATAAGTTGATGCATTTAATTTGGAATATTCCACTTAGTTGTTATAGAACCCAAATTCCAGGGGTAAGGCCTAATTAGAGTACATTCCGTGATATATTATTATCAAGCAAAAATCTGTAATTTTATGGATTTTCTTAGTTTGCTTATTAACATTAAAAAATGAAAGGAAATTAAAAATAATTTTGGAAAAAGGTCCGGGTTAGACTTAATTTTAAATAATTTGGATTTAACCAAAATGAAAACATCCTGAAAGTGCTTATTTATTTTGAACTTATTTTCATGTCATTCTAAAAAAAAAAACATAAAAATCCTCGTTTTTAAAACTTAATTTATTTTTAAAATAATAAATAATAAAAATCCTCGTTTTTAAAACTTAATTTATTTTTAAAATAATTTTTCATTTACACAAATAATGAATTCTTTAATATTTTCAAATTTACTTGTTTTTAACATAAAATAATATTTTACCACACAAATATTCCAAGAATTTTTTAAATGTATGACACAAAGTGTTTTCCTCTTTCAATTTACGTATAATTGAATGCCTAAAATTCTGTTACATTATTTTTTCGGTTCTTCTTATTTTTTTTTTATATTTTGTCATAGTTTTGATTGTATAAGCAACATTTAACACATACATATTCTTTTGTTTTTATACTCTGGCAATAACCTGTAACCATTCAGCCATATGCTTATAAGGGTGGATCGATTACAGAGTTTGATAAAATTTCAACTACGAGATGTAAAAACTATTTAAGTGTAGATAAGTTTTAAATCTTTGGCATATCTAAACTGACCTTTGTGCGATTCATTTCATTAAAATATTGTTGCAAATTTGTATAATATGTTAAATTGATCCACCCTTACATTTATATAGAAACATTTTTTAAATGTTTTTGTGTTATGTTATGATAGTGTTGTATGTATTTTTTATGATTTTTGTTTTTTTTTTCATTTATGACTCTATGCACATTTTCAAAAAATATCAACAACAACAGAAAATCTCTCAAATAGTTTTGACAACAACAAAAAATCGATTGCACTTGTCCCATATAAACTAACATATAGAAAAAGTTGCATATAATTTGAGTAGGGAGTTACTATTTTGCCCAGTTATTAGAGGTAATAAATTTTTTGATTTTTGATTTATAACTGCAAAGTTAATAAAAATCGAAATTAACTCCTATACGCGTTCATTGAAATTTGAAAAAATTGTATTTAAGTGTTTGGGTGCGTATGATTAATATTTTTATAAATATCACTCATTCGTCATGAGTAAAATTTTAGGAAACTGGTTTCATAAAGCAAACAACTGAATTTAAAATAAATTTAAAAAATTGTAAAAAAAATTAAATTTATGATTGCACAATAGTTTGACAGATGTTAGTCAATCAAATCCAAATAAAATCAAGTTACAGTTTAAAAATTTCGAAAATTTTTACAAACAAATGTCACCGTAATATCTATAAGTAGTTGGTGTGTAACATGAACTTATAGTTCATCTTTACAAAACCAACCCTCCCCAACTCATTCCATTCCTCCTCCAGCCTTGGTATATGAAAACTGGCAATGAAAAATATGCTTTTGTCACAGCAATACAACATTGACAGCAACAACACTACCCAAAACATCTATTGATACATTTATGATGTTGCAGACTTTGCATTTTTTGGTCTGTTGTATATAAATTTGTTTTCGATTTTTTTTTTTTTTATAAAAAAAAACACATGCAAACATACTTGCATATGAGTCATTCAATGTCAAACCGAACGATTTTTACATCACGATTTTTGTTTGCTTTGAAATTTTGCAAGCGTTTTCGTATTTCAAAAATAATTGACACGTATTTTTGGAAAAATAAATAAATTGTTTTTTAAAAGAGTTATTTAAGTTAGGAAATTCACAAAAACATGAAAAAATTTACGATATGCCGATATTGAAATTGATGTATTTTAAAAACTAGTGGGCTTATTTTAATGGTTGCTGGCTACTTTTAATTATCTTGAACTCTACTTTTTCTAAGAGAATATTCGTTGTTATTTTTTTAAAGTTTATTTAGTTTTAAATTTTTTTATAAAACTTACGACCCCAATTAAAAATAAAACAGTGTATTAGCGTCTACAAACAATTCTACTAAATAAATACTTAAATTTTCACAGAAGGACATCGTGTAAAAAATCGTTCTGTTTGATATGGAATTACTCATATATAAATATATATTGCACATACTACTCTGTATATGGTGCATACAAGTGCATAAATATTTTCTCTTAGTATAGTTTTTCTGCATGATAAATTTTTTGTTTCGTTTTATTTTTATTTCGTTTTTTATCAATTCATTCATTTTTTGTTGTTGATATTGGTGTTTTTGCTTATGTTGTGCTCTGTTCTGTTATGCTTGGTTGCTAGGATAATAAAGCAATGCATGTATGATGTCCTTGCTAACAAAGCAAATATAAATTTAATTTTGTTTATACTTACACAGAAAAAAAGTTCATAAATAGAAGAAATTTTTTCATAAACTGTATGAATCGAACATAAAATTTTTTTTCCAAAACTTTTTTCTGGAATATATGAATATATTCCTATATTTGATAAAAAAAATCATGGTTCGTTTTTGATAATAAGTCAACTTTTCCTTCACATAATGCATTGCATAAATACTAAAACTATATAAATACTGCATTTATTAAATAAATCTTTGTTAATATATACCCGATGGAAAAAGTTATAATATAATCATGCATAATAATCATCATATATATGAGTATAAATTATTATCACATCATAGCTGATCCGAAAAATGACATATATAACGTTATATCATGAGATCCCATGTAATTTCATCTGATATAATTTGATCCGAAAACTGGGTCTATCTAATTTGATCAATATATATATAATTTGATCAATTTTAATATAATTTCATGAAATTCTTTGGATATTCGAACTACTTTTTTGTTCAACATTCCAAATAATAATGAAAATCTGTATATAAATCAATGGATTGGTAAATTAGACGCGATTTGAATTTGACCAATATGTGATACATCCCAGTAAAACCGTTTACTTATAATCACGCATTAGATATATATATTAGATATAACACATTTCAAAATTTATATATTAAACAACATTGCCGCAATTACATTCTTATGGCTGTATATTAGTATGTTGAAACAAGTAATTTTTTCTATTACTTGTTCTAAATTAAATGATATAGTGGACCAAAATAACTCTACAGAAATTTTATAAATACTTTTGCAAAAATATGCTGAGCATTACCAAAATTTTGAGCAAAATGTTGTACAAAAAATTCAAAAAACTACGTGTTGTGAAATATAAGTATTATCGATTTTTTTTATTTTTCCATAAGCAACTGGATAATTCGAATCGTTTGAGTACTATTATCCACTTTCGGGACACCCTAACGTGTATTTGAACTAAAAAAGGGTTTATGCGGGAACTTCTTTGAAAACCTCAAAAAGTAATACGTTTATTAATATTTTTTATGGACTTAACGAATATGATATGATGAACATACATTTATATGAAATTGTGTTTAGTTGCACACAATTTGTAATTTTAACATTTAGTGCGATTTTACCAGACCTAAACTAGGATCCAATTATGTTTGGATGTATCAGTACATATACAATTATATCAGGTCAAAATCCGAATACAAACATATCTTATTTTTATATAATTGCATTTATTTGTATCAGTTTAGATATAAACTGATACAATGAGATACAAAACTAATATAATTCTATCGGGCCATAGTTCGGATTTTTATCTAATTGCATCAGATTAGAGCTAAGCCCATACAAACAGAAACAATTATATGGGCCCATATTTCGGATGAAATTTAATAAAATTACATATGTATAGCGTCACATAGAAATTGATATGACTTCATAAAGCTCCATATAAATTTTTTTGATAGGGAAATTATATGTAAAAGCGTTAAAATTTTTTTTTTTTGTTTGTACCATAATTATCAAAGAAAGTTTATGTATAATTATCAAAGAAAACAAATTAGTTGTTTACTTTTGCTTTATTTTGCTATTTAGCATTAAATTGCTTTTTCTTAAGATATTTGGGCTTTTTATTGCTTTTTTAAGAATATTCTGATTTAAAGTTTATGAAATATATTCTATTGACTTCGAATTTGTAGCTTTTCCAAGATTTTTAGATTTCTTTTTTTTAATATTTTTAACACATATATTTATATAGTATTGTATGTGCTGACATATATTATTATATATAAAAGTGATAGAATTTATTTGGTTTCATATTTCAGAGTGGCATTTTTTGTATGAAGAAAATCTTTTTTTTGAAAAATTTCAATTTATTTTTTAGATTTTTGTAGTTTTTGGCGCACGAATATGTTAAAATTTTTGAAATCGGAACAACGGTTGCGACTCGATTTTCACTAAAAATGGCATCTTTTCCTTTATTCTAGATTTTATTTTTTAAAAATTATCTTAAAATTGTTTGTTTTTGCACTTAAATACTATACAAAACATGCTTTCATTTGATCATAACTATGTCGGAAATTAGAGATGATATATGACAAAATATATTATTTTAAATTAATTTTATTTGTTTGTCTACATATCAGAGGACAATATGGACAATATTGTGTTGATAAAAAATATGGTTTTTTTTGAGTCGAAATCTTCCGCACCGAAGCCAATGTCGAAAAGCCTTTTTACTTAAATATTTATTTTTCATAGTATTTCTAAATGTGTATGTATGCAAAAAGTTATAACCCTACTGTTTGTAATTTATTTTGCCAGAAAAAAATATAAACATTTATATATTAGAAAGTGTTTGAAAAAAAGCTTACACGTTTTTGGAGGGGTTTGAATATGTTTTTAAATATCAATGACCTAAATTCAATAAATATGTACATTAGGGTGGTATCACTGCATACGAAAAAAATCTTGTTTCCACGTGAAATATTATAATACATGATACAAAATTATATGGCGAACATTTAAGATAAAAGTTCAACTTTTATTAAATTCGATAATTTCTAATAAAATGAATATAGTAACGTATTTTCTCGAAAAATTAACCCTTTCAATTTCAGGATGTCAAAATAGCCCATTTCTCTTAAGTCATCTAAAATACAACTCTGAATATATTTTTTAAATGTATAGTTGTCGTAAATTATGAATAAAAACAGTTTTTAAGAAAAATCGTTAACCCTTCTGTCTGTTTTGGATCAACTTTACCAATTTATTTTAAAAGATTTATACTATACAAAAATGTATATGATGTCCTTAAATTAGTTAATAATGTGATCAACATTTGCCAATTATTTTCGTAATATTGGGACATTTTGATTGCATTAAGCCAAAGGGGTTAATATTTTCCTGATATTAAGAAACCGAATTCTCAAATAGTGTGTCATATGTCACAATATTCTGCCAGAAACTTGACAAAAATCTAAAAAATTTAATTCCCCCCTAAAGTAAACACAACAAAATTGTATCAATAATGATGCATGTTTTAAAGTTATTATATGAACCGGTGCCTTGTTGGATATATTTATGCTTCGTTATTCTATAAACAAGAAAAACTCACATATTAATGCCATGTTTCAGAAATTCATATTTTATTTTAATAAATTTTGAAAATTTTAAATTTTGCTTGTTTATTATTATGTTAAAAAATAATTAAGGTCAGCTAACTTTTCTCAGAAAAGCCTAAGTTTAGGTCTTAATCATAGTAATGAATGTCAAATTTATATTGAAATATATGTGGTTAACATTTAGGTTATTTCCTAGAAAAATTACTCGCCCTAAGTGTAATTTTTATTAAAGTCTTATTAAAATCAGTTGTATGATAATTAAAACGACAATTAAAGCACCTGTGCTATATTTATTAAGATATTAATAACCGAATTTTACAAAAAATTTTCAAATCCTTATATATGCGAAATTTCTTAATTAATATTCCTTAAGAATATGAATTGTTTGCCCTTAAAATTATAAAATATTGCATTGGTATTTAAGATAAGAAAAATCATATCATATGCTTACATTTTTAATTTGCATTCTTTTCTTCGTAAATGATTAACAACTTAAGCTTTGTGAAAATCCTACATGAAAAATTTTTACTTTTATACATTTTGTAATATTTTTCTTATACTCATATTCTGTCTTTAACTTATACTACTTCAATTATATTGTGAAAAAAAAAATAAAACATAAAATCACTTACATTCAATTTAAAATAACATAATGAAAATCATTTATCATTTTTACATACACATTTACAAATGAAGTATGTTTGCAATTGTACTTTAGTACCATGCGATTGAAATACACATTGCATGCAATGAATGTCGTTACTGATTGTCGACTTTCATACACATACATAAATACACACACACTTACACTTTTGCAATTGGTATATGAATATGCGTAAGCACCTTACTTACATTTGTAGATAGATGTGTTAACCATATATACATACATACATATTTTTCAGTATTGTATAAAGATGTGTGAATGTGTTTGTACATATAAATTTAAATAAATGTATATTCATTCAAAGATCATAAAGGTGAATAACTTGACCAACTTTGAGTAATTTTAAAATAATCTTTTTAAATTGAATTTAACAAATTTTTTTAACTATTATTTTTCAATTTAACTAGAATTTATAATTGTGATCGATTTTTGTCTTCCCGATCAAAATAAGTTATATCTCAAATATAAAATCATATCTCATATGAGACAGAGCGATATACAGTCTTATTCAAGTTTTTCTTAAAATTGGGGTATACAGTAATATGCAATTATATCCCTCAAATATATTACTATATTAAATTAGATAAAAATGTATGCCAAAATTGGGGGATGCAATAATATTTAATTAAGATCCTTAAAGATTTCAAAATATCCTAATTACATTCAAAAATATTAGTAATTTTTGGCGATTTGTCAGATTTATCTGGATTTACTTTAATCCCATAAAATATTTAATTTTGAATAAAATAAAACAAAATGTACAAAAAATTAAAAAATTAAAAATAGTTTATATAATAATGTATGGTGTTATATGTAACAATATACATTTGTATCGTTTACGTATCATATATGATCATATCTCAAACAAAATTGTTAATATTGTCTCATATATAGAATCATATACATATTATTTAATATCATATATAATTATATCTTAAGTTGTATCATTCATATATATGGCACCATAGATAAGCATGTCTTATGTCACACAAAAAATATATAACTCTATTTATTGAAAAAAATATATATGGAGCTTTATGCAGTGATATCAATTGCTATGTGACGCTATATGTTATCATATTAACTTTCATTTAGTATGGGCACGAGCAAAAAAAAAAAAATTACAAAATATACCCACACGAGATTCGAACCTGGGCCTCCAGGTTGTCAGTCAACCGCTCCACCAGCTGAGCTATCTCGACATGTTATACTCAATAGAAGTACTAATGGGTGACGTATTATTTTAGGTATAGAAATAATGGGAAAATTAAGCACTCTACCATCTGAGCTATCTCAACATGTTATTCTTACTTGCTAGATAAAAACATTAATGGCTTGCTTGCACAAAATGTCATTACTTTCCAGTTTATAAAAAATCAAAAATAAGTAGTTATATAAGTAAAATGAACCTAAAAATATATTTTCGAAAAATGTTGAGGTCCTTACTTTATATTTAAAGTAATGATAAAAATAAGTACAGAGGTGTTCATCACATTAACCCACCCAACACACATAATTTTTGTTAAAGTTAATTCTCAATTGAAAACCTTTTAAAAAAATTATATTTTTGAAATATATATATAAAAGACAATGTTGTAGACATTTCAGTTAAATGATATAATATTTTTACCTTGACATTTAACCCTTTGACGACCACAAGCAAGTATGCTTGCCCAAGCGTTTTAGCACTTATAATTTCGGCACATATTATTATAGGTATAAAAATAATTGGAAAAATAAGTAGTTATCAGTATGTTATTTTTATTTGCATTAAAGTAATGCAGAGAGGATGCTGGTGTCATTACTGGAAGTCCGAAGAGTAATGACATATCATTACCGTTTCTACACTGGGATGTCGGGAGAGCTCAAATGGTAGAGCACTTGACTGACAACCCGGAGTCACATGTTCGAGTCCCGTGTGGGCACATTCTATTAAGAAAAATATTTTTTTTTTTATTAAAATTAGTTTTTTTGAAAATTTTTTAGACTCATTATTTTTGTATATTTTTTGATTTTTCGTAAGGTGCTTAGTAATGATATGCCTTTATTTTAAGTAAAATAATGAGATTTGTAATGACAATTGTAAGTACTTGCCATTACCAACTATGTACTAGATATGGTAATGCTCTTCTACAACGGGTTGTAGATAATAACCAATTTTTCAATTAATAAATATACAAATTTAAAATCAATATTTTTCGGAATTCCATGCCAATCCTTGATAGTTGGTCACATTAATCACAAATATATTTGATATCAGTACATACAAATGATTATGATGACGAAACTGATGGTATGAAATAATGTCAATTTTCCATAAATTCAACTGACAACTGTAATTACATATAAGGAATATTGTTTAAATATGAATGAATATGAGTGAATGAATGTGTATTGCAATCATACTTGGGAATTTTTCATTGGCATTTAAATTTAATACGAATGCCAAAAAAGTCCTTAACATTACCATTCCAATGCCAATGATTTTTTTTACTTGACATTGACCAATGGTAATGAAATATCAGCTAAAACAACCAATTGTTATTGATGAAAAAATAATTGTTTGTAAAAAAGTGAAGATTAGGGTAATGCCTATGAAACAATTGTATTTTCTATCATGAAAATTATCAAACATTTTAAAAGCTACAAAAAAATCTAATATGACAATATCATATGGTGAACTTGAGGTAGAACAATATTTGAACTAAATATATGAAAATATGACTTAAAAACAATTTTTGTATTTTTAATACAAAAATTAAAACATTTTTGAAAAAGTGTTTTGTTAAATAAAATATCATTGGCATTATTTTTTAAACAATTGCAATGCCAAAAAATTAATTATCATTGACATCAAACAATGCCAATTAAATCGTCAAGTAATTGGTCCATTCAATTAACTAGTCCCAAGTATGGTTGCAGTTTATGAAATACAAGAGTCAAATAAGGCCATCATCAAATGTTAAGCTTATTTTTATTGGCCTCTGTATATGAATGCTTATACAAATATAACACTGAAGGTAATATAAGGGAAAATTAAAGGTATCAATATTGCAGTAAGTGAGGTATGAAACAAAATAAAAATAAATTACCTAAAAGATTATCATAGCATACATGAATGAGTTTTGAGTTAAATAAAATAAAAATATTGCATATTTTTAATAAAAGTAACACACGTTTAAAGGTAAAATATTAAAAATAAATTTTAATTAAAACAAAATAAATTTATTACAAATAAATTATAATTTTACTAATAATATAGGATTTTTTTTTTGTTTTTTTTTTAACCGAATTAAAAAAAAAAAACTCATAATTAAGAAGATTTTAAAAATTTTAATTTTTTTTAATGTGTTTTACTAATTCAACTTTTACAATTATAGTTAGGTTAACATTATATAAAAAATGTATTATATATTTTTATTTAAAATTTGCATGTTTAAAATTTGTTTAATTACCTCTAGTTTTTAAACTCTCTTTTCCTGTCCCCTAAATGTATGCTGTAGTTTTTTGTTTTTTTGTAAACCTCATTTATCCTAAACGTATGCTTTAAATTTTATGGTATAGTTGTTATCATCGCCATAATTTTTTTTATTCAATTCTATTGTGTTTAGCACCTTGTTTTTGTTAGTTTTTATTTTGTTGTTGTTTCTTTTTCTACACAATATATTACACATGCAATTTATAACTTAACCTTTTTTTCTTGTACTAAGGGCACGTCCGTTTTGTACGATTTAATTACGGAAACTGTTCTACTCCGAAAAATGCCGGCTATAAATGCAAAAACAAAAGCAACAAAAACAAGACAAGAAGAATAAACACAACTGTAACTACAACAAGAAAAACAAATACTAATAAATTTTATTTAAAACAAACTCTCTCTCACATGCTGTGTATCCTTACAACTACACCAACAACAACAACTTAAACTTATTACTAACATTAACAGTTACATACAAAAAAAAACACACACACACAAATAAACGGTACAAGCTTTCATGTTTGCATAGGCCAAAAGAGATTGTCTAGATTTTTGTATATGTAAACATTGAGAGAACTTTTAAAAGTAACGAATAACTTTAAAAGAGTTTGTATAACAGTTAGGAAGGAACAATTCGCTATAAATTTTAACGGTCTCTTTTTGTTGTTATAATATCTCTTTTATATTAACTCTTCTAACTATAGTAGAGAACATAATTTCTCATAGCCACTTGAAAAATTTAATACTTATTAAGTACTTGAAATTAAAGAGACTATTTAATATTAAATCCATTAAAATTAAAACAAGTATTCGAATATTCGATTATAAAAATATATGGATATGCCATACATATCGATACATTATTATATATTTCTTATGTGGTAACATAAATAACGATATATTATTATGTATTAACCTTTAAAAAATATTAACATATTTAGCATAATAAAATATGACAGATCAATTGTCATATACAATAATACATTCTCATATATAACATAATATGTATTCATATAGGGTGGCATATAAGACATATTATTTAATATATAATAATATATACTGTCCAGGGTTGCCAGATTTATTTTACCGTTTTTCGCCATATAGCGTAATGAAAATCTCAAAAAAAAAATGTTTGCTTAATTTTTGCATTAAAAGAATTCGCAAAAAAAATTTAAAACCCTCAAAAAATTTGTTTTAATAATAAAATTAGAAATTAACGATTTGAAGAGTGGTTGTTAAAAAAATATATATTTTTGCCATTTTTTTTTATTATTTGCTAACAACTAGCTTGTTGTAAAATTTTTTTTAGAAACTTTTTTTGTTGCACAGCTTCGAAAAAGCATTTGTATATGCTTGATCTACAATTGTATGCAGTCCTCAATAGTCCTTCAAATTAAACAAAATAGCATAAATTTATAAGATATAAAATTCTAAACCCAAAAAATGTATCGTAAAGTAGATGAGCAAGTTAATTTTAGTAGATAATTGTATACACCGAAATGAGTAGTTTTGAAAAACTACTTGAATTTACTTATGAAATTCCATACAAATTTGTAATCAAAACTAAAAGTTTTTAAAAACTACTAGTTTTTGTTTCTAGTATAAATGTAGTGTACGACTCATTATTTTTGTCCATACTACTAAGCGCATAGTTAACCACATATTTTTTTATTTTTCGTCATTATTTTGCGCGACATCCCCATATAAAAGTAATGAGATTTGTTTTATATAACCTCTTATATGGTAATGCCTTTCAACACTGGGGTGTGACCATTTTCTGAGTTTTTAAACAAAAAAAAATATTCGAATATTTTTATTTTATGTTTAAAAATATTTCACAGCTCTATAATTATTTCTCTAAGAGCATAATCTGCTCTGTTTCAAGGGCGTATTATGTGTATGAGTACATGAAATGTGTTTAATTCAAGGCCATATTAAATTAAATTAAAATTATCGAATTTCTATGAAACTAATAAAATTATTGTAAGAAAATAACTAAATATTTAAAACTGTAGATTGAAGAATATTAAGAATAAACATTTTTCTAAAAAAACTTTAATTAAATTCACAAAGCTCTTAAAATTTTGAATAAATAACTTATACTTCTCTTAACAACAAAATTTTAACATATTCCAGTTTATTTCCAAACAAATGCGAATTAACGTAACAGAACTGTTAAACTTAGAAGATATGTTAAACATAAAGGACTGTTAAAATTAACAGATACTGTAATAAACCCCTGTTATCATTATACGTTAACAACATTTTTCTACTGCATTTAATTTTTAAGTGACAGTTTTGAGATCATAAATAAAATGTTACTAATAGAAATGTTACTAATACAATAGAAAATTAAATGCAATTTTTAAAGATCAACAATACATACAAAATTCTCAAACCGAACAGACAGGTTCTAAAATCTAATAGGAAAACAATCAACTGGAATATGATGTGTTTAAATATTAGTATACATGTCGAATTCTCAATTCGTTGCCAGTAATGGTAACAGTAGCAGTTGGACTGGCATCCTGCCGAATAAAAAGCTTTAAGCTTCAAAGCTGTTGGCTAAACTCATAAGACAAGACGAAAATATCTCATGTTGTTCGTGTAATCAATTAACATCACCGACTTTCTGTGGTTGGTTGATATATAAATATACCCGATCAAACCTTGAGTTTCTTGTAGGTTGTGGATTAGAATGAGGCTGAAGATGACCTAGTCACTTAGGTCGAAAGTGCGGTACTCATTCTAGCGCTGATCCCCACAACATTTTTTTCATCTTCTCTTACATTTATTAACAATTAGTGTTTTCTATTTGTAATAGTAACATTTTAATTATGATCTTATACCTGACAATTCAAAATGAAATTAAATTTTTTTCATAACATTTTTTAAATTCTTTAAAATGTTCACACTTATCTTTATTGTCATGTCTTGATTTTTTTACTAACGGTTTTTTTTAAATATTTTTTTTTTTGTTTACTTTCCTGAGTTTTTCTTGTTGTTTTCTGTCTTTTGGTGTCTGTTGAAAACGTGTTTAAGGAAAAATTATGTAGTAGCAACAACAACGATATCATCGTAGGTACATGTAAGAAACTCCTAATATAAAAATAAAATTTTTGAAAATCTTGTCGTCTCATTGCCGTTTTGGTGTTCATTTTGTAGTTGGATTTTTTACTTGCTGTTTTAGCTGGTGTTGGCTTAAACATGCATTAGCTTAAATGCCACTTTGTGGATGAGATGCAATGCGATGCCATGCATACGATGACATAACATTAACGAACACATACATACCTGTATACACTTAGAATACTATGTAGGTAAAGACCACCTACAAATGAAATTTCACTTGAAAAAAGGACGACTTACATTTCAGTAAATTCAACTAACATTGTCATTTGTTTTTTACTGTTCAAAAATTAACCACATTTGTAGTAAAAATTAACCACATATGTAGTAAAAAATAAGCAAACATTTATTTGTTTTATTTTTTTAAATAAAAAAAACTACTGTATAAAATGAATGTAAAATCATAATACAGTAATTTGATGTAAATATTAAATGAACTACAAATGTAGTTAAAAATTACTGTTTTTTTTTCACTTAAAAAAACAACAAACATATTTACGCCAAAAGTTCCCTGAGTGTACTTACATAGACAGGGAAAAAAGAATCATTGTGATAACTGAAAAGTTAGGCAACCGAATAAATTAGCAACCGATTTTTTTTTTTTTTTTGTTTTAACCAAACTTTGCAACCGTTAAACAATACTTCAATTCCTTAAAATATTCCACTGGTAACAGATTTGGTTATCACAACAAATCTATTTTCGGTGTTAACTCTTATATTGCTCCTGGTGCCACAGCACACATGAGAGATTTTTGGTTGTTTACAACTGTATTCGGTTTTTTAACCAAAATAGCTGCCACAATTCGGTTGACACCATTTTTTTTTCTGTATGTGCTGTTGTTAACAGCATTACAAAAATTGCATGTGTATTGTAAAAACATACTAAAGATCTTGAATGATGTTTAAAAAGATAAAGGTGAAGTTTAAAAAAAATCTCATAATATTAATCCTCAAATTTATAAGGGACCAGATATATGAGTTTAACTCATTACACTACTAGACGATCAAAAAAATCTGCCTGGTAAACATACCTTTTTTAATAGACCTATATACGCTGAATCTATATCTGGTATACACTTTTTTCTCATTTGCAGTTTTTGAAATATCGCGGTTTTTATATTTACATTAAATATGCCACTTCTTTATTTACAAATATTTTTCTCTTCTAAATATTTCAGGATGTTGTCAATGGATTTGAAATTTTAATATAAAAAAGGGGTAAGTGATAAAATTTTAAATTTTTTTAGTATACATAAAATTTATAAGCATTAAATAAAACATGCAAAATGTTCAGCTTCCTTGCAAATAGCGAGAGATATCCTGAAACAAATACTGACATGAATATACTCAAATCAGATAGAAATTTAAAAAGAAATCTATGACTTTGCGGCTAAATTTCGAATAATTAAGCAGAATATACGAAAAATTGGGGTGAATGGTGTAAAAATCGTGATATTTTAAAAACTAGAAATGAGAAGAAAAAATTTGACAAATTTGAATTCGGCGAACCTAAGTCTATTAAGGGGTTACATCCAGTTAGAACGCCAAAAAAGCAAGTTTTCAAATATTTTTCCTGTAAAGACGTTTTAATTTATTATCCTCAAAGTTGAACTTTATTTTCAGACGGTTCAGTAGTTCACGAGAAATTTTTAGATGATCTCCTAGAAATCGGATATAGTTTCTTTAAAAATTATTATTTTAAGAAAAAAAATTAAGTTTCAAAATAAAGTTCAAAGTTGCCTCAATATGCATATAAATTCTGACGATAATAGATTAAAATAGAAAAATATTTGAAAACTATCTTGTTAGAAGGATGTTACCCCTTAAAGTAAGTATTAAGTATTTCAAAGAGAGGTTCTGCAAAACTTTAAAATTTTGTTAATTAGTGTTATTGACACAGTGTTCCTTTGACGACCCAATACTTTAAAACAGCTATATTTTCTTACTGGATAAAGATAACAAAGTAGCTCAAAAATCCTAAAATAACTCAACATCTAGTTGGGAATATTTTTAATGGAGGACGCTTTAAGGCAAAATAAATTACAAAAAAATTTTTCACGAAGCATGGTTCTACATATGCGAAAAGTTTGTTTGAAAAATAAATAAACGTAGTTTAAATAAACGTAGTTTAAATAAACGTAGTTTAAATAAACGTAGTTAAATAAACGTAGTTTAAATAACGTAGTTTAAATAAACGTAGTTTAAATAAACGTAGTTTACATAAACGTAGTTTAAATAAACGTAGTTTAAATAAACGTAGTTTAAATAACGTAGTTTAAATAAACGTAGTTTAAATAAACGTAGTTTAAATAAGCGTAGTTTAAATAAACGTAGTTTAAATAAACGTAGTTTAAATAAACATAGTTTAAATAAACGTAGTTTAAATAAACGTAGTTTAAATAAACGTAGTTTAAATATACGTAGTTTAAATAAACGAAGTTTAAATAAACGTAGTTTAAATAAACGTAGTTTAAATGAACGTAGCTGAAATAAACGTAGTGGAAACAAATGTAGTTGAAATAGACGTAGTTAAAATAAACGTAGTTGGAATAATCGAAGTAAAACTATTCACTGTTTAAATAGACACAGTATAAAAACATGAGGTTAAAATGATAATTTTTAGTTTATTTTAACTAAACGTATTTTAAATCAATGTTTTTTTTTTAACTAAACATAGTTAAAATAATAAATTTTTTTCAATAGACACAGCTTAAATATCCGTAGTTTAAATTTTAAGTTCAAATTATTGCATTTTAATGCAGATGTCGCTCAAAATATTGAAAATTATAAAAATATTTTTTTAAACGTTCTATTTTTATATTTTAATAATTATTTGAAATCTTTTGTAAACATGCATTAATAATTCAAATCCCCCTGAACGAATATTATTTTGATTTTTCCGCTGAAATATCAGCGATTATATTTATTAATATCATAAACAATATATCTGGCTTATAATCTGGCATACAATAAAGATGGCCATTAAAAGCACAAAATTGTTGGGGAGAAACCACAACAAAAGACCTTTAAATGCGATAGAAAAATTTCTATTGAATGAATGACAGTGACCACAATTGTATGTATATATTATGTAAATGGTTGTTGTATATTGTTTAAACAAAATTGAGTAAATCAAGTTTTAATTGTTGCTGATAATGACGCCACAATAACAATTAAAAAAATAAAATTTTTTTAAAAATATCAAACAAAAGAAAAGTGTTTTTTATATGGAAAAAATATTTTTTTTATAAAAATCCTTCAAAAAAGGCAACAAAGGAAAGCAACAACATACTCATTCGTTTTATACTCAAAAAATAAAAATAAATATATAAAAATTCACAACAATACAGAAAAAATATATAAAGCTGGGTAAAGCCTGGTGTTAAGTAAGTGTCTTAAAAGGCTTAAAACAGGAAATGCGTTGTCTGTGTAACAATTTTTGTTGTTAGTGTTGTTGTTGTTGCTGCTGCTGTTTTGTTATAACAGCTTTACAATACAGGATATGTTAACATTTGCCAAGATTTTTTTTTTATTTTGTTTTGTTTAACACGTTCATACATATCACAAAAGTTTCGCAACATATTTCATAGATATTTTTTCGAGGATATGATAAATATATATTTTAGCCTTAAGTATTTAGTTAAAAAAATATAATTTTTGTAATTTTAGTTTTGTTTTTTTGTCAACGGAAGTTGTTATAAAAATAAAAAATTGTTAAGATTTCATACATCATGGCGTATGATTTATATTATTGTTTTACTATAAAGTTTATAATAGTCATACGTCATGGTGTTCTCGTTGTTTTTAAAGTTCAAATAGCTTTAAATATGTTTGTTTGAATTTTGAGCCAACATTTATTACAATAAACGTAGTTTAAATAAACGTAGTTAAAATAAACGTAGTTAAAATAAACGAGGTGTAAATAAACTTAGTTTATAAAAAACGTAGATTAAATAAACGTAGTTTTAAATAAACGTAGTTTAAATAAACGTAGTTTAAATAAACATAGTTTAAATAAACGTAGTTTAAATAAACGTAGTTTAAATAAACGTAGTTTAAATAAACGTAGTTTAAATAAACGTAGTTTAAATAAACGTAGTTTAAATAAACGTAGTTTAAATAAACGTAGTTTAAATAAACATAGTTTAAATAAACGTAGTTTAAATAAACGTAGTTTAAATAAACGTAGTTCAAATAAACATAGTTTAAATAAACGTAGTTTAAATAAACGTAGTTTAAATAAACGTAGTTTAAATAAACGTAGTTTAAATAAACGTAGTTTAAATGAACGCAGTTTAAATAAAGATATTTTAATTAATAATATTTTTATACAAAGATAGTTTAAATAATCATAATTTAAATAAACATAGTTTACATAAACATAATTTTAAAAAACGTAGTTTAAATAAACGTAGTTCAGATAAACGTAGTTGAAATATACGTAGTTCAGATAAACTTTATTTAAATAAACATAGTTTAGATAAACGTTGTTTAAATAAACATAATTTAGATAAACTTAGTTTAAATAAACATAGTTCAGATATACGTAGTTTAAGTAAACATAGCTTACTCCATTATTATCCTTAATGTCTAAACCTTAATGTTAAACGGCTTTATTTTTTATCGGCTAAAGTTCATTAAGTGATTTAAAATCGGAAAACATTACTTAATATCCCAACTACAGTCGTAAATAAAAAAATAATATCCAGAGTTGCCAGATAATTATTTCAAGGAAATCAATTTTTTCCCTTTATCGATGGGACCTATTTCAAAACTTTTTTAAAAATATAAAAAAGCCTACAATTTTTTAATTATCAATTATTGTTCGGTAATGTGGCCATTCGCAAAATTTGACTAAAAATAAATATTTCGCCTAAACTTTATAGTTTTGGCATGTTTTGAGAAAAAAATATTTTAGCGTTATTTCACGATATGGTCATCAAAATTCGTAAAACAGCAAGTTTTTAGAAATTGCACTTCATGGAAAGTTTTCGTTCCAAATTAATATAGTAATGTCTATCGCTTGGTGATAGGTAAACATCATCAGTGTATATATAAGCCATCCCAGGCCATAAAAAGTATGTCGTATCAATTTCTAATTGTTGTCCTATATAATATAAATAAAAAATTTAAAATTTTTTAAAATCAAAATAATTTAAAAAAAGTGGGCGAAGTAGTATTTGAGCTTATTTTTAGTACAAAAATATCAATATAATAAAAATTTTCGTAAAATAAACCAAAATTTTATCATTTTACAAAAGTTTTCGTTGTTTGAACAACAATTTCGTATTTTTATGCATGGATTATTATGAGTTTATATTTTCTATAATAATTAACCTGATTGTGGAAATTGTTAGAAATTTTACTGTACAGATTTTTTAAAGAAATTTACAAAAAAATGTATTAAAAACTTCAGAACTTGTTCTCAATATTTAGTGTAATAGAAAATTCAATTTATCTAAAAATCGGTCAATATTTTTTTTATTTATAAAAAAAAGTCTTATCGTGTAACTCGGTTGAGTTTGGAGACAATATTCGTTGAATTTTATCCATCTCAAATATTCTAAAATTTGCTTGTTAGAACCACACGACGTTTAATTAATCATATAATAAATATACAATGAATAATTATACGTCGTGTGGTGATAATAAGAAAATTTTAGAATACTTAAGTTCGATAATATTTAACGAATATTTTCTCCAAATCGCAGCCAAATTATCCGTTGCTTATTATTTTATCAAAAGATCGTATTGACATTTGATTTTAATAATATTGCATTTAATATAATAAAGATTCCTTTATAAAATCTATTTTTACTTCTTTAATTTTACACGTTTTTTCTTTAATTTCGCTTGTTTTTTATAATTTTTAAGATTTTTATAATGTCTGTAAACTTTTCTTAACTAAAAACTTTATGAACATTCTTTTTCTTTTAAAAAAAAATTCTTTATTTCTTTCCATTGTCACTGATTATCATACCAATTCAAATGCTCAATTATTTCCATTCTTTTATTACTGCAGGGAAAAAAAATACCAACAGCACCAACAAAAAACAATAAACGGTGGTCACAATAACTTTTTTAATTATCCGTACTCTGGTATAATTATAGCAAACAGCTAACAACAACAAAAAAGCTAAAAATCTATTTGACTTTGCCTACATAAGGATTACAATAGAAAAAGGATACTAAACATTTTAAAGATTTTTTCTTGATGTTATTTCATATTATTCAAATAAAAATATAAAAATTGTGCATAAGAGAGAGGTAATCACTGAATGGAACAAAATTCAAATTGCTTTTAAAAAAAATAAAAGCTACAAAAAACACAGAAAAACTTGTAAAATGAGCCGACATTTTACAAATGTCCTTTAGATTTTAATTTTTTATTTTTTTTGTATTTTTGTGTTTCTTCGATTGTAACTACTACACGTAGGCAGTCAGACAGTTTGGTTTTCTAATGCTTGCCTCTCGAGTTGCCTTCGGCTTGGTTTGGCTTGTTTGGTTCTGGGTGTTTTATGCAATTTGACTTTTAAAAGACCGCATCCTTCCATTATTTTCTATTTTTTTTTTTTTTTTTTTGAAGATATAGCATGTCACTATAGCTACCCAGTAAATGAATGTATGCCTTATGGGTTTTTTTTCTGTAATAGAGAAAAAACACAAAAAATTAACTGTTTTTATGAATCTCTTTCCCAAGAAAAAGGGGTTGACAATGAAACAAAATAAAAGGACATTGCAATTATTTACATACGGTTTATAAGGATTTTTATATATACATATTTTTTTTTTTCATTTTATGTTTTATTTTTTGCAAAAATGATAGGGATTATAGCAGCAAAAGTTTAATTGTTAGTTATCCTTGTGATTTTGAGATGAGACAATTTCAAATGAATGCTTTTGGTTTTTAAGTACTTTTAATGGGAAATCAGTTTGTTATTTTGTTACTAAGAGGTAAAAGTAACTAAAAGGATTGTATTAAAATATGGATATTTAGAGATTTAAAAAATCGCAAAGTAATAAATTCTAATGTGATCAACCATGTTTAGGAAAAAAAATTTAAATGAAATCTATATCAATTAAATTCAATATAAAAAAACCCCAAAGGGGTTGAAAAACGTTTAAATCTTTTCCAAATTATATTTTTGTAATACTTTAAACACCTTCTGATGGACATCTTTAAAACCATTTCATTTAGTGATTGTAACTTAACAAAATATTTGTTCTGAAAGTGAAAAATTATCTTAAGATATTCCCAATATTTGTAACCGCCCTTCGGAGAAGGGGAGGTGAATTTTTCTCAAAGGAACTTTCCGTAGTTGTCGCAGAATTTTTATAGTTTTACATTCCTGTGGGTTAATCGAGGACACATCATTTAACTGTTTTAAGTTAAATGATTTGTTAATAAAATGCATGTTGAAAAATGTTAAAAAGAAACTAAAATAACGACAACTTTTGTAAAATAAACTAAATTTAGTTTATTATTATGTAAAATAAACTAAATTAGTAGAGTATTTTAAATTACACTATAACAAATGGTTCCCAGACTGGTTAATCGAGGATATATCACTTAACTAGTTAAGTACTTTCGTACAATGCTCATAAAAATCCATGTATAAAGATATAATAAAACTTTAAAATATCGAAAGAATTTGTAAAATAAACGAAATTTTGTTAGCTTCACAAAAGTTTTCGTTAATTTAACATTACTTTCGTATTTTAATGAATGGTTTATTTTAAGTGTAGAAAAACCTAATAGTATGATAGAATAGATTGGAAATTATTTAATATTCTGTAAAAAAAATCAAAATCATTTTTAGAAAAAAAATCACATTTTAACTTTTTTGTGAAAAAAGGTAGAAGTCTGAAAGTTTTTTTCGAAACACATACTACACATTTTTTTCAGATATCTCAAAAAGTAGCAGAGATTTCACTTTGGGATTCTCAGGGTGTTTGGTAGCTATTTGCATAACATATATAAAAGAAAATAAGAAAATTCTTTTCAAAAATAATCAATATTAAAAATGTTTAATTAGCGACAATTTGTGTATCAGATCGCAAAACTAGACATCAATAAAGAATGAAATTTTATAAACATATTAATTATTAGGCCAGATATCAAAAATTGCTTGTGCGAATAGACATGGTCGTCAATGGGTTAAAACATATAAATGAGCAATAAAACAGTGGCGATTTAAAATAACAAAACTAACGGATTAAACAGGCTATAGCTCAGTTATATTTTTGAATATTTCTTCATACTTCTCCTTTCACTTTAGTGATTATAAAATTTAAAATTCCCCTTCTCCTACGCAAAATTATCCTTTCTCAGATTTTTTTACAAAATAAATATCACTCCCACTTTATGTTAATGACTGTCTTGATTATGTTGATGACTCTGAAGAGTTTTGTTAATTTTAAGGTTTACCTAATGACTATATTAATTTTTACTCTCTAATCTCGTCCCCCCTCTGTTCATGTCAAAAAATAATGTTATATCACGCAGATAGCAACACACACACACATACACACTGCAGACAGATACATGTTAAGAAGTAAACGAGAATATTTTGTACTTGTTATGTCTTCTCAGACCACATGTGGACGGAAAACATGAACTATCAAAAAAAAAATAAAAAATTATTACAAAAATAGGGTAGATAGTTTAAGGCATCTTAGTACCTCTTTTAAATACATTTTTTTAAACAAAATCTTTGTGTGAATTTAACCCTTTGACGACGATGGGTTGATATATGTCTCATATTTACTTTATCAAATTTTAGGAAATCCTGCAGAACGATTTTATCAAAACTTTTTGTGATCGACAATAGACAGATGTGGCCTAATAGTCTCAGAGTCTAACAAGGTCAACCCAAAGTCAAAAAAAAAATTAGTTTTTTGTTTTTTTATGATTTTTTTTTTTCATTTTTGTTTTAAATTCAGTTTTAAGTTTATACAAAAAACTTAAAATCTTAACCCAATAAGGGACGACAGCAATTTAATATATTTCTTCGATAGGGGCACAGTAAATCGCTAAAAGAAGCATAAATTTTATTCTTAGTATTAGTCCAAGTCTCCACGAAGTTTCTTCAGCTGTTTAAGTTCGGTCGTCAAAGGGTTATGACGTTTTAGAGATATTGCATTATAAATTTTTCTAACGTCTACTCAGCATATTCCCACTTTCATTTAAGAGATGTGAAAAAATTATTGATCAAAAAGTTGAAAAAACTGACTTTAATTTAAACTATTTTTAATGTTTAACTTTAAAATTGGTAATAATGATCTTAAAAACCCTATATATATATATATTAGAGTTAATTTTGAAAAATAGATTTTTGGATATTATCACTTTTTAGAAGGTTTTTGTATCAATAAAAATAATGGCGTATTTTTTTTTTTTATTCCAACTCCTTCCCGTGCCTATAGGCGTCTCAAATCCAATAAATTATTATATAAACCAATAAATTATTTTGTATTCACTAAAAAATTAAATTTTTAAACTTTAATAACGGGTAACTACAAAATTAAAATTTTTGGACCGTTTTTCTCAGATGTAAGTATTTTTTCATTGTAAAAAAAAAAATTTAACAAAAAAAAATATTTTAATTTTTTTTTTTTAAATATTTTTTTGGACCACTCTAATTATGCATTCTGTTGCATACCAAAAACTAAAAAATAGCCTATGGGCCTAAGTTTTCCCGTAGAATCGAATACTGAAGTACGATTTGACATATATTTAGCCGTTTTTGTTGGATGGGAAAAGGGACCCAAAATCCGCGATTTGTGTCGCACGGGAAGGAGTTGGAATTAAAAAAAAAAAAAAATACGCCATTATTTATATTGATACAAACACCTTCTAAAAAGTGATAATATCCAGAAATCAAAATAAAAAAAAAGTTTGAAAACGAACTTATATATATATATTTTTGTTGTAATCATCTAATTGTTTTGTACTTAATGTTTTCCGACCACCTGTGATATATGAATATGGAGATTTCTTCAAAGTTTCTTCCTGTGCCAAAAAATATAAAATCTTTGCCATGTTACTTAAATTATAATGACATTCAAAGAAGCGTGATGAAAATGTAACAACTTTTTATATATATATTTTTTTTTCTTCTTAATTTTTCAAATACACCAAAATATACACTCATAAAAAAGGGGGTAAAAAACAAGGTTAAGAAAAAATTTTAAGGGTAAGTTTTGTGTTTATGTAGAGAGATTTAGTGGAAACAGAAACAGCTACAAAATGTACAAGTACGAAAGCTAATTTAAGATTACGCGTAAATTTTATGGTATATTAAACTTTGAAGAGGTGATTTGCATGCAGTAAAGGTATTTTATGTATCTTTTTCTTTTTTTTTTCGCTAAAAATAATAATTGTTTTTCGTGATTTTTCTTTTTATTTCTATCTACTTAAAAGTTACAAAAAAAATTTCAATAGGGGTGAAATTTTTTTGCAAATATAAATGTTTCATTTCTTGTTATGGAAATTTATTTATATTAAGAAATTTACGATTTTTTCTATTCAAATATCATTTTAGTTTTCATTTTTATAGCTTTTCACTTTATTTTGTTAAATTTTTAGATAATGATCTTTATAAAGCTCTTATTTAACACTAACTACATTCACGTGTTGTCATGTATTTTTCTACATTTAATGGAAAAAGATATAAAACTGTATACAAAATTCCAATCACGTTATTTGTTTTAAGAAATTTTGTCACTTTTTTAGTACTAAACTGTATTAAGAAGATGAGCTTAATATTAAAATTTTAAATATTCAAGGATAAAAGGCAATGGCAATAAATGGAAACAACTACGTTAACCCTATAATGTGTATATTATTAAGGAAATCCTAGGATAAATTCAGAAATTATAACACATTATTTGGAATAGAATATTTGACTTGTTCAGCAAATTCATATAAACAAGACGTATAAGTGTTGTATTTTAACACGGAACGCAACGCTTATATGCCTTTATACGTAAATTTAACCCTTTAACGACTAATGGTTGATATATGTCCCATTTTTTACTTGTTGCCATTTTAAGAAAACCTGTAGAACGTTTTTAACAAAATTTGTTCCAGATAAATAGTTAGGAATCGGAACAGATCAATCGGAATAGATTGCTCGGCAGAGTGTGAAATTCGTAAGAGCTTCAGTTATTTTTAAATCTTTTAAAAAATAAATATTCATATTGTATTGATATTCAACTGAGGATCACTCGGGATAGTGTGAAATCAAATAAAACTTAATAAATACTTTAAAATAAATGAAATTTTTGAAATCATGATATACAAATAAAACTTAATAAATACTTTAAAATAAATGAAATAGTGTCTGACTGATTAATCGGCTTCGACCAAAAATAGACAATCACCCAATAGTCGGAATGTAGTATTATCCAAAACAACTAATAACAGCCCAAACAACAACAATTTCCAAAAAAAAATTTAGTAAGAGCCCATTTTCGGTCTGTTTTGAGTCACCACAATTAATTATACCTTGAAATGTGCAATTTTAAGTACTTTATTCAAAACTGTGGGTAAATTATTGTTTGGACTGTTTTAGGTACAATCGGCTTCCGCTTAGGCCATTGTTATAAATTTGACATATGTTCGGCTCGGTTTCGGACCAAATAAATGCCTTCGGTCTAATTAAATTACCTCTAATCGTTCTAAAAACTAAAAAAAAAAAAAAATAATATTGAAATTCTACTGAAGATCGCTCGGAAGATCGTGAAATTTACATCACTTCGTCTTTGCCTCTTTCTAGCTTTCTAACACAAAATATTTTTTTACAAAAAAGTAAAAAATTATGTTTTCAATAAACATAAACCAAAATTTTTAATCAAAAACTTTAATCTTAAAAAATAAGCATAAAAACTTGAGTGTTTAAAAGCCAGCCTTGCGCATTAAAGAGTTAATCACGCATAAAAAAATTTCTTTAAACAAAAATTTAATTTCAATTGATAAAACAACTGTTGTTGATTTGAATATCCCATAGAGTTTTTCTATTATATTTCTTATCAAAAGCACACTTTTTCTATTTCTTTCGCATAGATGGAAAAAAATAAACAATCATCGTTGATAGAAGAAAAAAATGTATAAGGAATTCATTGTAATTCCCTTAAGGTCAGTTGGTAACAATTCTCTAGAGTGCATTTAATTCTAATTGTTTTTTGGCTTGTGTTAAACAAACAAACAAACACTTTATCCTTTTGTTTATACAATATAATAAAAATAGCACCGAGTTCAAAGGAAATACTCCTTGCAAAAAGAAACATATAAAAAAACTTGGCAAATTGCACTGCTATTCATAAATAAACAAACAAGTGAAATAAAATATAATTTAACGAAAGCAATATAAGGAGAATAAATCAAAAATATTAGGGACATGCGTTTCTATAATGAAAATTGAAAAAAGTCAGAGTTATCTTAAAATTTCCAAAAATTGTCCTTAAACATATTTTTAAAAGTTAGTATAGTAGTATGTTTATGCGGGTTCATGGCCAGAGGAGGACGTTTTGTTTTATTTTTTTTTTTTTGAGAATGTTGGATTCGCTTTTGAAAACTATTTTTGTTTTTATAAGAAAGGTGGTTATTTTATTGATATTTTATTTTTGGCAACTATTTAAACTGAATTGCAATTTAACGCACCTACATAAAAATAGGAGTGCAATCTAAAATTTTATAAGGGGTCTGCCATCTAACGTTTTTTTTTCCAACTAGTGTTTATTTCGTGAATGGTAACACTTAGCTCATGTCTGATTTGACAGATAATTAGTTTTATCCTTCCGCTGAACGAATATGGTTGTGTATACGCTTGAACAACGCTAGGAAATATTGCGACATTACTTTGAAAATCATGGCAATGTTGCAAAACGAGTCACTGTTTGGTGCGGATTTTGGTCCAGAGGCATAATTGGGCCATTTTTCTTCGAAAATAAGCAAGGAGTGGCCGTTACAGTCAATGGCGATCGTTATCGGGCCATATTGAACGAATTTTTGTTCACAAAAATTGAAGAGGAGGAAATACAGCTGCACACAATCGATAATGTGCTTAAAAATTGGACCGATCGTGTAGACTACTGCATGGCCAGCCGAGGCAGCCATTTGAATGAAATAATTTTCCTATATTAACCGGAAGGATTGTACTTTCAAATAAAAAAAGAAATTTGAAAAAAAATTTACTGGTTCAGTAGTTTTTTTTTATAGCATTTCAAAAAAAAAAAGTTATTTGGCGGACCCTTTATAAAGAAGATCAATCAAAACAATAGTCGTCAGAAAAATAAATAAAAAAACATTCCAGCTTTTAGTAGTAGCCTATAAAAAACTTATCCTCTTCAGAAAAAAAATCCCTCCTCCTTATTTTAAAATCCGCTCCTTCCCTGGCTATGAACGCGCATAACCATACTGCTTAGTAACCGAATGAAAAAAAAATTCAATAAAGTTTTGATGATTCTCTTAAAATTGAATACCCTAAATGTTTTCAATTTATATAAATAAAATGTTGGCGGTCAATTTTTAATGGTTTATAAACCACCACAAATGATATAATACTATTTTTAATAGTTATTTTTTTATTTATTCTTAGTTTAACTTTACGAAATTTATTTTCTGTCTGCATTGTTTTTTACATTTTCTTCCCCATTTTCATACTAATTTCCCCATTTTGTTAAACACATCCTTCTTTTTCTTTAGCTTTTCTATTAATAATGTCTTTATAATGGTTCATAATTGTTGTTTACAGTTGTGCTGTTAAGGAATTTTATTTCTATCGCCTTTGCCTTCCAATTCTGGCAAAGAAAATGTTTCTTGTAGTATAAAAAGACCCCCAAACTGTGCTTTAATAGAAAGGAAGCTTATCTATCAATATTTGCATTTGTTAAGTTAATGCCTTCAGGCCTTGTTTGTCGTGCTATTAAGGGTGAAATTAAGGAAATTGAAAAATAGAAAAAGAAGTGAAAATATATTCACGCTAAAAAACAACGTAAAAGAAATTAATTTTTAAAATTAGCGTATGCATGAAATAACATTATTTTATGAAATGGGGAAATAAAATAGTTGAAAATATAAAAATGTAATTTAACACGGTTTTTGGCGTTATGTTGAAAGTAGTCTCCCCGAAATTCTGAGGAACCTCTGCGCTAAATTTTGTGCTTGCGGTTTATTCCTTTAGAAGACGAAAGTAGCACAAATGTAGCAATTTTTTGTTTTAGATAAAATTTCAATCTTTAAATATCTTCAAAATTATGATATTTGTTCCTACAAGGTAAATTTCCTGCTTTTTGAATATATTTTCTTTGCCATCAAAATTTAAAAAAAAAAATCTAAACACAACCCAATATTTTTGTGAAAGGATATAAAATATATTTGAAAAACTCAAAAAGCTTTTGATTCTTATTGTGCAAACAAGAAATGTGAAAAATATATTATAATGTGTCGGCCGCACTATGAAATTTTTGTATCCCTCCAAAATAGAAGAAATCAGATGTGCCATGTTTTTCGCAAAAGTATTGTACGTCCTTTTGCTGTGTGGATGGCAAAACTACGATAATATTAGAAATAATATTTGCAATAATATTGCAATGCATATGGCCACCTTTAGGAATCTAAACGCCAAAATTTAAGCGACAAAATTTATTTAATTACAAAAAAAAAAAAAAAATTGTTTTTTGTGTAAATTTTTGATTTTACATATATAGAAGTAAATTTCAAAAACCGAAGTAGCTCCCGTATAAAATAAAAGTTCGTGATAGTATAAATTCTGCACTTTTCTGATACAAACTTCCATATACAATTAATAGAGCTTTTCAAAACTAGCCCTAAAAGTGAGGGGGCGATAATTTGTGTAAAAAGCTCTGGAAATTTTAAATTTTTTCAATACACATTTTTTAAACGTTCTTCGTTTAATAAAATGACCCCATTAGAATTCAAAAAAAAATATCGACTTGGTGTCAATACGGCTCGAACACAGAACATTCTGCTTACAACGCGAACGCTCTACCGGCTGAGCTAATATTGCCTATGCATGTTGGCTGGCTAACAGAAAACTTATATTTTGTGCGTGTGTATTCAAATATAAATAAAAAAATAAAACCAACACAACAGGAAAATATATAAATACTTAATGCTAATGAAAAACACTAACAGTACAAAGAAATTAGTTAAAGTGCAACGATATTTCCTCGGTTGACAGGTCACA
This sequence comes from Delia radicum, assembly GCA_021234595.1. Taxonomy (NCBI): domain Eukaryota; kingdom Metazoa; phylum Arthropoda; class Insecta; order Diptera; family Anthomyiidae; genus Delia; species Delia radicum. The sequence goes on along the minus strand of CM037855.1, from coordinate 5,453,790 downwards.
GGCTAGGTGTTTTGAGGTCAATCAACCTATGTTTTGCTGTTTTGTGATCAGCAATATTTTCACAATAAAAAAAAACTTTTTTTTTCAAAACTTTAGTATTAAAGAGTTTTAAGCAAAAAATGGGATTATCTGATTATTTACCTATAATTAACTTTCACAACTAAATTTTTTAGCAAAAACTAAATTGTTTAGAAAAACCTTATTTTTTTTTAACTATAATTAACTTTTGTTTAAACTTCTTTCCACAATTTTTTTTTTTTCAAATAGTGACAATATTTTTTTTTTTATTTTTTAAATAATGTCAATATTTCGTTGATATTTTTGTATAATGCATCATTAATTTTAGACCAAAAAAAATAACAGTTTTTGTGATGTCTTTTTACAATTTATGTGTCTGTCTCATGCTATGTATTGATGACAAAACCATATTTTTTGCCACCAAATCATGTTCTTCAATAAGTTTATAAAAAAAGACCAAGCATGGAAATTTCAATAGGACATAACCGAACTGGTTTTAACATACACTATTTGCAAGTCGATTGGATTGTGGTTATATTCATAATAACCATAACCATAAACATGTCCTGGATAAAAATAATAATATTATTTTTTTTTAGTTTTATTTCATAATTTTTGTTTGAAATCGGTAGAAATTTTTTAGGAAAATTCTTAAATACATAAATTATTATCAAACTAATTTTAAAAGATTTTTAATGAAACAAAAAGTTATAATAAACGGTCCGCCATCTAACGTTTTTTTTTTCAACTAGTGCTTATTTTGAAAATGATAACACTTAGCTTATGTCTGGTTTGACAGATCATTAGTTGTATCCTTCCGCTGAACGAATATGGTCCGTATGTTCGTTATCTTGTGAAAAAAGTGAAATAAACTGGCATCCTCATCGATAAACCAAAGCGTGAAAAGCCAAAAACAGTGCGTACACCCGAGAATATTGCTGCTGTGGCAGAAAGTGTGCGTGAAGCGCCATCAACATTAATTCACCGTCGTTCTCAAAAATTGAACATTTCGGAGACATCATTGAGACGAATTTTGCATAAAGACCTCGGTATGACGCCATACAAAGTCCAATTGGTTCAGGAGTTCAAAAAAAAAAAAGTTATTTGGCGGACCCTTTATAAGGCATTAAATAAGATATTTGTATATGAAGCTTTCTCTTCTAATTGTCCATATAAAACAAGGTATTAGATTAGATTATAGTGGCACTATACACCGCGACCAGAAATTGGTATTTTGTGCTGCCAGCGAATACACCCTATAGGTTTAGGCTCCCTACGAAGCCAATTATCCTACCAGGTGAACAGTTCCAAACGTCCGATGGCGTCACTATATATATCGTATCAATGTCAAACTTACAGAATGTATCTTCCTATATTATACGAATAAAATATGAAACAATCTTTTAATTTTTCAAAATAGTGGGCAAAGTAGGCAGTAGTTAACCACATATTAACAAATTTTTAGATAATAATTTAATTAAATTTGGAAAATGCTAGAAATGTTACTAAATCTATGGATTTTTCATGGAGAAACAAATTATATATTCTATTTCAGTTTAGTTTAGATAGTTCTGTGCTATAGATAACTCTATTTGTCAAAAATTGACCCAACATTTTTTTTAGTTTGAAAAAAGTTTAGATGTTTTTTTTATAGACTCAGAAAGTTTCATCTGGTTACTCGGCTTTGGTTTGGAGAAAATGTTCGTTGAATATTGTATATCGAAAATGCTTAATAAAGATTCAAATATTTTTAAGTGCCACTGTGCGTATACGTATTATTAACAATAATATTAATAATACGTATACGTACAGTGCCACTACAACATATTTTTGAACTTTATTTGAATGATTTTGATACACAATATTCGTTAAAAATACTTTTATTTATAATTTATCTAATATCCGGGGTAACAACTAATATTAATAAATCTAAATAAAGCGAAGCATTTTATCAAATTCATATTACTTAAGTTACTCCCTATAGTGCAGAGTATTTTGCTACAGAAAAAAAATAACCGCCATATAACAGCTTACAGTCAATTAAATTCATTATAGCTTAAAAAAAATTACAAAAAACAGAAATCAACAACAGATTTATTGTGGTCAATATATTTTGTAAGTATAGACATACTAAAACCATGAAATTGTCAGCAGGAAAAAAATAAATTTAAAGTTATACATAAAACTACATACAAAAATGTTTGAAAATTTAAAATTTTAATAAATTTCATATTTTATTTACACCAAAAATCATTCAATTGTAAATTCATATTGTTTTTTTTTTTCAGTTTGCTGTAACCTAAAGCCAATTTAAAATATTCTTGATTAATTGCCAAAAAGATATCGCCAAACATTGAAGGCAGCAAAAAAATAAAAAAAAAGTTGGAGGATATATTTTTATTATTTCATAAAAATTTACATTAAAAATATATATGAATTTCTCTATAAATAATTGTATGTTTATGTATGACTGTGTATAAAAAAAAATATATATATATATAACCAAAAAATAAAACATGAATAAATTTACTATAAATTACCATTTTACAACGACCACTCATACAAACAAACATTTCATACACTCACACACACATACAGACAGACAGAAAGGCATATAGTAGGTACAATAACAAATAAAAAAAAATATACATCCGTATACAATTGTACAATTCAATATCTGTAACTTTAACATGTCTCTCACTTGGTATCCTCCATCTATATTTACAAAAAAAAAAATCTCATTCAAAATGAAACACTATGGGTTAATAATTTAAAAAAATTATTATTATAGAATATTTCTCACCAGTAAGTTAACATATAAGATATTCCAAGATATTTTCTATAAAATTTGGATATGTTATAGAGAAATTTAGATATTTTTCGGGGGAAGAAAATCTCTATTTTTTTTATAAATTTCAAAATAAATATTCAACATGCATAATTTTTTCTTCAAAAGAGGAAGTTTTTTATACGCAAAAGGAAAAAACAAAATTTGTGGCTTATTTTCATTTTTTGGTTCCTTTTTCATTTTGAAAAATAAGAATGACGAATGTCCCCGAAAAATTTGTGGTTTAAATTATGTGTTTGTATGTGGGGTCGAATTACATTAGGAATTTAGCCCCAATTTTTGAGAATTAAAAATGGCTTCAATTTGTGTGATTTGAAAACATTGGACCTAAACTAGAAAGTTTAGTATTGTCCCTGACTGTTGCTTTAAGCAATTACTTGTAGTTTCCATAAGCTATTTTGAGGATGTTATGATCTCGTATATTTATCCAGTGTTTTATGTATTAACGTACAATAAATCTAAGAAAGCAAATAAATTGCTGATATATATTAAAAATAATATATTTGATTTGGAATCCGCTGTGCTCATTTCTGATTATGAACATGGTATGAGAGAATCAATAAGGACCGTTTATAGTGATGCGAAAATATTTGGGAGCTGGTAAGAAAAATGTTGCTTTGGCTTATGATAATAGGTAGTTGTAGTAGTTGGGGCCGCATTAAAAATATTTCATTTTGTTTTTCATATATAAAGAACAAATATAATTCTTAACCGGTTTTATTATTGCCAAGCTCTAAGACGCAATGTCATAAAAAACTATTCGCTCTTAAATTTATCGCGGTATTTTTGGTAAAAAAAATGTAATGGAAATAGGTGGTTGTAGTAGTTAGCGCCACAGGCTAAAAATGTATCATTTTGGTTTTCATATAGAACAAATATAATTCTTAGCAGGTTTCATTATTTACCAAGCTCTAAGACAAAATGTCATAAATTCGCTCTTAAATTTTATAAGATCGTGGGATGTTGCAAAAAAGGCATATCGAGAATTAGTAAACTTAATAAAACTAGATGGGACGACACACGACACAATATTTTACCCATGGACTGAGAGAAGAAATGTTTTTAATTTTTGAACTATTTTAAAAGGCAGATTTGCTTCATTTTCCTGTTCAGCTGTCCGTATTGTAAGGCGGACGTTATTGATTCTACGCAAGTTTTCACCCAATTAAAAATTTATTATTCAATAAACATTGCTGTGTATAAACTTGTTTTTTTTTATTTGATAATTTTGGGTCCATTTTTCATTCGTTCAAATTGGGGTTATTTGGCATAATGAATGAATAAAGCCACATACAATGGGGCTAATTTTCATTTTGCGCAATGCCTTTAGAACATTTGTAAATTTTCACCTTAAAGCGCCCTATAGTGCTAATATTAGCAACCAAAGTTAAAACTTTGAAAGGATATGAATCCTAGGCCAAGGACCGGTCTTTGTCATTTTTTCTTGCTTGTCACCTGCAACTGAGCCCTTTGCCTGTTGGATACTTACCACCAGTTATTAGGGTAGATCAAACTTGGATTTTGGAGAAATTTCGTTACAACAGGAGTAGCGAAGTAATAGATACATTGTGGAAAAGTTATAGCCAAAACGCTTTTCATGCAATTGAGAACTTTTAAAGTTTTACTTTTAAGTTCGTCAAAATGCCCCCTAAACTGAAGATGTTTACATCAGGTAATTTGTTTTATAGGCTGGCATCTTTTGAAGTGCTTTATCCAGTTTTGTGAAAATATTGCACCGGAAAAAAACATTAAGTTTCATAACCTCATTTTATGGAAAAAATCGAGTTTTTAAACCCCGAACCGACCTTCAAAAATTAACAAAAAAACTATTCCTCTTTTTGCATATCTTAAATGCAAAAACAAAATATAAAATTTTTGGTGTAAAGCCCTTATATGCATAAGACAAACTTTTGTTTTAATAGTTATAACTAGGGCAACCCAAAAAAAATAAGCTAAAGCTGGTTTTTTATTTGAAAGGATAGAACTATTTAGATTGAATACTGATCATGAAGTTATAAAATGTTGAAGATATTTTTAGTTGAGGCTTTTTAAAAAGCTAAAGATATTGTTTTTAGAGCTTTTTTTTTAATTGCCCTAGCTATAACGTATAATGTTATCAATACCAATTTCAAAGCACATTTATATTGAATGAATTGTCTCAGTTTTGGCCCATGGTTAAAAAGCCACCTACAATCACCCAGCCAACCGAACCAAACAAACAAGTTAGGTTTTTCTCGGGAATACAAAAAATTAAAAAAAAAACAACGTTACATAAAACTGTCAAAAACATTCTCATGCAATAATTTACTTTAACAAATTTGTATATATCTATATGTATGAATGTAGTTGTACGATTGTGTGTGTGTGATTGTGAATGTGTTTAATTTTGAAGTCATAAAAAAAAGAAGCGACAATTTCCTCTTCCTTTAATGTCATGTCTATAAGGATTATTTGTCTATAAATTGATATATTTTATATTATTAATGATACTTCCGTATCGATTTGTTCCATAGTTGACTTATTGTTAATAAAATTATTTAAAGTTTTTTTTTATTTTTCTATAATTTATTAACTAATTTATAAAATATTGTTATGGTTATCATAGTTATTAGCAATAGTGATAATTTGTGTTGTAAATATGTGGTGGCTGTATTACAAGGCGTTGAGTTTAATTTTGATTCACAAACACAAACTTCCACATCTAAACCGGATATATATTTTTGATGATAACAACCGGTTGTGATGTTAACTTTGGCACACATATAAGTGATGTTTTGGACTGGAAAAAATGGAAAAAATAATGTTAATAAGAATTTTTTAACATCATAGAAATAAAGGGCAAACAAACATGATATTTTGAAGGCAGACTAAATAAATCTACATAACTTAATCAGTTTGGCAATTAACAAATTAACTAATAATAGTATTGAATGTTTAGTTACAGCTGTTATTAAATTCAATTTTCTTTACTCTTTTTTATAAAAAAAAAACTAGTAATTTTTTTATTTTATTAATTGATAATCATATAATTACAAATTATATACTATTACCCTAACCGAGCACTAGCTACTATGGCCTTCGGCGCGTTGTAGCGAAAACAGACCAGTGCCTCTGGTGGGAATCGAACACACGACCCCCGCTCCGATAAAAAAAAAAACTAGTAGACATTGAAGTAATATACAAGAATGGAGCAAAATTGATTATTAATAGGTTTTTCGTTAAAGTTCTGCCTATTATATACCTCTAGCTTTTCTAAAACTTCGGGTTCTGATGAGATCTTTAGCCAGATCGAAATACTAGTATCAACCTAGCTAATATGTTTGATTTGCTTTATTTTTGTAAATATACGGAGGTTGAAAGCTCGTTATAAATTGAAAATAACATAAAAATAATCTCGATGTATATAAAAACAAAAAACTAATATAACTGTAAAAAATATTACTTGAGCCAGAGTACACACTAAAAATTTTTTATATAAATAGAACATTTTTGGTCTTCAAAGTTTAGTAACGTCATGATGCTTGTTTGGAAAAGACCTAACCACGTGGTTGATTACTAAGAAGACAAGAATGGAGCAAAATTGATTATTAATAGGTTTTTCGTTAAAGTTCTGCCTATTATATAGGCTCTAGCTTTTCTAAAACTTCGGGTTCTGATGAGATCTTTAGCCAGATCGAAATACTAGTATCAACCTAGCTAATATGTTTGATTTGCTTTATTTTTGTAAATATACGGAGGTTGAAAGCTCGTTATAAATTGAAAATAATATACTTTTTACTTAGTAAAATTTCTTACAATTTTTGTTTTGTTTTGCCAATTTAGAAATTTTAATCTTTTATTCAATTTATTTACCTCCTTTATTATAAGTATATGTATATTTAACACATCTCTGACCCGGTGTCATTGGACAGCCTATAGCATTTGGTAGATTTTTATATGTGTTCCATAAATCGTCAGTATCCGGTATATTATCATTATCTGTAGTAACTATCGGACGACGACAGGGTATATTTGTTAAATCTTCACGTATACTTTCACAAGTTATATCGCCAATATTATTTTTATCTTGAAATGGGCCAATCCAAGTAAAACGAAAGCAATAGGGATCTAAGATGAACAAATTTTAAAATATTTTCCAAAATTCTAAAAATATTTAACATTGAATAGCATTGAATACCAACACTCGGCTTGCAAATTAATAACAGTTATTGAAATTATTGTTAAAAGAATACAAATTTTATACATTTTATTTTATTTTATATTTAATGTTTTATTAGTTTAAACAATGAGATCGTTTTCTTTATCTCCCCTTTTTGAGATGTTTTCAGTCAGACATATCTTAAATAACTATTTTTAAATTTATTTTTTATTGATAATGTTTTTTGAACTTTTGCATTTTTTCTCACATTCAGTTGATTCATATCTAATTATCTTATCATTAATAATTACATTTCATGGATTTTTTTATTTTATTTATTTTATTATTTTTGTGTTTAGTATCTTTTGTTGATTTAAAAATGGTATTGCAGTTCAATATTGCCACTTTTGTATGTTTGTTCAAATAAGAATGTATATAAAAATTGTGTGATAAAGAAAAAATTTTAAAATGTAAAGAAATCGTATTTGTTTCTGGAAATAAGAGATCATTTTTAAATTGAACTGCAATAAATAATATAGCTAGCACCCAGTGTAGAAACGGTAATGACATGGCACTACTATACTCATTACCAGTAATAACACCAGCTTACTTTCAGCTATAATTTAACACAAATTATAATGACATACTAGTTCATTTTCCCATTATTTCAAAATAAAAAATAATGCATTACGCATCAGTATTTATTTTGTCATTATTTTAAATATAAAGTAATTAATTTTAAAGTTGTATTTATTCAACCTTTCAATATTTAATAAATAAAAATCCTCGAGCTCGAAGATTTTTATTTAATAAAGTAATTAATTTAAAATTTTTTGAAAATCTATTTTTAGGCTCATTATTTTTGCAACTCCAGTAAGTACATATATAACTACTTATTTTTGGTGTTTTGTAAGCTGGCAAGTAATAACATTTTGTGCAAGCATTTTATTTATGTTTTTATCTATCAAGTATATTAAAAAAAGTTTTTAATAAAAAATTTTGTTTTTATTAAATTCAGTTTCTTTCAATTTATTTTTAGACTCATTATTATTGTCCATACTAGTAAGCATATAGGTAACCATATATTTTTTGATTTTTCGTAAGGTATTAAGTAATGATATGTCATTATTTTGCGTGACAAGTAATGAGATTTTTCATGACAGTTGTAAATACTTGCCATTAGTCAAAGATTTAAAGATTAAAAACGAAAAACGAAAAACGAAAAACGAAAATCCGCGGGACAAGAACTAAAAGAATTGTTTTTGAGTTTACCCTTGTACCATTTTAATGCAAATCAAAAATTTAAGAAAGCGACTACTTTAGCGACTAAAGAATTTATTCGATGTGTGAAATAAATTTAAATTAGATGCATCGATGGCATCCAATTTTGCTTTTAAAAAAAATGTATATAATGAAATGGTTACCAGGGTTGCCATGGTAGTCCGAATTCTAAACAATAATTTTCAGAATAATATCTAACATTGTGTTTTTCTATCGCAAAAATAGTTTTTCCAATAAACAATTTATTTATTTTTGTTTTTATTGATTTCTAAATCTAGTAAATCCCTTAATATTTAAAAGTCATTCCACGTAACCTTGTTAACCATATTGTTATTGATGAAAAATATTATTTGATTAAAAAGTTTCTGACAATAAATAAGCAAAATGCCCTGCAGGAAATGTCAATAGTGAAAAAGTATTGATTCACTATTGACTGTGTCACCAGTACTACTAACCAAATATTCCACAGGCAATGTAATTTGCTATAGACATTTAACATGTACGTGTCATTGAAAATCACTAGTGACATTAGAACTATTGACTAGGTAGTGAATAGGTAGTTCTTATGGGACCATATGTAGACATTGGAACCAAAGATTCACTAGTGACTATGTAGTTCTTATGGCGCCATATGTAGACATTAGAAACATAGATTCACTAGTGACTAGGTAGTTCTTATGGGACCATATGCAGACATTGGATCAAAGATTCATTAGTGACTCGTTAGTTCTTATGGGACCACATGTAGACATAAAAACCATAGATTCACTAGTGACTAATTAGTTCTAATAGGACCATATGTAGACATTGGAACCAAAAATTTACTAGTGAGTTAATAAAGTAAAAAGTGTAGACGCTTAGTTGACAATGTCAACAAAATAGTAGACAAAAGTGGAGACTTTGAGACACTTGACCCCAAGCTTCCTGCAGGGTGTATAGTTCTCTAGTTGAAAAATATATATTGTAAAAGTTTACTTTTTAAAATTTTTGAATTATTATTTTTGACATCTACTGTTTAATAATTATATATTTAAATATCCCTCCCAAAAGTGGGATAGCAGTAGAGAGTAATAGAAATTTGAAATAATTTTTAGCACTTAATTTTATGCAAATTTTATTCAGATTTTATAAAACTACAACAAACAGAAACCACTCATATACAATGTATGAACATTGTACAACGTAATGTTTGCCCAAAAATAAAAGCAACATAACTACAACACAATTTTCTTTTGTTAAATGAAAACTATGAGATAAAAGATGCCGAAATTTAAAGAGATCAAAAATAAATTTATATGATGTTGGTCTTCTTATTAAATTAAGCAACTTATTTCAAGTTTTATCATATTGTGAATAATTTTCGGCTTGAATTTTTTCAAATTTCTTACAAATGAAGTTTGTAATTATGTCTACGAATTTTCATTCAAAGTTATCAAGTTTACAGTCTTAAGTAAATATTTCAAATACTGTTTTAACATAGTGTAAGTATGTATATTGCATGTTATATATTATTGTAAATATTAAAGTTAATGTAACATTTTGTAGCAAAAATATTGTATGTAGCAGTAATAGTTATTATTACATGTTCTACGTGTATGTGTCTGTATATGTTTTGAGTCTACAGATGAGTCTGTTGTTACATAAATTGTTGTACACATTTCTACATATGCATTTGTATCCCAGTGTGAACCGCATTACCATATAAGTGGCTATATAAGTACATATTTGGTAATGACAATTACTTACAATTCTCATTACAAATCTCATTACTTATATATGGGGATGTTACGCAAAATAATGACATATCATTACTAAACACCTTACAAAAATAGAAATATATGTGGTTATGTATATGCTTACCAGTATGGACAAAAGTAATGAGTAGAAAAATAAATTTAAAAAAAAAACTAAATTTACAAAAAAAAAATGTAGGTTGTCTGTAATCCGCTCTACCATCTGAGCTATTTATAAATGTTGATAAATAAATACATAAATAACCTCCTTACACAAAATGTCATTACTTTCCCGTTTACAAAAAATCAAAAATAAGTAATTATATATGTACTTACTAGAAGTGAAGAAATAATGAGTCTAAAATTAGATTTTAAAAACATGCTTAGATCATTACATTATATTTAAAATAATGATAAAAATAAGAAACTGTGGGTAACACATTATTTTTTGTATTCAAATAATGGGAAAAATAACTAGTTATTAGTATGTTCTTATTATTTGTGTTAAAGTAATGCACTTATCAAGCTGTTGTCATTACTGGTAGTGAGAATAGTAATGACATGTCATTACTGTTTCTACACTGGGATGTTAATGTGTATATGAAAAAGGACTAAAAACAAAATTTGGTTGTAAATGTGTTGAGTTAATCACTAAAGTTTTTTTTGTTATATTTATTTGCTTTTGGCTTTTTTACAGGGAAGAAAATTTCTTACAGGGAAGGTGCCACAATTTGTAATTACCGATATTGATAGTATTTTTATATGCGAACGAAGTATTAAACCTAAGGTTAAAAAAATTTTGAAAATCAAAACGAGATAAAATTTTAAACTCTTTCTTATTTCCTAACTAGATGTTTTAAAAAGAATTAGAAATTTCCCTGACTTTGTTTAAAACGCCGTTAAAAATCAGGGTTATGCAGAATGGTTCGTCTGAAAAGAGATTCGAATCGGTTGTCAGCACGATACTGGTTTATCTGTGTTTAAAAAGACTGAATTATTGTTACTTAAAATTAGCCATGTCTGTGAAATTTAACTTTTTAAAATACGTCTTATTTTCTTTGTAAAGCCATTGTAAAGCTAAATACGCGAAATATAAAACTTTTCCGCTTCTCATACTTTTTCCAATTTATTTTCCAATTTTAAGATGTATAATAAATCTCGGCAAAATTTAATTCAAAAACAATGGGAGAAAAAAATGGTCTTTTTAAATTACAAAAGTCGACTATTTTTTACAATTTCGTAAATGTTTGACTTTTTTATAAAATCTTTATTTTAAATACATATTTTGTATAGTACGTATAAAAAATCGTTGTATTAAAAAATATAAATTTTGAACTATAAGATGATAAGGCTAAATGTTTACTTTGGTCTGATATCACCTGAGTTTCTTTAAAATCGTAGTTTCACATTTGGAGTACATTCCTTGTTAGTATTTTACGTATGATTGTTTGTGTCTATGTGTGTAAATTTTCTATATTTTGTGGACATTTACATTTGTATTTCATTTGTGAAAATGTGTTGAAATGTCTTTATTGTTAATGTAAATTTTAATTTTTTTTGTTCTTGTTTTCGCATAGAGTATGTAAGTTCTCTAAATTGGGGTAAATATGAACTCAAAGAAAAATACTAGTAATATATTCCAGTAAGGTTTCAAAATTTTTGTTAAATTTTTGAAATTATTTTTAATTTTTATATAAATATTATTTTTTAATTTTTTTCCAAATTTTGACTTTGACTCCTTCTCACTGCTAACTCGTAACATGCACACTCTTGCAATTAAATTGTAGAGAATTAAATTTTCTATCGAAATAAATTCACAGTCTTTACGAAATCGCATTATATTTTTCATATAAAATACAAATGGTAAGCAGTGTTTAAATCAGTTTCGGTCAGAGTTTAAAGATAGGTAAAATGTACATTTTTTGCCTAGATATCGATTCTTTGCAAAATAAACTTTGAAGAAATTATATGAAATTATAAGTATAAAAATGTAATGCTTACTTGTGGGATTTTTTTTTTGTTTTTTGTTTAACTCATTTAATTTTATTAGCCATAAATTCTATTGTAAATTTCAAAATCTTATTAATATTATGCCCTATACATACTTTCAATATAAGCTTTCAGAGCGCGTATGAGTGTTATTAATCAACACACTGAAAACAATATCACTCATACGCAACATAAACTTAACTAATTATTTGTTCATAATGTTGCCTTTCCTACTCGAAACTTTTAAACGGCTATATTTTTTACTTGATAAAGTCATTTAAATTATTTAAAAATCATAAAATAATTCAATATCATGATTATAATTATATGTAAAATTAAAGTTATAATTGTTATACAGAGTTGCTAAATAATTTTATAAAACAAAAATGTTTGCCCTTTTTTAATGAAACATTTTTCAAAAATTATTTAAAAATATAAAAATCACTAAAAGTTATATTTTTGATTGTTACGTAAATGGGGAAAATATGAAAATGTATTTCACTGCTTAAATAATTTGAAATAAAGAAAGTCGAAAATATGCCAAAAAAATAAATACTAATAAGATCTAGCTGTTATGGGTGAAAATGTTGGCTTTTACAGGTGAAAATGCTGGCTTTTATAACTTGCAGGTGTTGCAGTTTAAGCTTTATGTATATTTTGTTTAAACAAATTATGTACAAATCTCTATCTAATGAAATTGGGTATGATGAGAGTCTTGCTTTGGTACGATAATACCCTTTGTAAATGACTTGATTTGTTGTTTTTTTTTCTGCTTTAAAAGCATGTCTCTTAAATTAAGTAAAAACTTCACATTTACAAAATATTTCACTAACACAACATAATATATTGTTGAAATTGCTACTAATTTGTCGCAAAATGTTAAAACTTTACCCCAAATTAAACTTATTCACAAAATCTAGCATAACAGCTTTAAAATTTTGCTCGAATATTAGTTTGTTATTAAAAACATAAATAAAATATTTGTTTATTTCCCAAATTAAAAATGTTATCAAGAATATTTTTGTTTAACAAAACACGATCGCAAACATAATTCCAATTAAATTTTCCAACAGCTATCAAGTACACTAAAAACACACGCGTTCCAAGTCATTAATAGTTGAAAGTAGTAAGTTTAAACAACAAGATGCAATGTCCAAACATCCGTTAATATTTGAAAAAATCGAATTTACTACTTCACCTCTATTACTGCACTAACTAATTCCCTATACGAATTTTATACTTAAATAATTACTCACATCTTTACGAAGAAAATAAGATATTTTTTAAGAAAATCTATGGATAAATAACAATGTTATAACCAAAGAAAACAAAAAATGGCAAGATCTTAAATGACAAAAATATTGGAAAAAAAGTAAAAAATTGCAAAACTACAAAAAAAAAGGTAAAATATTACTTGAGCCAGAGTACAAACTAAAAATTTTTTATATAAATAGAACATTTTTGGTCTTCAAAGTTTAGTAACGTCATGATGCTTGTTAGGAAAAGACCTAACCACGTGCTTGATTACTAAGAAGACAAGAATGGAGCAAAATTGATTATTAATAGGTCTTTTGTTAAAGTTCTGCCTATTTTGGAATCTCTAGCTTTCCTAAAACTTCGGGTTCTGATGAGATCTTTAGCCAGATCGAAATACTAGTATCAACCTAGCTAATATGTTTGATTTGCTTTATTTTTGTAAATATACGGAGGTTGAAAGCTCGTTATAAATTGAAAATAACATAAAAATAATCTCGATGTATATAAAAACAAAAAACTAATATAACGGTAAACAAATTAGACTTTAAGAAAAATAAATTAAAAAGAGTAAAAAAGTCAATTTTTAAATTTCAAAAATCTTAACAAAAAGCTGTTTTTAAATAAATGAAAAAAAGGAAACATGGGCCAAAATGTAAAAAAGTCAAATTTGTCTTCTTGGGTTATAAAACATTTTTTTTTTAAATATTTTCACACACCGGTATAAAAATTGAATTGGAAAAAATACTGTCAAATTATTTGAAATATTAGGAATAAAAAGTTTATATCTCTTACGTTTCGGAGGTTTTCAATTTCATTTAATCTGACATTTTATATTATATCTTTTTAATTTGTATATATTTTAATATTTTTTAATTTTTATATTTTTTAATTATTTGTATTTATTGGTTTTTTTTTTTGTCTATTACTAAAGTTTTCCCAAAATTAAAAACAATAGTTTTACCAACATTTTTCTTTGTCATTCATTTTTTTCTTTTAACTCTGTGTAACAAAAACTGTCTAAATAAGACACATTTGCATAATGTATGAATTAGGAAAGTGTTTATTTGTTTCATTCAAAAATAAAATAAAACCATTTTAAATGGGTTTTTAAAATAAAAAATTTTGGTCAAATGTATATGTTAACAAAAAAAAAAATAAGTTTAATTTGTAGTTATTTAATTTTAGCAATAAATTATGAAAAGTTTAAATAAATTATTAAATCGCATTCTCGAGATAATTTAAACTAAGAACTTTTATACTTGTTCATGATGATGTTGATGACTTAACTGTAACAACATTTACATTTAATTAAGATGGCAAAAAAAATAAAACAACGGTGCAAATTTTAAGTAATATTATTGTTAAAATTTAAAATATACCTCCAAATAATACAGCACAAATGCCAGCCCAACAATTTCAATCTCAATCCAACCAAAATAAACCCACCAACCAAGCAACCAGCCAACCAACCAAACAACAAAAACCAACAATAACCACTCAAAAGCCATAAAGGTATGTTGATAAAGATTTCTGTCATTTCATACACACACACACACACACATTCATATACACACCCAAACACTTATACAACGACATCAGCAGTAATACTACAAGAACAAGAACAAGGATTTAATACGTAGAGAAGTGTTATTAAGGGAATTATGATTGCATTTTACAACTACTAAAACTTAATAAAATGAAATTTCAACTGAATATTTACACAAAAATTTACATAAATATTAAATAAAAGTATTCCACAGTAGTAGCAGTAGTAAAGTTGTTTACAACACTTAAAAGGAAAGGAAAGGATTTAATTACTTTATGGGTATGATGTGATAAAGTGTGATCAAATTTTGCAACAACAAAAAAAGCACTATAAAATGAAACCAAAACGACTTTCCTTAACAATTTCCTGTATTAAATATTAACAATGAATGGGGCAACAACAACAAAAAAAAAACCATTCAACCAACCATCATCATCAACAACCCATACCTTTATATAAATCATTATATACCATGTCATACATTATTACAACTCTTAACATTCAAGGTAATAATGTTTAGTGTCAATAAATGATCAATCATTCTTGTTGGGATTTTTTTTTTCATCTCTCCTTTCTTCTTATTTTGTGCCTAGAATGTCATTTCTTTTTTTTTTTTTGGTATAAAGTCAAGTAGTTAAAGGAAATAAGAAGTTATATAAAGTGTCATTTGAAGTGTTGCTATAATATACATTGACACTTTTCTTTCATCATGATTTTATTTTTTTTAAATTGATGCCATTTTCTTGGTTAACATAATTTCCGTAGTGATGTAACACTTTTCTTGGCACCTCATGAAAAAAAAGAAAGAAAACCATGAGCTATATTTATATGATTATCTAACTATATATGAAAAAAAGGTGTATGATATTCAATAAAAAGAAAACGGAAGTTAACTTTTTTATTCAAGTATTTATGTGTAGAAAATTTAAGAAAAATAAATTATTTTATATTTAATTTTAAGAAAAATTTATAAATTTTTTCAAGGATCTCGACATTTAAAAAATTGTTTTAACATTTGTGTCATTTCTATAATATGATCATGGAGGCGTTTCCGCATTTCCACTTTTTTTGATTTTTGCAACTCTTGAAGCAGAATATGATTGTACCCCGAATAACTGTTTTTAGTAGGCTTGAACTATGGAGTAGTGATTAATATGGTTTTGTGAAGCCCAACCAAAAGATAAAAAAAAATTTTAGAAATCTTGTTTCATAACCTAATTTTTAGCACATAATCCATTTCAGCGACCCCATACCCTCCATAAAAAAATTTAAAAGATTCTCAAAACCTCGAAGGTTTTGACCTTTCAAGCCACGCGTTTTTGTCACGATAAGTCCCCAATTGCCAGCAAGAGAGATACATAAAAAATTATTTTGTAGTCACATTCTCGTCTCTCCTCGATTTTTTAATGTAGCGAAAGAAATGAATACAATTTACATAAATACAATTTTTAGTGATTCTCAAAAAAAATTGCTCTACATATGTCACAAAGAACTTTATTTAGTTTTTTCAGTTTTTTTTTAGCATTAATTGTTTGAAAATTTTTATTTTATAAAAAATTTAAAATTAAATAAACTATTTCAAAGTCTCTTGAATACATGCTTTTGTTTATAATAGTATTGTGTGTGTGTGTAAATATCGTTCACACTAATACAAACAATGAAAACAATTTTGGATTGCATTATTTATTTTTTTCACTTTTGCAAAATTATATGGATAACTAAACCCAGCAAAATGTTTGGTATTAAAAAAGAGGTTGTAAAACTCGTAGTTCAAATTAAAAACATTGCCTTATGATTATTTTTGTTGTCCCTTAACTATTCCCAAGATTTTCTTTATTTGGTATCTCGAAAGCTAAAATATTACTAAAAAGTTTATTTGGTTTAGAGCCTTAAAGATTTTCCTACATACAGAAAACAAAAACATAAAATCAAACAGAAAATATTTAAATTAAATAGAAAGAGCTTTGAAATCAAACTACAAAGCAAACTACACAGTGGAGGACATGCAGGCTTTAATGAAAATTGAAAATAGAGGAAAAACAAATATTAGACTTTTTTGTTTTGGTGCTCAATCGCATGTTTTGGGGTTAATAATTACAATATTTTTGTATAAAAACATTTTTAAAATTTAAGAAATTCAGATTTTTTGTACTCAATATTAAAGTACTCGAGAATAAAAAAAATTTGTAATACCCATGTTGCGTATAGCTGTGGGCTCAGGGTTTCCACTCATTTAAAATATAGTTTATAAAGCCTCTGCGATAAAAGTCGTGTTAAAACCGAACGATTATGAAAATTGAAAAAGCCCAGACACCCGCTCGATAAAATTAAATAAGTCAATTTTAAGTCAAACCAACAGCAACAAATGTGGATTCGAAAATTTTGTTTTTTGAATAACAAAAATGTTCGAACATACACGGACATGTTATATATACCAGTGGATTGGTCTCAAATTCAGTAATTTCTTACCCCACCATCTAATATAATAAATACCTGTCAAATAATTTGTTTGTCCTTTACAGCACATCCAAGTTTCATTCAAATCTACGGATTCAAAACTGTGTAACTGTGTTTCCTTTTGTAATAAAAAAAATGTTTAACTTTAATTTTTATCTGGATGAAAGGATGAAATTCTAAATTTTATTGACCACATTTTATAACAAACTAACTTTACTTGGTTTTCTATAAATTTTTTTTATTAAAAATTTGTTTTATTTAACTGAAATCATATTATTTTTATTTTAAATAAAATAAATTGCATGCATATAAATAGCAATTGCTAAAAATACAAAAAAAAAAAAAGAAATAGAGTATAAACCCCAATGAAGTTGTTTGAAGTACAATGTTTACAAATACAATTGCATTTTAAATATCAATACAACCGTAATATAATAACAACAACAGGATGCAGAAACACAAACAACAATTGCATCCAAAACACACACACACACACAAACAAAAATTCACATTTAACTATAGAAACAATACAAATTAAGCTATACTACGTGCCTTTGACTATATAAGTGGCATTATGAAATTTTAGTTAGCATAGTTAATGGATGGCTGAGGCATATTTTTGCAATATTATTTATGTGTGCATTTGTATCTGAATACTCATAAAAACACTTTATTTATCCTTTCTTTACAGGTATGAAAGCAAAAATCAGGGGAGGATGAATTGTTTTGAAGTTGACAAAGAGGTAAGTGAACTTTAGGTCAGTTATAACTTTCATATATATATGTAACAGATAGAGTTTGAAGGTACATATAAACAAATGGGTCTGCTTTATGGTTATTTTAAATCAAATTTGATATCAGTTAAATTTTAATTGATTTTAGTTTAACTTGGAATACAGAATTACAAAATGTGCTGAGTATATTACGTGGGAGCATACCAAATGCACATTGGCCTATTTAAAAGAACTAACGGTAATTAATAGAGCAAGAAATATCATGCAATTGCATGTTTTTCCTCGATCATTTAAAACAGATATAAACTAAAAATGTATACAAATCATCAAATATAGGACAAAATGGCATCGATTTATAGATGCATATTTTGGCAAAAGTGCATGATTTTGCATACTTTCACTTTTAATGCATATTTTGTGCTTTTTAATGCATATCGCTCATTTACTTCAATAACGTCATAACTCAAAAATTTTGATTTTGTAGAAAACGAGTTTAAAGTTTTCAATTTACTCCCACCTTGAAGAAAAAAATTACGACATAATTTTTTTCAAAAGGTGAATATACAAGATATCAGTACGATAGTATGATACATAATGTAACGAATTATTCTGCGTCTTTAACTCAAAAATCATGTTTTTTGAGTTATGACGTTCTTGAAGTAAATGAGCGATATGATGTACATTTTAATATATATTTTCAATTAAAAATTTTAAGTATTTTTGTTTTCAATTTCTTAACAAAAATTAAATTAGGATTTTATATTTTGAGTTAAGCAAAATCATTTAAAAACTGAACCGTATAAAATCGTAAGATTCTGTTCCTACAGAAAATATGGATGCGAAATTCAATTTATGTTTTATATTTATGTTTTAAAGCTTTGATTATTAGCAAAAAGTGTTCTTTTAATATTTTTCATGTTTTTAGTACATATTTTTTGTTTTAAGCTGCATTTTATAAGCGCCTAATTTCATTTTTTAATTCCTTGTCCTAGAACTCCATGTCCTATAAACAGTTCTGTATTAATCAAATTTAAAAAAAAAATTTAAATTTGAAGGTATTTGGTCACAATGGTTTAGCAATATCCGATTTGGCAAAAACGCACAAGGCATACATTTGATTGTTACAACCAAATAATTCGGTTGCTGCAACCAAAGAAAGAAATTCGATTGACACAATGAACCTGTTTCCTCGGTGTGGGTGTATCAAAATGGCCTCTTTTAAAAAGAGTATTTTTTTCAAGGAGTTCTCTCTTCTCACTCTACCTCACTGTCTCTATCCCTTTCATTCTCTCTCTGGCTCTCTCAATGAATTTAAGATCAAATCCGATTGGCTGAAACTTTTCAAAAATATTTTTTTATCTATCCACAACATGTCTACTAGGGTTATAACTTTTTGCAATTTTTGCAAATATCAAATTCTTCATCGCAAAGAAGAAATTATATAGTAGTTTTTCGCGAAAAATGTCCACCAACCAAACGCCATGACATTTAATTGCAAAGTATTTAGTATTTTCTTATAATTTCATTACTATACAAAAAAATCTAACCATTTGGGTCGAAAAAACTGCGATATTATGACTCTATTTCGCGGATTTTTTGAATGAATTCAATTGTAGTGGTAAACAAATATAAAAAAAAAATGTTCAGAAACATAAAAAAAAATTCTTGGGGAGTTTTAGAAATTGCATTCGGTGCGTGAAATTTTGTAAAAAATGATTTTTATTATCAGTACAAAATTGTTCACAGATTGGTGCTATAAAGAAACTTTCTCAAAAAAAAGTTATAACCGTAAGCGAAATTCTTCCAAGTTTGATGCACGCTACAGAGCAAAAGATATATGTTTCCAGAATGTTTGGATTACAAATTTCAGAATTAAAAAAAAACGCTTAAATCAAAACGCTAAAATTTTCCTTACACAAATTAACACAATTCTGTTTTTTAATGGGTCTCAGTGTGCCAACTTTTTAAAAAAGTGTAATAATTCTATAATAAAAAAGAGATAAACTCAAGTTAGCAATAAAACAATTATTTAATTGGATTTCGTGCTAAAATAAATAAACCCCATTTTTTCACAGACAATATCGATGTTTACTCCAATATTTTTTCGCACTTTTGTGAAAATATCTGCCAAAATCCATACAACAAAAATGAGCTTGGTTGTTATTTCCTTAAGACTGTGAAAAATTGGAGTTTTCGATAGTTTTTATTAAATTTTTTGGGCTTTTTAAAAAAAGTGCTGGTATTTAAAACGGAATGGGTTAAAAAGCATCAAAACAATGTGTTACAAAAGCACCAATTTCTGGCTTTTTTATGTTTTGAAACAATGAGCAAAATGTTGGCACCATAAATAGTACTAAAAGTACCAAGTTGGCACACACAGAGAAAAATTTAGCTATTTGCCAACTGAAATTCGATTACAACGACTCAAATTCGTCTTCTACGAATTTGAGACGGTTGACAGAACTGAACATTATTTTTTACAACAAAGTTCGGTTAATTCAACTAAATTTTAGTTGCAAAACCCAAAATATTCAGAAATCTAATATAAATATCGTTGTACAAACTGAATTTATAAGTTTTTACCATTAATATACACTTTTCAATTCGGTTGGCACTTTATTTATCTGTGTGCATCATTGCTGGGTCTACCAATAGAGACTTGATTTTTTTAGGGAGTTCTCTCTTCTCCCATCTCCTTTTTCTCTGTGTCTTTCTCAAAGAATTTGTGATTTTAATCGTTTAAAGAAATCTTTTCCTTTTACTCCAATTCACTGATTTCACTGATTTGGCAGCGATCTTTCCCCAGCTAACGCAAGAAAACTCTTTGCTACAATCTCGTCTAATTTCGTAATTATCAGAAAGAGAACAAATTAATCGAATTCAACATTAAGAAGTTTTTATACAAAAAAAATCCTTCATCAAAGTAGTTTACCCTCCTTAAAATATCCTTAATTTTAGTTTAAAAGTGGTTTTATAAAATTTCTTGTGAAACTAGATTTTTAAGGTCTATTTAGAATTTTTTTTTTTATATTGTTATTTACTTTTATTTAACAAGCAACGAGTGTGATTTAATTATACGCGTGTTGATTTTATTGTAAACTTTTTCTTTGGATTTCCTACTTTTTTTAATAGTTGTTCTTGTTGTAGCTGTAGTTAGTTGTTGTTTTACTATTGTGGCTTTAAAGGTTGTAAAAGTCATTGTAAAGTTTTTTTCGTTTCATCTCAAAAACAAAACTTTACTTTTTTATATTGCAAACGGATGAATCTTTATGCTGTATCCCTGCGAGCATCTCTTTTGTAGCCCAATTTACTGTCCTGTTCAGTTTGGGTTTGTTTTGCCTTAACCCTCTACACTGGCTTTGCGTTCGTATTATTTAAGTTTAAGTTAGTTAAGATATGCGTTGCAAAAACTTTATGCTGTATTTTTTGGCTTGATTGCGTTTAATGTTTTCTGTTTTACTCTTGTTTAAATTCCAGGGAACTTTATGGGGGGTTTGAGGTAATTTTTTTGTAGTTGTTGTTGTTGACTTTTTAAGGGTACTTTTTTGTTGCATAAAAAACTATTGCGTAACAAAACAAGACTACAATACAACAACTTTTATCAAAAAAGTATTATTTGTTCTTCGTTTTTGAGGGGTTTCGGGGGCGAGAGGTGTAAGGTTAACGATACGGAAGTAAGAGTTTAATAAATTTGGTTAATAAAGCAATACTTTACGTTCGTTCGTTTGTTCGTATGTGTATTGTGTCAGTTTAATCTTGGCTATAAACAAATGAAGTATTATAGTTTTATGTTTGTGCTTAAAAGTGAGTAAAGTGAGTATTGTTCATAAAATAGGGTTTTATTTAAGGTTAATTTAACTTTAACACCTAAAAGTATGCTTTGGTTTTTGACTTACAAATGCTACTTAAGGTATACTTTTAAACTTTTGATATAATACAATAATTTGTACAAAAAGAAGTGCTTTTTAACACTAAATCCTAGCAATTTATTTTATCACATAGTGTAAAATACAAAAAAAAAAATAAAAACTTTCTTTATTAACTCCTCTTTTAAGTAAAATGTTCTTGTTTTTGCCATATTTTATAAACTCATGTATGAGAACGTTTTTTGTGGCATGTTTTCAAATAAATGTGACCAATTATGACAGAAAGATCTTACGGTAATTGTTGTGGAGACAACAATTTTTTTTCGATCAACATTTCCAATTTTTCTTATTAATAAAAGAGAACGAAGAAAAAATTTTTAAAAAAATTTCGATTTGGAAAAAAAAATTATTTCAGATGAATAACGCAAGTCGAAGATCAATTCCGATTTGCCTGAAACTTTGCAAAAAATATTTTTTACATCCATCCCCTACATTAATTCTCCTGCCCTAAGCTAATATCCTCCAAAGTTCCAGATCGATATGGGCTAAAGTGCGTATATCTAAGTAACCATTTATTAAAATTTGGGCACAAAAGGTTTAAAAATCGCAAAAATTAATAAAATCGTTAAAGAAAAAAAAGGTCGAAAAAAACATAATTTTTATTTTTAATAAAAATTATATCAAACTTGTTAAAGAAAAACTCTTAATCTATAAACGTGATTTTTATAATTTTTTTCGATACTTTTTATTAACGAAATTTTTTTTCCGCAAAAAAAATTTAATTAAAAATTTTTTTGAAACAAATTTTTTTGTGAAATCTATTTTTTGTGGTATCTATTTTTTGGAGAAATTTTTTTTTTATTTGTGCTATTATTTACAGTTTTCATTATTGGGCAGCGGTTATAATGAAATCGTGATTTTTTGCCAAAATATTATATCTTTAAACATTTTTACGCAAAAACGTTGACCAAATTTTTTATTTTAGTAAATTCTCTTTTGGTAAAAAATTTTTTTTTTGTCTTTAATTTAGTTTTGGAAATTTTTATAGATTTGGTATAAATAAATGTTTATTCATTTAACTATATGGAATTGTTGAAATTTTTGGAAAAATTTTAGTTTTTTTTTTATCTGAAAAATATAGACCCACACACTACAAACACAATTTTTTTAATGGATTCATGTGTATGTGTCAAAATCATCAAGTTCTTGGAATTTGGACAATTAGTTTGTAATAACTTTAACGGAATAAGCCCCAAATTTTAATTTTTGAGTGTAAAAAAAAACCGGTACATCGGAAAACTAATCAACATAAACAACAAAATTGTTGTAATTTAAGAGCACCCATATTATTTGCCAAATATCAATTATATAAGGTGGCGCAAAAGTAATCCTCCTATCAGAAAATACTATACATAATAAATACATAATAAAAAAAAAAATATCGGAAGGTTATTTTTGCGCCACCTTATATATATATATTTTCCAGACAAATTCGAATTGATAAATTTTTAAAACAAAAGATATTTTTTTGTTTTGTCTGATCTTTTTGCATTTTTTATACACAAGTTGGTCACATTATTCATCACATAAGCAAAACTTATTAAATATTTTCTACAAGATTTTCTTACACTTCATACTTTGTAATACATTTATATTTTCTTCTAAAAGACTAAAAACAACAAATTTTTAACACTCGTACTCTTAGAAATTTCTTTATCCACTAGTTATGTTGTTAGAAAGATGAAAAAAAAACGACTTATTTCTTAGCAAACACGTTCTTCTTATAAAAATTGTATGCAAAATGCATATTTTCATTTATTCTGTTTTAACGGATTCTATGCTTTTTGCTTGAACAAAAAATGTTCCTATATAGTATGATGACATGTTTCATACTGTTGTATGCCACAAATAATAAGTCACAGCATCAGTCAGAGTTCTGAATATATATTAGTAAAAAGATATTTGGTTGGTTGGTTGTTTTGCAGTGTGTTGGTGTTAAAATAACAATGTTTTATTAAGCATCAGAATCATATTTTTCACTACACGTCTTATATACTTTTGAGAACTTATAAGTTTTAGTTAGACACGCACACACAAACGTATACTGTGTGTGTAGTTGTAATTTTTATAAAAAAAAATCTTTTGTAGGATAAAGTATTAAAGATTAGTTTGTATAAGATTTTATAGATACGTTGATATATTTTTTTGCAAAACTAAAATAATTCTATACATATTTTATGAAATATTCACGTAGTCTTCTAATAACTTAACACATTTATGGTAAAAATATTTTTGAGTTATTAGTTCAAACGAACAATGTAAAAAGGTTGTTAAAAGAATATACTGAGAGAAATAAACAAGTCGAAGAAAAAAAAAAATATTTACAAAAAAAATATTTCGTGAAATATAAAACATCCTTTAACTTCGAATTCTCTTTAGGCCCATCCCGATTAAATCTGAAACTAGCACACAAAATAAAAGTTTTAAATCAACCAAATTTCGTTTATTTTAAGAAAGTTTTTGTAATTTCATTTTGAATTGTCAGGGTTGCGACTAAGCTACGTAGCGACTTATCGACTTAAGCGACTAGATCCCACAGAAAATTCAAGGTTTGATCAGGTATATATATCAACCAACCACAGAAAATCGGGGATGTTAAATGATTACCCTAGCAACATGAGTTAATTTCGTCTTATAAGTTTAGCCAAAAGCTTTAAATCTTAAAGCTTTTTATTTGTCAGTGTTGCCAGTTCAACTGCTAATGTTACCATTACTGGGAACGAAAAAGGAATCCGGCATGTATACTAATATTTAAACACAACATATTCTAGTTGTTTGTTTCCCTATTATATTTTACATTGCATGTACTTGTATGTTCGGTTTGAGAATTTTGTATCTATAGATCTTTAAAAACTGCATTTCATTTTGAATTGTCAGGTTTGAGATCATAATTAAAATGTTACTATTACAAATAGAAAACATTAATTGTTAATAAATGTAAGAGATTGAGTTTTTCTTCTCTATTTATTAGTAATTTTAACAAAATCGTTCTCTAAGCTAGCGACTTTCGAACAACTCCATTTTTCAAGTGTAAAAATGATGGCATTATCATGCAACACATGACAGTGTATTGGGTAAATAATTCTAAAACCTCATACATATTTTACAAAATATTGCCAATGTTGCAATGTATGGTTTCTAAAACAAACAACAAAAAAACTCTTAAATCGAAACAACACAACTGACACTAACTAACACAACTACTCACATACAAACACACTTGCCAACAAGGACTCTTCAAAAAAAAAATAATAATTAAAAGTTGTTACAAAGTTATCTTTTGAAATATTAAAATGTAAAACATATATTGTTTTATGCGGTATTTAGATGAACTAAAACAGGTGAACAACTAGATTTCAGTGAAAATTCAACATAAATCTAAAGGATTTAGAATATAAAATAAAAATGGTTGTGATACTCAATAATAATAATTTCAATTCTTATTTTAATATCCATCCTTTATCTAAGTATTAAGTTGATTCATTAAATTTTTGTTTTATTGTATAAAATTAATTTAAATTTATAAAGTTATAAAAAATAGAAAAAATAATACAAAATTAAAGAATTTTAAATTTTTTATAGCGGTGTAATTTAAAATCAAACTTTGAAGCTTTGTGTGTACTTAACGGAACACGATTTTTTTTTAATTAAAATTTTTATTTATTGCCAAGTCAAATATCTATCAAACTGTTATACAAAATTTGATCCACTGGATTTTTGAGTTCTTTGAGACGACCTCATGCTTTTTACTGCGCTATTA
Source organism: Delia radicum (assembly GCA_021234595.1). NCBI lineage: Eukaryota > Metazoa > Arthropoda > Insecta > Diptera > Anthomyiidae > Delia > Delia radicum. Next base: position 5,428,103 of record CM037855.1, on the reverse strand, counting down.
CATCTCCCTCCGATCCAAAATTATCGGGCCTTAAAAATAGGTGATGTTTTAAAGCACGGCAGTTTAAAATGGGTTAAGTATATCACTCATACGCCCCATATGTCACTGTTCAGTTTTCAACCCAGTACTTTAAATGACTATAAATTTTTACTGCATAAGGGTAATTAAGTGTTTTATAAACCCTAAAATAATTTAACATCTTGACTTCAATAATTATCTAAAGTAAATAACTTGTTGTCCTCTTTCAATAGGACCTGTTCAAAAATTATTTAAAAATAAAAAAAGCCGAAAATTGAATAGTTTTAATTGTTATGTTGATGAAAAATTAAAAACCTAACCGATGGTACCATAAATTTTTCAAATAAATACACAAAACTAAAAATTACCCAAAATTTATTCCGTTTTTCTCAAAAATTAAAATATAACATCCCGATAAAAAAAAAAGTTATATCTAAAAATATAAAATAATTTCTCATTTGATATAGATCGATATTTAATCTGATCCAAGTTCATGTCAAAATTATGGTATCCCTCGAATATATTACTGGATTAAACTAGATCAAAATTGATCTCAAAATTGGGGAAGCCAATAGTATCTAATTAAGATCCTGATATACCCATAATATCCCTTGGAAATTAATTTAGATATAATTAGATCCAAAAAGGTAGGTCATTATTGGTCGATTGAATTTGATAATTTGAAATGAAATATTAAATTTTAAATTAAATTTAAAAAAAAATTTAAAAAGGTAATTTAGTTTTATATTTTTCGTCAACATGTCAACATCAAATTATATTTTTAAATAATTTTAAAAAAATGTCTTATCAGAAAAGATCTAATATTGATGTTTTCAACAACAAAAATTTGGCAACTCTGGAAAACAATTTTTTAATATTTTTTTATGTACGATTGTAAACCAACGAATTACCTTTATCCAATACAAAAAAAATACAACCGTCTGAAGGTACTGGATTCATGTACTTTTAAATGCGTATGAGTGATATTAATTAACTCACTAAAACCCAAATCACTCATACGACACGTATGTGAGATAAACTTAGCACTGGTTTTTACAAGATGTTAAATTCATCTTTATGGTACAGCAATTTTAAGCACATTTTCTTTATTTTATGACTTTTTGATTTTAAAGCAGATTATTAATCAATCTAGTCAGTTTAAATGCAGTCTAAACTGCCAGTTATATATATATTTTTTTTGCAAATTGATATAGAAATATGTATTATATTTATATTTTTTATATATTTTATGAATATAAAAACTTTAATATAAATTAATATTGTTAACAATAAACTAATTTAAATGAAATATGAAAAACCCCATAAAAGAGATTTAAGTTGTTTTAAATTTATAAAAAAAAGTTTGTTTTTCATATAAATGCAAAAGAAATTAAACATTTTTTGTATGTTTCATTTTGTTGTTGGCTACTCGTTAAACTCTAATGAAATCTGTATTACAAATTTTAATTTAACGCTAAGGTAAATTTATATAGTTACGAATTTTTTTGAAATTTTATTTTGTTTTCGTATTTTCTATTTTATGTTTCCCAGTATATAAACGGTAATGATATGGCATTAATTTTCTCACTACCAGTAATGACACCAGCTTACTCTCTGAATTACTTTAACACAAATTATAAGGACTTACAAATAACTAGTTAATTTTCCCATTATTTTAGTACAAAAAATAATGCGTTACCCATAAGTACTTCTTTTTGATGTTATTTTAAATATAAAGTATAGAATTTTTATAACGTCTATTTCTAGACTCATTCGCCCATGTCCCTACTTTAGAACGTTTTGCAATTAGAACGAATTTGTGAAATCACACGAAATTGAAATTTGGTGTTCTCAAATCCTAAAAGCTTCCGAAAACTCGAATTTTTTTCGAAATTATTATCGAAGTGCCAAAAACATATGGTTTTATGGAAAATAAAAAACATATAGAAAGTAAAATGCTTTTAAGAAATGCTTCTAACATTGTTCTGAATTTGTTTGAGTGTTTTCTAGAATATCAAAACAAAAAAATGTTTTTTTAAAACAGTTTTTTAGAGTATAAACAATACAGCCAAAAATACAATAAAATCAGAAATAAGTAAAAAAAGTTCTAAATTTTTAATATTAAACACCATTTTTGACCCTAAATTGTAATTTATTAGAAAAAAAAGTGAATTCGTTTTACTTTCGACCAGGCTTTTTTACACGAATTAAAAACGAATAAAAAATAGGGAAAAACGTTCTGATTTAATCGCAAGAACACCGAAAAATTCTAAAATTTTCACTTTCGCTCTGATTTAAAAGCCGTAACAGGGGTGATTATTTTTCCAACTCTATTTGTGATTTTTCGTTGGCTGGAAAGTAGTAAAATATTTTGCAAGCAAGTCATTTATGTTTTTATCTATCAAGTATAACATATCGAAATAGCGCAGATGGTAGACCGTTTGACTGACAACCTGGAGGCACGGGTTCGAATCCCGTGTGGGCTTATTTTATTAAAAACGAATTTGTTTCAATAAAGAAAATATTTTTTTTATTTAATATTGTTCTTTGAAAATTTATTTTTGGACTCATTATTTTTGTCCATACCGGTAAGAACATAGTTTACCACATATTTTTCTATTTTTCGTGAGGTAGTTAGTAAGATACGTCATTATTTTTTTCCATATAAAAGTAATGGGATTTGTAATGACCATTTAAGTACTTGCCAAACTAATAGTAGTAATGCCAGTAAAGCTTTTCTACACTGGGTTTTTTTAGTGTTAAATTAGCTAAAGACTAGAGCGGCAAACAGTAAAAATAACTATTGTACAATTGTGTAGTTATAAAAGAAGAATAATATAAAAATGTTGTAAAATACAATTGTGGTTTTAAATAATTTTCTTTTTTTTTTTGTTCATTGTGTTGGTGGTGGTAAATAATTCACAAACACTAACAAAAAAAAAACGAAATTGCTAGTTAAAAAGTAGTTGTTGTAACGGTGGTAGTATATATTTTGTAACAACTATCATTTAGTGGCGTTTGTTGGAACATCCTTTTTTTATTTTATTTTATTTTTTTGGTATTTTTTTACGCGCTTGACTAAATTTTTGCTTCGTTAAGCAACAAAAATAACCGTTTCTTTTTTTGTTTTTTGGTATTTTTATGGTATATTTTTCATTGAGGCATTATTCTCTAGGTTTTTTGGTTTGAATATTGTGCAATGACTATTTTCACTTTACTATTTACAGAAAAATATGTATTTTAGAGTTGCCAGAATCAGCAGTTATCTTAGATTTGACTAACGAAGCATAAACATAGATTAATGCCTAAAATGTGCGTTTTGTAAATTTTGGCAAAAATTTTCTATTATATACAAAATTTAATCAAGAAATTATTTTTATAGTTTTTTTCTGATAGTTCAAAAATGCACCTGGGAAAATATCATAGTTAAATTAGTTATTACATTATATTTAAATTAACTTTTGTTTTTTTTACAAACATTTTAAAATTAAGTGTAAATCTTAATAACCCGTTTTATACCACTCATCGATCCCGTGGGAATTTTTTGGCGAAATTTGGTCGAAAGATGTATTGCTGCCTCAATAAGATTTTTCAGAAGCTTTTGAACACTTATTGCGCCATGTAGCTATGGTATTCGCAATTTATATTGAAACTTTGATTTTTTGTATGTACTTAACGGGTTAAGATTTATTTTTCATTATAATTTCTGTTTATTGCTAAAGCAAATATCTATCAAACTGTACCACACCATTTAGAAATGTTTTTTTTTTTTTTAAATCAGACTACACTAGTTTCTGCCTTTTTATGGACAGGCTCATCAGTGATTTTCCATTTAAATTGTATTATTATTTGTGTCTTATAATTGTCAGATTGGCTCTATATGATAAATTTTTCAACAACCTGCGGCTGCAAGAATCAAACTTGCGCTCATCTTACATAACAAACGTAACAATACCAAGTCATGACCGTTTAGCGATCACACCCAAGTATGGCCTCGAATCTAATGCAGCTAAATTGCAGTTTTCTTTCCTATTAGCTTTTTCTGTTATTGTATATTATACTCAGAAGTGACAACACTAACAACACAAATATTCTATTTTTAAATTTTTGTTTTTTTTTCTAATCTCCTCCAAAATGTTCACGATTTTTGAAATTTTTTAACAATATTGTTGTTTTTATACAATTTTTCAAAATTGTAATATGGCAACACGGGTGAATAAATTTTTAAATCTTTTTGGTTGTTTGAAGAATTTGCTAATTTAAAAAAGGAAATAGGGTAATTTTGTGCATATTACAGTTTTTACAAGTTCGGAAAGTTCTAGATTCGATTTTTTAATTTTACACAAAAGTACATAGGGTAGAAGGGGCAGGTTTCGTCAGTGCGGCGAAACCACAACACCCCCCAATATCTTCAAATTTGAGAGAGATAATAACAAAGCTTGAATAACAGTTTGTTCAGTTTTTGATCATGTTTTATACCTCCAAGTTTAAGGGGTTTACTGTACAGGTAGTCTCTGACAGACACATTTTTGTGTTTTTAGAAGGATTAAAAAAATATATGAAAGTGAGTATATTCTTTGATAATATTTTCAATTGGTGTATTAAAAATGTATCTCTTAGTGATGATGTTCTGTTGACTTCAATAAAAGAAAACATTCCGATGGGATGTTTGCAAAAAATTTTGGAAAAGTGTAAAAAAGTTAGGTTATGTGATAGTGGTTGCACATGGGGTACATTCGCCATCCTGCAGCCATAGCAGTTTCTTTGGAAATATTTCCAATGGGTTTGATTCATAAATGGCAAAAGTTAGCGAAAGACAATAAATACAGTTAAACCTACCAATATCGGACACTCCTTCATCTCTCCTTAATGAACATTTTTGGTGCAAGGGAATCATCAAATCAAACTTGAATTTAAGTGGCCTCCTATTTTCGTTGTCTTTTCTGAACTAATGTAGACTCATAATTGTAAAGTAATTATGTCCAAAGAACGTCTTGAAATTTACACTTTTAAAGTAAATCCAATTGTCAATATTTAACCACGCCTACTTCGCCCAGTTTTTGGAAAAATTAAAAAGTTGTTCAATTTTTTGTCTTTTAGGAGAACAACATTTGTTAGTAGTATTTGTTCAATATACTATGTTTTTTTTATGTATTCAAAAATTATTTTCAAATTTTAATTGTATGATATGAAATTTTAAAAAATTGTCATGTTTTTACAAAAATACACTTTTTTAAAAATATTTATGTTTAAAATGTTGTTTTACGTATCAAACTGCATATTACGAAAAGCATTTCCAGTATAAATATGCGGAGTATGAGTTATTTTTCGTATATTAGTTAGTAACACTCATACGCACTCGAGATGTCTAAAATTTTAATTTTAAAATTGTATCCAGCAATTAAAATTTAAAGAAGAAAAAATTGTTTAAAAAAATAGATTTTAATCAAAAAAAAAAAAACATTTCGAAGAAAAAAATATAGTAAAGCTAATAAATTTAGCCTCTTTGGCGCTAGATGATAATGAAATTGTCTCTTGAATAAATGTATTTAAAAAGATTTTTAAAAACTCTATTATTTTCAATAAAAAAAGTTCGTTTAGGGAACTTTACAATTCATTTTTTAAAACGATTCGACTTTAGAATTAAATTTGTCTCAATCTATAATTTAATTATAAATAATTTTAAAGTTTTTCTATAATTCTTATTATTCAATGAATTCAACCATAAAACAGGTCACTCATGCTCTACCATATTTTGTAGTTTTTGTGAAGTTTCTTTGGCAACAAACAAATTCATTCTATCCCAATCACAAATACATAAATGCAATGCAAAGCCTCAAACCTCATATTTTTTTTTTCATTCACATTTTACTACTGACAGTGTTGCCAATGTATACGATAGTCGTATGTTTTACTTTTTTTTTTTTTTTAACCGTATCAAAACATCCAGTTAACCCAAGTGAAAATTATCATTTCCACCAACTAAATTTGGTTACGGCAAAAATTGTTGCCAACAAAAATGTATGAAGGGGAAAAAAAGACAACAAAGAAGATATCAGTAGAAAAAGTATTATGTTACAGATTTATGATATTTTATAAATGACATTTAAAATAAAATCACCAACATCAGCCATTTTTTTACATCCTCCGTTAATTTTTTTTTTTTGTTTTTCTTTCTTTGTAGTATTAAAAAGATGTTTAATATAAATGATTTTTAAATTTCTTTCAACTAAATTTTAACCAACACCTTTCATGAAAACGATAAAATGAAATACCTGTAAATCAACAACAATCCCTAGGATACAATTTTATTTCATTTTCGAGGATTCCTTTTATTTAGACCAAAAATTAATGGGGAAATAATTAACTTTTGCTAGTTGAAAAAAGGCTAAGAGAACAAGAAAAATATACTATAACCATAAAAAGGTTTGTGGTTTGTTGATGTTGTTATAGCTGTGAATTTAAACACCGATTGGTTGGTCGGTCGGTTGGTTACTAACCAGGGACAGGAACTTCATGCACTAGAAAAGTGTGTTTTTGGATGCCTATGCATTTAAATTTTTTTTTACTCTAAATAATTTAAAATTTGTGTTAATTATACAAAACGAATGCAGAGAATTTATTAAACAATACAAATTAACTTTAGAATCTAATTAAAATTACTTAAAAACATGAAAAATAATTATTTAAAGTGCCTCCCTTTTCACGTTTTTTGTTAATTTGCTTCGATACTTTCAAAATCCCAGTTCAGGGTTTTAGGAGAGTACGGTGGATAGTGTTTGATTAAAATCACTTAAGAAATTTTATTTGTCAATGTTGAACACTTACTTGTCAAATACAATGTAAAACTGAAAGTGATCTTTTTACGAAAAACTAATAAATATGCAATAAAAATATGCATTTTAAGCATAATAATATGCAAAAAAAAATATGCCCTTAAAGCTAAATATGCAAAAATGTGCATTTATAGCAAAATATGCAAAAATGTGCACTAACAAATCAATGCTTTTTTAACTTAAATTCTTTCACAGACATAAGGAAAAAAATTCATTTGAACTTCCGGTCCCTGTTACTAACTATATTTTAGGATGTCCCTTAAAATGTTGGTTTTAAAGAAGAAAAATAAATTTGTAAAAATTACAATTCGAGTTTGTGTTTGGAGCAACTCCTTTCCAGGACATTATCCGAAAATTGCTTATTTTGTCAAAAATTTAACATAATATGAATGTTTAAGTGGTCTGAGAACAAAAAAAAAGGCCCATGAAACCTTATTTTAATTATGACTACACTATTTTATCAGAAAACTAAGCAAACTTTGATAAAAAAACATTAAAATGTTGTTAAATTTTTGACAAAATATGCAAAATATTTTTTCTAATAGTCAAAGTAAAATTATCATATAAAAATTATAATTTTTCTGTTAATTTAGAGAAAAAATTTGTCATGATCTGAAACCGAACGAATAAAATCTCACACATAAAACTTATAGATCAACGATAAAATTCACTATTAAAATATGCAATATTCATAAAATGTCCTGCAAAGGAATCGCTCCACACATAAACACGAATTATAATTTTTTCAATTTATTTTTTTTTTTCTTTAAATGCAACTATTAAATTATAAAAATAGTAATCGATATATTCAAATTGTGCATTTTAAAAAATTATTTTAATTAATTAAAAAAAAAAAAACACGTTTTGCATTTTTATCAAATCTGGGCGTCATTTTTGATTCCAGCCTAAATTGAATTAATGATATACGTTGGAATCACAATTAAATATTTGAATAATTTTGAGTATATTAAATGAATAAATGATATGAAAAATAAACGTTTTCAAAATTTCGAATTTTGGGAATTTTTAGTGGGCGTCGTGGTGTAATGGTTAGCGCGTTGGACCGTTACACAGATGGTCCCGGGTTCGATTCCCGGTGACGACAACATCAATTTAGAAAAATAATATGTATGAGTTTTCTATCACTTACATGTATCGCTGTGCCCACCTTCGGTGTTCCATAGCACTTAACCCCACCGAAGTAATATAATGAATCAGGGCTATGATACAAAAAGCTTCAATAAATTCGCCAACTCTACATCAAGTGGCTAGCAACAACTGTTCCAAGACTTATCATCTCGCGCAATTACAGTATTGCCATGTTCGAAGCCCTTCATCTTTCACCATCTTTCATCTCTTCACTATCCCCTTTCCAAAGAAAGCAACACATTAATTAATAGGAAGAATTTCCTTTGAGTGTTGCTTCTCTTTTAAAAAAAAAAAAAAAATCTATTTTTAAGGGTCACCCTAATGTATGCATGTTCTCTACTCAGCATGGCCAAAAAGCCAAAGTAGCAGCTTTATACAACAACAACAAATATAGTACCGAATAACACCCTGGGTTTTAAAGGTATGATAAATAAAATGAGATTTTCGTATTTCGGTTATAAAGATTACAAAGATAATAACCAAGTGAAAAATATTTAATAAATGACTGTATTTCTTTTTTTTTTTTTTTGTAATCGTTAAAACATATAGATAACCCAGCATTTAATATTAAATGAAATGGAAAAATTAAAATGTAACCAAAAAAGGATTTTCAAAAAAAGTTATTACTTGGAAATAGTAAACCATTTACTTTATTATATTCATACTGACCATAGATGTTTAACAAAAGATACGAAAGCTTAATCTATTTTAAATCCTTTAGATAAATTTTAAATTTTAATCTTTTTAAAATCATTTTTGTCCATTGTTCACTACACAGTAAGTTTTTTTGATTACATTTTAAGTTATTTTTAATACTTGTCATAAAATTTAGTATTAATTAAGGTTAAGACTACAAAAAACACTGTAGCAGTTTGAATACGATTATTAAGTTACGCATTTGTTTTCTTGCATTTTTGGCTTTGTTCCTAAAGTAAAACATAATCATAATGAGTAATAGTTTAAACATTAACCCAGTTTTATACTCTTAAAACTGACAATCCCACAAAAATTAAAAACAAAAACGAAATATTAAAGTGGAGCCAATAAGGTCAACTATTGCTAGCAAAGGGTTTATAAAGAGAGTTTAAGGGGGGACATTACATTCGCGGCAGAGAAAACAGACCTTTTTTTAAAAATTCATAACTCAGTCAAAAACAAACATTTTTCCAAAATTTTTATTATTGTAGAGAATTGAACAAATTACAAGAAAAAAAATTCAAAAAAATATATTTTTCACTCCAACATGGTTTTATAGAGCTCCAAACTGGTGGCAGAGAAAAAAACGGGGCCTCGTGGTTGCAGCGCTAGGAGTCGCAAAAATTGTCCGATCTTGAAAAAAATGACTTTTTTAAATCTTTACAAAATTTATTATCGTATGACACGAGCTTTTTTTTAATTTTTTTTTTCAATTTTTGGTGATGTTCCAAATTTGAAAGTGTGTTTTTTTCAAAAAAAATATTGACTTTAAAAATTCATAAAAAAATCGAAAAAAAATTAAAAAAAAGCTCGTGTCATACGATAGCGAATCAAGTTTGAAAAAATACAAAAAAAAAAAATTTCGTCAAAAAATTAACTCGCTAGGGCCGCAACCAGTACGAAAAACATGGTTTGTGAACAAAGAAAAAAAGGTTAAAAATTAAAAATGCGCTCTCACTAATCCGGCTCTAACTTTTGAACCCGTAGGAATTTTTCCATGAAATTTTTTTTCTTAGAATCTTAAAAATATTTACTAAAATACAAAATTATAAAAAAGTCGATTTCAAAAAACGGCCAATGTCATGTGCCCCCTTAATTAAAATTTGTTTGTACACTCAGGGAATTATATAGGCACACAACAGTTTAAACAACTTAAAGCAGGGGTGCCCAAGGCCTATGCGCTTGGTGCTCATTTGTTTTTGTAAAAACACTTAGCTATATGCTGTGTGTTTTAATACACATATAGAGCGCTCAGCTGTGTTGTTGCTAAACATTGAAATATTTTTTTCTTTTTTCTTTGTATGTATTGGTTTTTACAACAAAAAATATTGAATAAAAATTAGTTTTTCTTTAAATGTATTGGTGTTTGCTCTTCCATAAGGAACTTTTATAACTCCTGACTTAAAGTATTACTAAAAATGCAATGACTGTATTTTCTATAAAAATAACTAAAAATGTAGTCATTTTTAACAATAAAGAAAATAGGTAAATAGTAGTATAATCAACTACAATAAAAGCCAACTTGACTAACATAAAATAATTATTTGTAGTATTTTAACATAAAATACAAATGTAGTAAAAATTACGTACGAAAATCTACTTTAAATGCAGGTAAACCTACAAAAAATACTATTAAAATAAAAATTATTTATAAATAAAACTGTTTTTACACTCAAAAGAGTTTATCGGTTGGATCTGCTAAAAATATGAGTTAACATAAAGGTTAAAGATGTCGACTTGCAAAAATTTTCAGTAATTTCCCTTTTTTATACTTGAAAGGAAAATTTCTTTATAAGTTGAATATTTTTATAATGTCAAACATAAAGAAAAGGATTATAAAAATAAATTTTAATAAAAAAAAAAATTAAAATGAAAATTATTCAAGTTCGAGGCCATACTCTATATTTCTTTATTAGGATATTGTCCTAACAAATAATCTATAGAGTTTTTTGTTTTCAAATTTATTATTTGACCCTTTCAGGAATGTGTTGATAGATCTATTTCGGGAATTTTCTAGGTTCCCATCATCAGAACACGTTTTGAAAGCGTAACAATCCCATGCCAAACATCAAACATTCATATAAACTAGTTTACTCACTACATGAGAACTAATATATGAGCTTGAAGTTAAAGATTATAACCATTGATCAAAAAATAAATTTAAAAGTTGTTGGTTATGTGCAAGGTCCACCTCTGGTGGATATTCAATACACGTTTTCTGTGTACCGCTTTCAAAACGTGTTCTGATGATGGGAACCTAGAAAATTCCCGAAATAGATCTATCAACACATTCCTGAAAGGGTCAAATAATAAATTTGAAAAAAAAAAACTCTATAGATTATTTGTTAGGAAAATATCCTAATAAAGAAATATAGAGTAAGGGCTCCAACTTGAATAACTTTCATTTTCATTGCACAATTAAAGGCCGAAAAAAAACATAATTTTTATTTTTAATAAAAATTATATCAAACTTGAAAAATTACTAATTTTCAGTCAAAAATTTACGGATTTTTTCTTTTACTTTCACTTTAATAATAACTAAAGATAAGTTTTGCTAACTTAACCTGGACGAAAATTTTTTAATTCTTCTTCTACAGACTTTTTATTCGAGTGTACACTTGTTTTTAAAAAGTTTATTTTCATAAAAATAAATATAAACGTAGCCATGTTTCACTATTTAAAATATAACAGTGGTAAAATCAACTACAAAAACGGTCAAAATGACCAACATAGAATTATTATCTTTATTGTAAAATCAGATACAAATGTAGTAAAAATTATAAACATAATTCTTCTACAGATACAGATACAGATAAAGCAACAAGCAATACTACTCAAAAAAAACATTAATTTAAAAAAAAAAATTATTTGTATACTCACATAAAAGTTTGTCGGTAGAATATACTGATAATGATAGTTAAAGCAAATTTATATGCATTTTAAAAGGATACAAAAGTATTTACATTCAAATTAACCAGAAATTTAGTTATTTTTAACTGTTAAAAATCAACTACCAAATGCAATAAAAGTAACTAACATTGTTGTAAAAATAACTGATAAATGTGTACTAAAAAAAATTCAAACACCAAAACATAATTGGTAAAAACTTCTGATCTTTAACAGATATTTTTCGGTATTTTAAAAAAATATTGCAAAAAAATAATACTACAATCTACTCAAAATTTTGAGGTGACTTTGCATTTTTACTCATAATTTTTGAACCCGGCAACTGATTGTGCTCATTCTCAATAGCAAACTGCTTTGAATATCTACAAATAGGTTTACCAAAAACTAGCAAACTAGATTCTATAATGGCAAAGTATTTTGCGTTGCAACAGACAGACGGATAATTTATATTGAGAATTTTCTGAGTGGAATTTTCAACCCTTAAATGTGAGATTAGGATGCTAGAAAGCTGCATTTCCCTATTTTTTCTGTACCTTCTATCATATACCCAAATTGTAGAACTTTCCTATTTGTTATTTATTATTAAGACATGTTTTCATTTGATTGATCGATTTACAAACATAGGCTGCGTTTCAGGTATAAATGTTGATAGTAGCGTTACCATCCCCTTGTGAACCACCTTAATATTTGTATGCTAAAACTACATGGCGTATGAGGAATGTTATTATATGTATTAACGATTAAGTGAAATTCTTATCATAAACATCTAATATTTTTTCTCATTTAAACAATCCTTCCACTTCAAAAATAATGAAATTCTATCATTACTAAATAGGTACACAAATAAGCCTTTATTATTATTGCTAAAATTCGAATATATATAAAAATGCTACTACTGGTTATAATAGTGTCTGTTATGATGATGTTGATGATGATGGGGTGCCAGTGATGAGGCACTTGACTATAAAGTGGGAAAAAAGGAGGAATACCAAAAAAACGCACATAGCAATTCAAACTCATTACTCAAATTTCAACGAATAATTTTTTATAATAAATGAAAATGTTGCCATAATTTTCTTTTTTCCTTTATTTCAAAAAAGAAAAGTTTCAAGTTCTTTGCAAATGACTTGAGAGAGAAGCAGCCAATGTTTTCTTTAGTGCCACTAAAAAGGAAGTTTTTCTAGTTTATTTTATTTTTGTAAAATATAAAGGTTTTTTTTTTAGCCAACCCAACCATTCCTCTCAACTAAGCTTTAGTTGTTATTATAAAGATGCTTTATAAAATGTTAACAAATTATAATAATAGACAAATGACTTATGATTGCATTTCCTAACGCACATACAGACAGGCTGACACGCCAACATATAAAGGAATAAATTGTGGTAATGATGATGAAAGAATTTATTCTATATTTTCGGTGGGTGTTGTTTTTTGAATAACCTTCAACAAAGTAAGGTAGTTAGTTAAATTTATTGTTGAGAATGTAACAATTTACAAAAAATAAAAAAAAATGTAGGTATATCAAAAACATTTTTTTGTAAATTATAAAAAAAAATCTTGTATTACTTTGACAAGTTTTCTGTCAATTAATTAATTTTTTCAAAAAATTAATTTTCGCTTGTAGTGAAATAAAATAAAATAAATTTGATAAAACATCTGAAATTTTAAATTTTATTTAAAAAAAAAACTTGATTTAAAAACTCAAACAAAAGAAATTTCTTACAGTCACCGTTTTTTAGTGTCCGACCGAACAGTTCGGCCAGAAAATGCATTTGGTCTGTATTCGGTATTTTAAAGCATTATGGACAAATTTGTCGGATGGAAAAATGTTTATTGGGCTGATTAGATGCTATTTTGAGTGTCAAATTTTAAGAAAAGTCTGTAGTTAAGCAATGAATTCACTGTTCGGCCTCAGAAAGTTCGGCCAAATTGAAAATAGTTCGGCGGCCGAACTTTTAACTTTATAGCTAAACTTCGGCATGTTTAGCTATAAAGTTTCCAATACCAAAATTTGTCATCATTACCTCTAGTTATCAAAAAACCGACAAAATATAGTTTTTTGGCCGAACTTTTCGGTTGGACACTACCGATTTTGTTGATTATTGTCTGGATATATATTTTTTTATTAAATAGGGGTTTTTTATATGCAAAACTATAAAAACAAATTAACTGCCCACAATTAACGTTACCGCACAAGCCATAACTTTTTTACCAGTGTTCGAAAATAAAAGTTATTTTTAAATTTTTAAACAAAAAAGCATATAGAATAAATGTCGGAGAACTGATTCAAGTATACCATATTGATACTTGTGGAAAAGTCTCTCTGCTCTGCTTTTTAAAATTTCGGTTTTTATTTTTTAGGTCTAAAATAAAAATCTGTAAGACTTTTATATTTTCGAGCAAAATTAAAAGTTATTTTTTTTACATTTTTATTTTAGGGCAAAAATAAAAGTTTTTTCTGACTTTTATTTTTTCTAGCATAATAAAGTTATTTTTTCAAGCCTAAATAATAGTTATTGTTTAACACAAATGCGTTAAAATATATATCTTTTTTTTTGACAAGCTCATATCAAGCGCATAAAAATTTGAAAAATGCCAATAAAAATTAGCTTCCTAGGTACTTTTTAATACCACTAATGTCAAAATTAGAAGAAAAAAATTGCTTTAAAATAAAATCGAAAAATAGCAAAAAAAAAACAAAGCTACTAAAAATTAGTTTACATTGAGCTTGTAGAAAAAACTGCTAAAATTAGCATTTTCTTACTAAATATTAATAATATAGGAACATCAAAAATAGAATTGTTGAATTTGCAAATATTTATTTATATTTGAGCTAAATTTCAGTTAATTAAAATTAACAAAATAATCTGCTAAAATCAGCAAAAAATTTACTAAATATTAGTAGACAAAAAAAATCATAAAAAAATGTGAAATTTTTAAGTTTTTTGTTTAGTTTTTTTTTTTAAGCGAATAAAGGTCTATCCTTATGAAATCAGAAATCTACTATTTTTTTTTGCAAAAATTTCTGTTGATATTATAAAAATTAACTTTTATTAGCTTTCTACTAAATTTGAGGTAAATATAACAAAAATTTTGTTAATATTACAGTTCTTGTTTGCTATTTTGAATTTAAAAATATTTAGCGCATAAAAATGTGAAGAATGCCGATAAAAATTAGCTTCCAGGGTACTTTTTAATGCCACTAATGTCAAAATTAGAAGAAAAAAAAAATTGCTTTAAAATAAAATCGACAAGTAATTTTTATTTTTGCTCAAATAATAAAAATCAGAAAATAACTTTTAGTTTTGCTCAAAAAAATAAGTAAAAAAATAACTTTTATTTTCACCTGAAAAAATAAAACTTTTTTATATAAAAAGAAAATTTTTGGTCTTCAAATTTAGTAACGTCATGATGATGATTGTTAGGAAAAGACCCTAACCACGTGTTGGATTACTCAGACGACAAGAATGGATTGAAATCAGGGACCGTAAATAATGATTATTGCTCGTTTTTTTTAATCAAAAAATCAATCACTTAGAAGAGACATAAAAAAAAATTTATTGCACCATTATTATTATTTTTTGACAATCTTTGCATATCCGTCATGATTTTTAAATTTTTGATTTTTAAAGTTTTCTTCAATGGTAATGATTATTTTTGAAATAATAAAAAAATCAGCCATAATCATTATTTTTGAGCAAAAAAAATAAAACTCAAAAATAATATTTATTTATGATTTTTATTTTTTTCGCTCAAAATAAAACTCACTTTCAATGTGTGGGATGGACATATCTCAGGAAGTAGGAGGAGCTTATCGAAGATTATGGTATCAATCTCTTCTTTGGAAGATTCTCTAGCAGATTAATGGATCAATCATATTTGTGGGTGGGGTTTAAGGGATTAATTATTCATTATTAATTTCAAAATAGGGATTTTTTGCCGTAAAGTCAAAATCTGGAAGCTCGATTTTCACCGTAGACGTATGGTCTAGTGAACTTTTTTGCTCAGTACAATCCCAAGAATCAGAAACGCGAAGCGCCCATTAAGATTTTTTTCCTTCCATACCAATCGCCCCACAATAATATGTATATATATTTACACCTACATGAAAGTGAGTTTTATTTTGAGCGAAAAAAATAAAAATCATAAATAATGATTATTTTTGAGTTTTATTTTTTTTTGCTCAAAAATAATGATTATTGCGAATTTTTTTTATTATTACTCAAAAATAATCATTACCATTGAAGAAAATCCTCAAAACTCATAACATAATCATTATTGTGTAATTTTTATTATAAAACTCATAATGATTACGGTCCCTGATTAAAATTGATGATTAATCGGTTTTTTGTTAAACCTCTGCCTATTCTGGAGGCTCTAGTTTTTCTAAAACTTTGGGTTCTGCTGAGATATATAGCCAGATCGAAGTACTAGTATCAGCCTAGCTAATATGTTTTGTATTTGCTTAATTTTTGTAAATATACGGAGGTTGAAAACTCGTTATATATTAAAAAAAACATAAAAAAAAATTCGATGTATATAAAAACAAAAAGCTTATAAAACTGTAAAACTTTTATATATGCTTAAAAAAACTAAAATTCAAAAAACAACTTTTTGCATCTGTCTTTTATTAAAAAGTCCCTGTTATTTGCTGCAAAAACAAAACAAGTACCAAAAATGACTGTTACCACAATTCAGTATTTTTAGTTAGTTACTTTTTTTAATGACTATAAGAAATAGTAATTTTATATTTATACATAGAAAAACAACTACAGTTGCAGTTAAAAATTACTATTAATTATTAGTTACTCTAAAAATATTCTAAGAGTAGGGTTTTCTAAAATTTCATATAAACCATTTCAAATACTTTTAATTTATGTTTTCTTTTTTCCTATTGAAAGTTTATTTCATACTGTGTAAGAAGGCGGGTAATTTATGTAATTTTATTTGTTCATATTTTAATTTTTATACGATAGAGCAAGCAAAATATAAATTTGTTAAAGTGTTATTTTCGTACACAACAAACTAACACACAGAAAGAATCTTCTCTAATTAGTAGCAGGAAGTGGCTTTTTCCATAATGATTGTAGTTGTCTAATGAAGTGTAATAAAAAATTGTAACAATTTGAATATTAAAGTTGTTCTATCTAAAGAGGGAAAACTTCACAAGAGCTACTATTAATTTAATGATAAGAAAAATATTTTTTAAAAAGCTTTTTAAGAAGAAACTATTAGTTCTTTAGAAAAAAATAAATGTGCTTAAAATCATAATTTTTAAAGGTAATTAAGTTTTTCTTTTACCTTTGTTTTTTGTTTTTTTGTAGTAGTAAAGATATAAAAAGAGATAGTTTGTTGCACGAAATTAAAAAAAAAAAAATAATGGTTATGCTTAATAACCATTTGAGTTGGTTGGTTTAAATGCAGTGGTAGTAGTAGTGATAAGCCTACAATGAATTGTGTTTATGACTTTATACGGATAAGCATTTCCATTAGATTTTCCGCTTTGGTTTTTTTTTTTTTTTTGTTATGTACACAAGTGTGGGGAAAATATAAATTTTTAGAAATTGCTAAAATGGAGACAATGCTTAGTAAGGCAAAATTTTGGCAGATTTTTAAACAAAAAAAGAAAAAAATAACACACTGAACCAAAAGTCGTAAGTGAAACCAACATAAAATTTTTGTTTACTTTTGACAAATTTTTTTGTTAAAACAACAATTATGTTATTCAAATTGATGTGGATTTTTGTAAAACAGCTGTTGAAAATAATTTGGCGCGCTTTTAGTCTTGTGGCGTCAATATTCGTGTTACCGCATGATAGCCATTTGTAAAAGTTGGAAAAGTTAATAAAAAAAATGTTAAATGAGGTTTTTACAAAAGAATTGTGAATTATTAGTTAAACTCAGTGAATTTATAGTAGATAGTTAAGTGCGTGTTTATTAATTATTTTTAAATAAATTTATGTAATTTCATACTGTTTTATGTAGGTAAATTGTAAACTTTTATTACTAACATTACTTTATTTTTTTATACAAGTAATCATGTGCAATAGTGAAGAAAACTATTTATAAAAATATAAAAAATGCAATTAATTACTAATTTAAATATTAAATAAATTAATGTGTTTTGTAAATGTAATGTTTCATGTGTGTTTAAAAATTGGGGTTTGGGTACGTACTAGGGTATTCAATCGGTTAACCGTTACTCGATTAATCGATGAATATTAATCTAACAATTGTTCAAGTAAATAAAAATGACCAATTTCGTGTAACAAATAACTCAAAGAATTATGGTCGACTAATCGAGTTAATCGAGTAAATAAAAAAATTATATATTTTAAAAGTATTAAGTTTTCTTTGATCTTCTTTTTTTTTTTTTTTTTTTTTTTAGTTTTTTAAATAAATTTTATTTACAATTTAATTCATTACAATCATTTTGCCTCAACGCCTTATAGGCATTATTGAGGTGAGTTGGCAAGAATTAATAACACTTAAAATTTACATTTATTGAAATTTTGAAATAAATTCATTTGTGAAGAAAATAATAATTAGTAAAAAAGAAAATTATATTAAAAGTTCATTTAAATGTAGCAAAATGTGTTTTTTTAGTAATTTTTTTAAGACAGAAATTTTAATTTCGTTTTTCAAATTTTGAGGCAAGTTATTAAACTCACGGCTACCTATAAAATCTGCTTGCTGTTTAGTTGTTTCCAACCTACACCTGGCTACTCTTAAGTTTCCTTTGCTTCTCTTATTTATTATATGATCATTTCTTGTAAACCTTATTGTATGATGACCAATATTGTTCAAACACTTAAAGACGTATAATAAAAGTTGCATTTTGTAAGGACCATGTATGGGTAAAATTGACTGGCATTTATGAATGTATAAAGAAATTGTTGGGTATGTTACTGGAGGATTGAACACCACCTTTAAAGCTTTATTTTGCATTCGTTGATGGGACTTTAAGGCATTACTTTATTTATAACCATATGAAATGTCTAGATAATTTAAATGACTTTGAACAAGGGCATTATAAATTAAAAGTTTAGTATCCTTACTAAATTTGTTCTTAAATTTGTATAAAATGCCGACAGCTTGAGCTGTTTTTGTCCTTAGATACTGCAAATGTTGATCCCAAACAAGATTGCTTCTAATGTGTATACCTAAGTATTTTATGGAATCGACCTCGCTAATCTCACTACCATTCACGTAGACAGAAAAATGATTACTATGCCAGCCAGGCAAAAATCTCAGCATCTTCGTCTTATTGGCATTCAAAACGAGCTTATTTATTCGAGCAAACTCACAAATTAAGGCTGCAGCACGTTCAATGTAAGCCTTGACTACCGTTTCGTATTTGTATGGATAAAACAAACAAATGTCATCAGCATACATACATAAATATTTTACCAGTGAGGCCAAGATTATGTAAGTCATTAATAAAAATGGTACCGTTATACAAGCACACTTCCTTGAGGCACTCCATGCAAAACAGGCCGTGAAGAGCTTTCGGAACACCCAATATGAACAAATTGTTTCCGGTTAGTTAAATAGCTTTTCAATAAAAGAAGATCTCTTCCATAGAAACCATAGAATTTTAGCTTTTGCAGTAAAATATCATGATCCACGAGGTCAAAAGCTTTACTGATATCGTAAAAAATTCCAGCTACACCATTTTGGCATTCATCTAAACTTTTACAAATAAAATGTATGACGTTTACAACTGCTTCCTCAGTTCCACACCCCTTTCTGAATCCATATTGAAAATCACTTAGTAATTTATTACCATACATATACGATTCAATTTGATTATATAAAATTTTTTCAAAAACAATGTCAATTACTGACAACGAGCTTAAGATCATTTATTTATTAACTTATTATTTACAATATTTCGTCTCCACAATGGGTGACTTCTTCAGGGAAAAATTAATTGTAATTTTTTTCCCCTAAAGAAGACTCACCCAATATGAAAATGAAATATTGGAAATAAATAGTTAATAAATAAATGATCTTAAGCTAGTTTAAACTAAGAAGAATTATATATTTTAGTTTATATTTTATAAAAAAAAAAAAAAAACTGAAATTGTTTAATATTTTTTAAATAGCAGTTTTTTTTTCAAATTTACATATTATATTTGTTTCGTAAGGGCTATCACTTTTCTACACTGCACCACGATGAAAGCAATAATTTACGGATACAAAAAATATTATTTTGGTCATTTTGGAGAAATAACGTTCGACACAGAGACGAATGCCTAAAATATAATTTTTTTTTCAAATTTCTTTAGATATTTTTAAAATATCCTTGAAAAATTACAGGCATTATTATACTCAAATGAAGGTTTGAATCTATAAAAAATATGTTCTATTTCCAGCAATATAAAAATATAAAATGTTATGCAATTTCTTTAGATATTTTTAAAATATCCTTGAAAAATTACAGTCATTATTATACTCAAATGAAGGCTTGAATCTATAAAACATATGTTCTTTTTCCAGCAATTTGGTGAAATTTTTAAATATCTAAATATTCAACAAAAAATCGTAAAAACTATTAGATTGTGTTAACATTTTTTGCAAGATTTGAATTGTACTTAATTTATCATAATTTGCTGGTGGGTGCTGTGGTGTAATGGTTAGCGCGTTGGCACTGTTACACAGATGGTCTCGGGTTCGATTCCCGGTGACGGCAATATCAATTTAGAAAAATAATATGTATGAGTTTTCTATCACTTATATGTATCGCTGCGACCACCTTCGGTGTTCCCATAGCACTTTAACCCCACCGAAGTAAAATAATGAATCAGGGCTATGAACCAAAAAGCTTCAATAAGTTCGCCAACTATCCATCAGGTGGCGAGCAACAACTGTTCTAAGACTTATCATCTCGCGCAATTTCAGTGTTGCCATGTTTGAAGCCCTTCATCTTTCCCCACCTTTCATCTCTACACTATCCAATTTCCAAAGAAAGCAACACAACACATTAATAAATAGGAAGAATTTCCTGAGTGTTGCTTCTCTTTCTTTAAAAAAAAAAATGCATTTGGTGCACACAATTGTGTTTTAACGACGGCGAAAAAGTAATGTAATTTTTCTTTATATTTTTCCAAGGTATAGTAGCTAGTAATATCATATTATAGTTGGTTTTTGCAAATAATTGCTAAAAGTTACATATATCCCTAATATTTTCTTAAAGTCGAGCTTTATAAAAACGAAAGAATATAAAGTAAAACTTTTTAATTGTATATTATTTTAGAAAGATATTTTTAATTTCACATTAATTACATAACGTTTATTTTTAAATTTGATAGAGTACATTTCGGAACTCGTGATTTTTTTTTATTAATTTTGTGTTTTTAAGGAAAAATTAATGAAATCAAATTATTGACATTATTTGAGTTACTCGATTATTTTTAAAATCTTAGTTAAAAACCTCAAAATCTAGTTACTCGTTTACTCGAACAAAACCAAACCCGAGTAATTTGAATACCCTAGTACGTACTACGTTATAATTTTTAATTTCATTATTTTTTTTATATTTTTATCAAATTCTTATTTTTTTTTAATATACGATCTAAATTATTACAAATTTAAATTTATGAAATATAAAAGATAAAGAAATATGAAATTAAAAATAAATAATAAATCGACAAAATACGAATAGATTAAATAAAGCGCATTGTTAAAACAAAATAATTATTCAATTTGATTAAATAAATTTGTTAAAATAACTAATTTCTGTTAATACCTTTGATAATATTTCATCAACACAACAATCAATGAATAGTTAAACGTCAAAAAATACATTTACTTAACAATTTGTTAAAATAATAATTCGACAAAATACTAATAGATTAAATAAAGCGCATTGTTAAAACAAAATAATTATTCAATTTGAGTAAATAAATTTGTTAAAATAACTAATTTCTGTTAATGCATTTAAAGATATTTCGTCAAAATAACAATCAATAAAATAGTTAAACGTCAAAAAATACATTTACTTAACAATTTGTTAAAATGACGGTCAGATTTTGTTGGTTGTATAGTGATCACCAAATCATTAATTGAAGAGCTTATTGTAAAAACTTGATAAGCCACATTTATTGTTTTATGGATTTTCGCTGTTTTCTAGATCTCCATTGATTAATATTTCATAGAAATCTTGCTTAAACACTTATTGCAAGTACCAAAAGTATAAACGTCCTGAAAAATTCATATTTTTGCATCTTTTTAAACAAAAACAACCTAAATTAAAATGTGGCTTATCAAGTTTTTACAATAATCCCTTCAATTTAACATGGGATTTAGTTGATTTCACCGCTGTTTTTGGTTCAGTGTAACTAGTCAAATTATATATGTATGTGTACGGAGAAATGTGTTAGAAGGAAGTAGACGAGTTAACGTGAATACTAAAACAATGCAAATGGCTTTTGTGCAGCAGATAACATTGCTAGAATGTGTAAAGCAGTTATGAGCCTCATAAAAAAGGAAACGGAAGTTAACAATACATTGTCATGTTTTCATAGAAAATTTTTAACAAAGATTTAAAAATATGAATTTTAATATTTAAGAATATGCATACCACCACACTTCATTAAGATACTACTCTTCATTTAAGAAAATGTTTCTTTTTTTGTTGTTTCATTTAAAAAGTTTTTAAAGAAAAGAGAAAAAAAAACATTGTTTACAGATTTTGTTGTTTACCTTTTTATGTTATGTTGGTGTTGTTGTTTTTTTTTTTTGTTATTATTTTTGTTGTTGTTGTTAATGCCTGCTGAACTTTTATCTTTCATTATATTCTTAATGCAACAATGTATTACAATGTTAACATGTCGCTATCAACAGCAGAAGTAGTAGGAGAAACATAAAAACATCATCAGCATCTCTTTAACAACATTGTAGTGCATTTTTGTATATAAATTCTTTCGGTAGGGTTACTTTATGTGCATGTTATAAGTGTGTGTGTGTGTATGTGTGTGCTGGCAAGGATGTGCTTATATTGTATATAGTTGCATAATTTGCGGCTTGTCTTGTACAGAGATTTTTAAGCACAAGCAACAGCATCAGCTGCATATTCTATACACTTATGCACTCATCACTGCACACACTCACACATACAAATTAAATACAAAGAAAGGCACACACATATAGTTTTGTTATTTAAGCAGTGGCAACGTTTTAATATGCATGTCAACCGCCATGTTATATGGCTGAGATTTAGGTTAATTTGTGAGACATGTGAACATACATCACACATAACTAACAACAAAAGACAAAAACAGACAAAACAAAACATTGTAGGAAAAACATAACATAAATATAAAACAAACAAACAAACAAAATTAAAGAAAGACAACAAAGTTTTAACAAAACTACAAATAAAAATAATATAAATGTATGACTTTCAACAAAAAATTAAAAGGAAACATAAAATTTATTGAAAACAAAATTTAATTGCTGGTTTTGGTTAAGCTTTTAGTCGCTTATACTAAAGTTAAATTCTAAAATGCCCTAAACTCCAGGATTAAATGAAAATTTTGGGCGGTACGTAACTCGATTTGAAAAAAAATTTTCGTATTCATAAATCTGGCACATATTGTGAAAAAGAATTCTTAATAAAAATTAGACTATTTTTCTATTATATGTTTCTTAGTCTTGTACACTAAAAATTCAATAAGTAAGATTTGAATTCGATTCGAATTCGATTTGTTTTTCATCGTGTTACGTAGTAACCGCCCTGCACTTTAATTTTTTAGTTATAATAAAATATTTCTTTATTTTTGTGCAATATATATATAAATGAGCCATCGTTTGTGTCTTATTATTATAACTAGAATCTTCAATCATCTTCATCATCGGCTGTTGTTGTTGCTGGTTTTAAACCTCCAAATACTTTGGATGGTATAGATTTTTGTTCTATCCTTAACTTTTTCATAACTATATCGTTAGCATCTTTGCGTGTTGCCTTGGAATTTTCCATATCATTAGTTTCATCATTATCATCACCATCATCCATATCTTCATCGTCGTCATCGTCTTCATCACTATCACCAATATCAATTTCATCAGGATTAATAACTTTGTCTTTAGCTGCTCCTCCCTGAGTTTCGCCACGTACAAACATGATATTAGAAGAAGTTTGTGGTTTTAATGGTGGTTTTTCTTTTTGTTGATTAATGGCTTCAGCTGCCTTAGCATCTAACATACGCATAGCATCACCAGCAGCAGCATCAGCAGCAGTATTATTAGCTATAAATTGTGCAGCCATCATATTAACTTGAGTATTATAAGTGGCCTGCACTGAACGTTTGATACGCAACATTTCACGCATTGTATCTTCATTGCCATGACGTACTTCAAATTCTTTCCAAGTTTGCCAAAAGTCAGCCGTTATACGAGGATCACAAACCTTAAAGTAAAGCAAGAAAATTAATTTAAAAAATAAGAGTAAGGGCGTGTAACTTTACTAAAAAAAATAGCCAGAGTTTAACTTAAAGCACAAATATGTCCATATAAATTTGACATTCATCACTATGGTTAAGCCCTTAACTTTGGTTAATTTTGGAGATATTTTGTTAACAGGCCTTAATATTAAAAACGAATTTACCTGTGAACAATGTGCATATATAGCTCTAGCTCTATCAATTTCTCCTAATTTAGTTTCCATTTCGGCAAATCTAACACACATATGACGCATATTTTCTTCTGGCAAACATTCAATAGCTTTTTCATAAATTTCTCGAGTTCGGGGCAGACCATAAATTTCAGCGGCTTTTTTTACAAATATATTATACATATCGTACATTTCTTCCGGTTTAACGGCACTAGTAGCTCTATCATATACCGCCATAGCATGTCTAGCCAAACCATGATCTTCTTCCAATTTAGCATACAACAAATAAAAATATTTTGCATGTTCCGGCGGACAATTTTCCAAACACTGCTCAAATAAATCTCTAGCTCTTTCCAATTTAGTACCGCCATATCTCTTTAGGAACTTCGTAAGATAAGCATTCCAAATATCATAGACATTGGGCCATTTAAACAAAGCAATACCTTTTTCATAGGCTCTAAAAGCTTCCTCAAAGTAATTATGTTCTTCCAGAAACAGGCCATAGTTTATAATAATTTGTGGTGTGCAAATTTTTAAATCTACAATACGATCATACACAGCTTTGCAAGTTTTAAAAGTACCAAATGATTCTTCTAAATCGGCATACATAGACCAGACTTTAAGGGATTTATAAAGTCTCATTTGCACCGTTTCAGTATCATCATGATAGGCCACTTTACGTTTAGGCATAACGGTAGCTTTTTGCATAAGTTTTAAAGCTCCTTCAAAATTTTCTTGACGTATCTCCATTTCAGCCCATTCACACCAAACGGCAGCTAAATCTTCTACCTTAATATATTCCACTTCGGTACCCCGTTCAAAAACTATACGTGCATCTTCTACTTGACCATTGGATTCATAAAATTTAGCAAATTCTACCCATAAAGTATGTAATTTACCCACTGCCAATTTTGGCTGCACTGTTTGCACAGCCTCTGTATAAGTATTGATTATCTCATGAGGTTTATTTTCATAAAGTTTAATACGTTTATGCCATTCATGAACATTATGAGGATTTTGTCGCAGCAATACACTATTCAAAAGTAATAAACGTCGATCCATAAGATGTTCAAATCGAGCCAATCTTAATTCAACATCTATATCGTCTTCTTCAGTAGCATTTGGATCATTGGCTACCATTTCCATACGTTTATTAAGTGAAAGTTCTTCAAATTGCGCATATTCATCAAACACTTGAGTGAAATCACGTACTGTACGAACTGTTTGTATGGCTTCTTCATAAATATCTCGTGCTCTGTCAAAGAGACCGGAACGTACGTAATAATCAGCTAAACAATTCCATAAATGTCCCAATTGATCGGTGTATCTGAAAAGATTAATTAAAGATTTTAATGTTTTCTTATAGAATGGTTAAAACATAAATTTGAGAAAAAAATCTTTCAGACCGAGAATTTATAAAATTTTGTGTATAAAAAAAACATGGATTCGATACGGGTATTGGTAATTGTAACGCTATTTTCGTTTATTTCGGTAACGGTATTTTAGCAGTAACGGTATTTTAGTCATTTCGTTATCGTTATTTTAAGGAAAATGGTTTTACAATGTTTCATTACGAAATTGTGAGAAGAGTTTTCTCCTTAAAGCGCCTTCTAGTGAAAATATTAGAAAAAAAAATTAAAACTTTGACATAATATAAATCCTAGACAGATCAAGATATTTTAAAAATTTATATAAATATAGTTTTGAGAATAAATTTTGTTACAAAAATTGAAGAAAAACTAAAATTTTTACAAGTTTGATATAATATTTATTAAATATAAAATTTATGTTTTCTCGACCTTTAATTGTGCAATGAAAATGAAAATTATTCAAGTTCGAGGCCATACTCTATATTTCTTTATTGGGATATTGTCCTTACAAATAATCTATAGCGTTTTTTGTTTTCAAATTTATTAATTGACCACTTTCAGGAATGTGTTGATAGATCTATTTCGGAAATTTTCCAGGTTCCCATCATTAGAACACGTTTTGAAACAAGTGACAATCCCATGCAAACATCAAACATTCATATAAACTAGTTTCGCCACTAAATGAGAACTAATATATGAGCTCGAAGTTAAAGATTATAACCATTGATCAAAAATAAATGGAAAACTTGTTCGATATGTGCAAGCTCTAACTTTGGTAGATATACAATACACGCTTTTTGTTTTTATTCTCCTTTTTATTTTTACACTTTTTTCGTTTTATTAAAAAACAAGATGTAAAGGGGAAGTAAACTAAGACCGTACTTTGTCTTTTTTTAGAAGTTTGATATAATATTTATTAAAAATAAAAATTATGTTTTTTCGCCCTTTAATTGTGCAATGAAAATGAAAATTATTCATTATTTATTAATATATTTTCAAAACTAAAATGTTTTTGGAAAAATATCATGGGTTTTGAACATTTTTTAAAATTGCCAAAATGACAAAACGTGACGTTATAAATTTTATAAGTTTAATAGTATTTTAATAAAAACTATCCATTATTTATAATTTTGAAACAAATTTTGGAATATTTTAGACTTTGTGTATATGAAAAATTCATCACCCGATCGGTCAGATTTTAAAAAATTATATACAATCGATGAACTAATTTCAAGCAGAGAAATACATTTCATAGTTTTTCATCAACATAACAATGAATAATATAAAAGATTAGGCTTCTGATATTTTTAAAAAAAAAATTGAAAACGGTTATATCAAAAGCGGTCAAAAATACATTTTTTTTAAATAATTATTCGCGTTCTTTGGATACAAATTTTCCACAATTATTTTATTCACGATGGTAGTAAAGATGATGAGTTATTTTAAGATTTTTAAACCAATTTATTATCTTTATCCCCTAAAAAATATAACCATTTAAAAGTACTGGCTCGAAAAATAAACACTGTGTCCATCTGAACACTTTTTTGATAAAAAAAAAAAAAGTCGATGTGTTAACGAGTACGATACATGATAGACTTTGTCTTGATAGGGTTAATGGAAAAATCTTTGCTAATCATCCAATTATTTAGTCTATCATGTCTAAAATAAATTACCACAGCCAGTACCTCAGAAAATTCCCTGCAGTTAAATTGGTGTTTTATTTTTAAAGCAAATATGCTATTTATATAATTTGTTCTACATTTCATTGGGAATTTTCTTTTTCTCATACGGAATTTTCTAAATTTTATACAAAATTTTCTTTATTTTAAATGAAAAAATCACAATTTAAAATAAAAGCCTCAGTTTCACATGGAAAATCTCAATTTTAATGGTAATTTTCTTACTTGGCTGTAGAAAATATCAATTTAATTCAGAATTTTACAAATTTCAAATGTAAAATCTCAATTTCAATTAAAAAATCTCATTTTCATTTCAAAATTTCACAATTTGATATAGAAAATCTGAATTTCAGTTACAATTTTCTCAATTTTAAATATAAATTTTAAATTATATATGAAATTTTCTTAATTTTAATTGGAAAAACTAAAATTAATTTAGAAGTTGTAATTGTCAATTAAAAAGTCTCAATTTCATTGAAAACGTTCTCGATTTAAGTTGAAAATGGTGTATACAACAAAATCTTTAAAAATGATTTACCTCCTTAATCCTCCTCTAATAATAGCATCCACATTTAACGAATGCACTTTATCGGGATTTTTCGATATCAATTCACATAATTCATTCCACAGCTGATGATTAGATTTGCCATGTTTTGATACAAAATGTTCATTATCCACAATATTGGCCAATTGTTGGGCAGCATCATCTAATCTTCCAACACTCATTAAATATTCAATATATTCTTCGGCATCATCGGGTGCCAATTTTAAATATCGTCTAAATATGCGTACAGCCGTTTCAGGAATATCATATTTTTGTACAAATTTCAAATACAATGGCCAAACGCGATGATGTTGGGTAATGGGTAAAGCTCTTAGAGCACGATCGAAAACATGTCTAGTTCTGGTAATTTTACATTGGAGTGTCATGAATGAACCATAATCCATCCATATTCTAGGCATTTTATGCATAAATACTAAGGCTCTCTCAAAAGTATTATTGACTTCTTCATACATGGGATCAGTGATACATTTACCGCGTACCTGCTTCCTTCTGGTACGTAAGTAGTTATACCAAATTTTATAACTGCCTGGTAATTCTTTCAATGCCCTCTCATAGACAATATTAACAGCATTATTGGGTGATTTAGCTTTGTGGTCGATATAACGTAACCAATGTTTAACGGAATAAGCATTGCGTAAAATTTCCTCCTCATAAGCCACATCTTCTTCGTGCTAAATCAGGGAAATATAAAAAGAGAAATACATCATGAAAATTATTAACTTGAGTTTTTCATTTCTACTTACAAAATCAATCTCCATGACTAAAGATGATGTGTCATTGGCAGACATATTGTTTATATATTTTATACTTAATTACAGCAGTTTTTTTTTGTATTTTATTAAAAATTTTCTAAATTTTAAATAATTTTTCCATAAACACCGCAAACAAAAACGTTTATTTGTGCAACAAAAATTCCAGCAATCAGCTGTTTCCAAATGTCAGTAAGCCTCAAACTGTATGACCAGTGCTGCCAGGTTTGACGATTTTTATACCTAAAATAACTAAATGACGATTGGACGATTTTTACTTCCAAAATGACGATTTTTTGACAAACGTTTAATATGTCAGCAAAACATGTTTACATGCTATTCTTAAAAAATCACCTGATCTATTTTTAGATTTTTATTATTTCGTTAAAATTAAAAACAATTTTTTATTGAAGAGTAATATATATTTGCTAAAATGAAGTGAATTCAAGTTCAGCAAAAAAAATATTTTATGGATTCATCACAGGTTTATTTTAATTTATTTTCTGCACTTAGAATTACTATATAGGTAAAGACCACTGCAAATGTAGTTAAAAACAAATGAAATTTCACTTGAAAAAAGAATGACTTACATTTCAGTAAATTCAACTAACCTAGTCATTTGTTTTTTACTGTTCAAAAAATTAATCACAATTGTAGTATTAATGAAAAATAAACAAACATTTATTTGTTTTATTTTTTTAAATAAAAAAAAACTACTGTATAAAATCATAATACTGTAACCATATGGTTCTTTAAATTAATTACAATTGTAGTCAAAAATTAAATTTCTTCTTCAAATATTTACCGCAGAAGTTCCCTGAATATGTGCTTACTTTTTTCATGGTTGGAAAATACTACCTTTTCATTACAATGGCAGTTGTCGTTTCGGTATTTTAGCGTTATTTTGACTTTAACTAGGTCAAGATATTTCAAAATCAAAAAGGTGATATAAAAAACTAAAACCGTTTACATAAGAAGAAACATGTCTTTAATGGAATCGTTTTTTTTTTTTAATTTTCATTCCGCTCTTAGTGTTACTGTGATCGTTATTATGAAAAGTTATTGAATGCCAACCCCGCTTTTTTTAATGATTATATTTTTATAAAATTTAATTAGTGTAACATTGAGATAAAAATAAAATATTTTTTAAATTAAAAGAAAACATCCAAATTGTTGCGAAACAAAAATCGAGTTCGAATATTCTGATTTATAAATCCAGAAATAAATCCGGTGCTTAAAAAACAGGAATAATAATAATATAAATAAAGTGTTCCAAAGTGAAACTTCAGATATTCACTATTTATATTTGAAAAAAGCAAACATGCTATAATAAACAATATTTGAATAAAAATAAATAATAATATAAATTATTTTGTAGAAATATTAAAAACCAACCCAAAATGAAAAATATTGAACTATGTCATCACATGTAATGCAATTTGAAACTTTAAATCGTTAATGGAAGTCCAAATTTAAAAATTAAAGAAAATAACATTGTTAAGAATTTCTATACTTCGAAAAAGAATTTAAGATTTAAAAATGGTGCTACTGAAATGGTATTTACAGAATTATGTAGAAGTAATTAACAGTTAAAGTATTAAAGTGCTATCGTTATATATATCAAGATTTTCTAAGTTTAAATTCAGAAAAAGTGTAAAAAATCGTATTATATTACACCGGTAGTACAAGAGCACTTGAAATGTAAATTACATTAATGTTCTTTATTTTTTTAATAAAACTTTATCCCACTTTTAACAAATACTTTTTGTTTTGACGATTTTTAAAAATATAATGACAATTTTGACGATTTTTATTGGAAAATTGAACGATTTTATGTTCAACATACCTGGCAACACTGTATGACAGATTAGTGTTATCGAGCTTGCCAGACTAAAAGATTTATAAACGAATTTAGGGATGTAATTATATACGAAACCTTATTAATATGGTACTTAAAATTTGATTGACAAAATGGCACGCTAAAATAGCAAAATGGGCACACAAGATATTTAAAATGGCATGCCAACCGATTCATACGGTTAGTAATATTGGAGCAGTTACCAAAGCTCTCTTCAAAAAACCTGAACTGATTTTATGAGAGTTTCGTAGAAAATGTGTTAACAGTGATACTTTTAATTAACTAATTTTTATGCTTTTTAGCAATTTTAATTAAATGTTAAAGTAAATTTGTGTTGTTTAATGAGTTCTCTGCAAAGGTTTGTGTAATTAACACAACTTTTTTTTTTATATATACTAGAAAACATGCATTAACAAAATCTCTAAAAAAAACGGTATTACTTAAAACACTTAATAATTTAAATATATATTTAATAATAATTATTTATTGGCCAGCTTACACGATTTTATGTTAGGGCTGATGCACAAACCACTCGGAGAAGAATCAGCTGATGAATCAAAACTGGTGGTAGGATAATGAGTAAAAGAAATTTCAGGATTATAGTGATGTACAGAAAGGGATAGACATATAAAACATACAATTTATATGTAAGTTTTTTATATCTATCTCACTCAGCAAATCACCATAATGTAAATAAAACCATACGGTTGAAAATTACTTTTTTGGCATATGTCATTGGTTAACTGGCTGTGTAGACTGTGGGCTGATCAAAAGTGGACTAGCCGATAATCGTTCGTTTGACAATTTATTACATTATTCATGTTTTACGAGCTTTTCACAAATTTTACTTTACATAGACAAAAAGCGTTATAAAATTTAAACTTTTCAAACAAAAGTTGATTTATTTTGTGTAAAACACATTTTCTCTCTATGACTTTAATTGTTTTTCCTAATTTGGAACAATATTATTACTATTTGCTAAAAAAAAAATAATTTCTCTTGCAAGCAATTTGATTGAAATGAGTTGCAATTGTCCTATGAATAAAAATAACGAAATGAACGATTGAACGAAAAGATCGAATATTGGTGAATGAGTGAGTAGTTCGATTGAACTAGTTCGTTCTTGAACGACTCAACTCTCTGTTCGATTTTTTGAGAGCAAAAAGCGCAATTGTAAAAAGCGAATAAGCACCAGCCTATTTTTTTTAATCACACAATAAAAATATATTACCAGCTGAGAATATTGGTACAAAAATGTATGGTATATTGCAAAACTCTGAAAACTTTTTAAGGTATCAATTTTGTAAAAAGTAATGAAAATCTTTTTTTTTTTTTTGAACACACAAAAAAAAGTATTTTGAGCTACGAAAAATGTTTTAAAATTTGCGATATATCGCTGCCCGTTAAAAAGTTGTTAATTATATATTGCATTTAATACTACGTTCATATTGAACCCCAAAATACGTAGTTTCGTTTTTTTCTAGCTTTCGACTGTCAAATTCCATACAAATTTTAAATCGAAAACTTGAAAAAAACAGAAATACGTATTTTGGGGTTCAAAATAAAAAAAACAGAGTTGTGATTCTAAAAAAAACATCGGTTTGTTATTTGAGGACATTTCCTCAATGAGCATACTTCGTCAATCAAAAAGTATTGACCAGCTTTTATGCAAGTATACTCGTCAAGGTTTCCATTTTCGCTATTTTCCGGCTAGATCTACGAATTTTTTTCCATCTAGCTAAAAAAAAAATAGCTAGATTGCATCTAGCCGGAAGATTTAGCTATTTATTTTTCGTTTTATCTATTTTTTTCTTCCTAGCTATTTTTAGTCATTTATTTTAATAATTATTTTCCAGACGTCACATTTTTTATGTCAGTGTGATAGTTATTAAGGTGTCCAATTAAGCTATTTTTATTTCATCAAGCCATACAAATATACAGGCCGGAAGATCCTTGTGATTTTTAATTTAGTTTAATATTCTTTCACTAATGTTACCACCTTTTAAGAAACAATTAAAAATGGTGTAAATACTATAGGAGTCCGAAAGACCCATAAAATATCCTTCAATCCTTTGAAGTCATAACAAGCTATATGATTTTGATTTTCTTTGCCGACGAAGCCTGTTTCTGAATCCTAAATATGAGCATTATTAAAATCTTCACAATTTTTGCACAGCAATTCTAACGCTACATATTTAAATGTTATCGTTTCAAAGCAAAAAGCCAAGAGATTTTAAAACGAAGTAGACGTAATGCCTGAAGCAAGCTCACACTATTATTTTTCTCTACCTCGACAACATCGAAAATATTTAATTTTATGAGAATTTAGGAACTTCTAGCGATTTTAATTTTGAAATCTAGCTATTTTGTGAGTCGTTAACTTTATAATTTTTAATTTTTTCTGGCAACACTGCTCTCAGCTCTTATATATGTTGTAACAACATATATCAAAGCTGCAGTAATTTTAAAGATGAACAAAAGAAGCAGAATAAAATGAAAAAAAATTTAATCTATTTTATGTTTTATCACGGACCAGATGTATTTGTGCAAATATATCGCTTTAATACTTACCAAATTTAAATAAGAAATTGTTTAAAATTATCAAAAAAACGCAAGTAAATTAATAATATAAAAAAGGCGTCGTAAAAGTAAATACGGATTGTGTGATAACAAAAGCGAAGTGAAAAAAATTTAATTTTCCGCAACTTGCAGAACCACCACAAATGAACGTATAAAAAATATAATTTATAACCATATAAAGAGAATAAAAGAAAAAGTATATAAATTAATAAAATCACCATACAAAAGCAACAAAAGTTTAAAGGATTCATACCTATAGTAAATTATAAATTTGTATTGTGCATGCAAAAGTGTGTTTTATTAAGTACAAAAACAAAAAAAAAATGAAGTAACGTTCTTATATAAAATAAAAATTGATGATTAATTAAATAAAATAAAAAAGTGTAATAATTTTTTGTTCGGGTATCAATTAGTTGAATTTTTAACAAATTTCAAAGAAAAAGTACATATTGATTTTTATCTTTTTTAAATTTATAATTTTGTTGCAAAAATGGTACGTTTGAAACACTTGTAAAAAATATAATAAACAATATTAATTAATTAAAATTATAATTCAAAAAATAGAAATAAATAATAATTATAAGGTAAGTTTTCTTTTTTTTATATTTTTTAGTAATTTTTATTTATTATGTCTATATATAATTAA
The DNA here is from genome assembly GCA_021234595.1 of Delia radicum. Lineage (NCBI taxonomy): Eukaryota > Metazoa > Arthropoda > Insecta > Diptera > Anthomyiidae > Delia > Delia radicum. The sequence goes on along the minus strand of CM037855.1, from coordinate 5,394,433 downwards.
ATTTTCCCAAAAAATTCCATTATTTTTTTCTCTGTCGGTATTTTTTCTTGTCTCGCTTTTTATTCCGGCTATTGGTTTTGAGGAAAAATCGATTTTCCTCAACATTTTTTTTTTACCACACTTAACTGCTTATCCAACCTGTCACCTTTATTATTTTCATTTTACTTGTTCACTCTTTTTTTATTCTCATTTTCCTCATGTTTTTCTTTATATAATTTGATATAATAAAAGCCGGTTTTCATTTATGTTACTTTTGTATATTCACTCCTCCGTTATTGAATTCGTTGTTATGGTCACGTGATGTATTCTTATTGGATAAAACTAGGGCTTTCATGCCTTGAATTCCCGGCAAAAATTCCCGGGGATTTTTCATTTGCCCATTCCCGGGAATTTTTGCCGGAATTCCCGGGAATTATTAAAAATACATAAGAGCTTCGAAAGAGTTAATTCAATTTAAGATTAATTCAAAAAAAACAAAAATTGAATTCAGAATTAAAAATGTTTGTATATCATTCCATTTATCTATTTCCTAGGAATTCATTCAATAGCTTCATTCAAAAGCTTTTATTGGTATTGAATGAACTCCTAACTTGAATGAATTCAATTATATGTTCATTCAACATTTTACTAATTGAATGAAGAAATTTTAGTATCATTCATTTAATACAAAGATTTTTTTTTATAACACAAGCAATAAAAAATCAATAAATATACATATATTTTTTGTTGTAGACAAATTTTAAGAAGTTTCTTTTGTTTTTTTGTAAATATTTTAGTTAAATGACAAATTTCGTTAATCATTTGACTAAATGAATGAAAAGAAATTATTCTTCATTCACCCTTTTAATTAAAGAATTCATTCAAAAGAGAATTCATTCATATTATATGAAGCTTTTGAGAATTAAGCTAAGAATTCATTCCTTAAGAATGCTTTTTTCGGAATGAAATTTGTGTAAAATTTCATTCATTTTAGAAAATTGAATTAAAGATTTAAGCCTTTTCCATCATATAATCATCAAAATGTTTAAATTTTTGTTAACTATTTTTGTTCAATTTTGGGCTTAAATAAAGTTTAGCCGCTCCTCTCCAAAATTGATTAAACTTAGTGCATTGACTAATATTTCCCGGCTGATTATGTTGATGGTAAAATTTTTTGGCGGATGCGCTCCCTTGTTACTGGGCAGTGCATTAAATTTATAATAGTTTTTAGCAGTTATCTCAAAAAGTACACATCCCATTAAGGCAATATGTATATCATAGGAAAGCAATCCGCAATTTAGAAAACCGGTTTGTTCGAAAAATCTGATTTTTAAATAACCGGTTCGGTTACGGTTTGTATTAAGAAAACCGTGTTTGGTTTTTTTGTTTATGCATGGCATTTTGGGTGGGCTATGATTGACAAAACTCCAATAAACCGCACTCATCGCTGTGTCGACCGTTTCTCGAGTCATAGCCTGATGTATGGCTGTGTGTTTGAAACTCACTAAGACACAAAGTAAAAAGTTTTTCATATAGAGCAATTTAACAATTTAAAATACTTTGTTCAATTGACACATAGGCCTGGGTTCTATATTCCACTACGAAGTGAAAGTGGAATCGTTTTAATTCGACATTTTCAATTCCGCTGTGTTCTGAAAAACGAGTGAATCGTTTTTTCACGACGATTTCATTTTCGTTTTGTTCACAACAAACGTAAAAAGATGCGGGAAAAAACGAAATTATCACTTTAAAGTGAATGAAATTGCAATAAATAAGAGTGCATTTTTTAACAAAAATAAAAATTAAACAAAAAAAATACTTATTTTTAAAATAATATAAAATGAGTTTCGCAATTGTGATTTCCTGGTATTTAATTAAAAAAGAAAAACTAAGAACGGAAAATCTAAATAGAAAAAGGCTTCGTGACTGTTCAAATCCTTTCTAACTACCGGAAAAGTCGTAAGACAATAATTAAAACTGAGTCGCAAGTGTTTAAAATTAATAAAAAAAATAGTTTTATTGCGTATTTTAGATTAAATAAGTATGCATTTATGATGGTTTTAGAAGAATTATCACCAATGGCTAAAAAGACAAGCATTCCAATTATTTTGCAATTGGACACATCACTACGCTATTTCGGACAAGGAATTTGCTAACAAATGATTGCAAAAGACTTCAATCTGGCAGTGGAAAGAAGTACAGCGTCAAAAATTTTAACAAATATGTGTAATGTTTTGAAAACTGTCATATGCCCAAAATGGATTAGATTTGAAAGAAGTCGCGAAGAAGTTGAGAAATCAAAAAGAGAAATCAAAAAGAGAAATCAAAAAGGGAAATCATCGGTTATGGTTCCTCATTTTCTATATTTTCAGTACCTTCGTCATTTTTATTTAATTTTTGTAAAATCACGTTTACTACATTGTCGGAACTGGTGACATCTAAGTTTGACAATTCAGTAGATGAATTTGTGGTTGTTTACCCTTTGCTAGTCGTCCCGAATGATTTAGCAGCTGGAACAGCTGGACTGCTGTATAAAGGACAGAAAGTTTGGCAACTGAATCTTCTTTGGATGATATGTGTTGGATATTATTGGGTCCTCCACCTGTTGCCGTTACCTCTGCTCTATTTCCGGCCACTTTTTTAAGAATGGTAGCCTTCCAATCAGCCCAAGCCTTTTCAAACCAGTTGCATCGTTTTCTGGAGGTCCTAAGCTGTTTAATGTACTTGCTAAGTCCTTCCACAACTGGCCTTCAACTGTTTTGTCGCCCCTCTAAAAACCTTTGGCCAAACCAGATTTTTTTTCCATGAATGTTAAAAATGGGGCCTCTTGTTCCGGATTCATGTGTTTTCCCGTAAAAAATACAACACTTTTTCAGTTAAATAAACGTATATTAACAACATATCACATTTACTCACATTGTTTGATTTTTTTTTTACGTTTAATATTCAAAATAATTTTATTTTCTAAAAAGTTTGTTTTTTCACTCAGTTAACTAATACCGTTTTACAATTAAATACAAATGAAATTTTTCTTTTCAAATCACTTATGTGGAATTGGGAACACAAATTGAGCGGAAGTTTCACTTTCACTTCATTTTCGGAATGTAGAACCCATGCGATAAATTAACCAATGACGAGTCCTTGGAGGGGACGAAAATGTCACAGTCTGGCATAACCATTATGTCCGTTAAAATTTTCAATAAAAATGTTTTCTTCTTCCTGTAAAAAAAAAACTAACTTAATTAAACTCTTCAGTAATTAATTATAATAAAATTAATTACGATTGTCAATATATGACGATTACAAACACATTACCCCCAAAAACATATAAGACTTGCACTTTATTTATAAAACCGCTATTTTTTTTATCGTAGAAGTCCAAAATTTTGTGTAGGCTTGTAGTTAAGCCAAATGAATCATAATCATAAATAAAACCAGTTTTGGAAACTTTGTTCGTTACTCTCTCTTATGCATTTTAGGTGACGATAAACAAAATATATTTAATATTTTTTTAATAAATTTTTAAATACCTGTTATTTTATTATTAAATTATTTTTAAAATATGTTTTTTTGAACCTCTGCAAACGTATAGTAAATCACACCAATATCTAATCCGAAATTTTGGAATTGGCGATATTCGGCGGGATTAAGGTTGTCTCATTTGAAAATGAAATTTTCGACTTCATACAAAATAATTTTGTGTACATGGAAAATTATAAAGAAATTAAATTCTGAAAATTAACTTTTTTATAATTTGATTGCTTTTTATGATTAATTCAATAATATTTTTACCTTTTCTCTATTTACGAATTTTTAACATATTCGGTAAAGTTGCACAAAAGGCGAAAAATTACGAAAATCGGAAAAAGCTCAGAAACCCCTCGCAAAAATTAAATAGGCATTAAATAAAGAGTTTTTTATAGAGGTATAGAACTTTGAATTGGAATAAAACAAAGAAGAATTTGATATGAAATTTACTTCATTCGAAAGTTAATCTTCTGGCATTATAATTTAAATATGACTTCTGGCATATGACCGCTACGGCTGGCTCTTACGTTGTCTAATCTGGAGGTCCAATTTTCGATGACTTTTTTTTAACATTTGTGGCCGTATATTGGCAATAACGCGGCGAATGTTGTCCTCCAAGTGGTCAATCGTTTCAGGCTTAACGGCGTAGACTAGCGACTTCACTTATCCCCACTGCAAATAGCACAGCATCGCACGATCGTGGAGGCCAATTCACGGGCCCGAAAAGTGAAACTATGCGGTTACCAAACCATGCGGTTACCAATTGTCGCAACATGCCACACAGCTCCTGTACATCATGGTTGTTCAATTGATGAACGAAAAAGTTAGTAATCATGGCTCTATAGCGGTCACCATTGACTGTAACGTTCTGACAAACAACGTTTTTAAAGAAGTACGGACCAATGATTCCACCAGCCCATAAAGCACACCAAACACTCTGGATGTAACGGTGTATCAGCATACACTTGAGGATTATCATCACTACAAATTCGGCAGTTTTGTTTATTGACGTAGCCATTTAACCAAAAGTGAGCTACATCGCTAAACCATATTTGCAAAATTCGTGCGAACAGAACCATGATTTTCAAAATAAATTTTCACAATTTCGAAGCGTTGTTCAGGCGTAACTCTATTCATGTTGAAATGCCAAACCAAACTAAACATAAAGCACTTGACAGCTGACAAAATGACCGCCAGTTAAAAAAGTGTTGCCAACTTAAAGTTCTATACCTGTATAAAAAACACCCTTTACATAATTTGTAGGTTATTTCAACTATAAGTCTTTAACAGAACGCCAGTTTTAATGTAGCTGAAAACAAAAATGCTTGAAATTTATGGAACATGTTGCGTATACCAGTTAATGCGTTTTAAAAAACTCTCAAATAATGAATATATAAAAAAAATTCGCTGAAACAACCCGAAATAAACCGGAAAATGGCGTAATTTCTGACCACACTTTTTAACCCCTAACCATGAGATTGGTCATCTAAAAAGATACGTGTCCCCTATTTTTTCTTCCCAAAGAACTGTCTACCTCTAAAATGTAACAAAACTAAAAACAATTTTGTATTTATAGTTTTAATAAATTTTTTCTAAAAATAAATTTTAAAGCTTTAAAAACAGAAATTTTAACACACATTTTTTAATATGTCAAAAAAAAAAACTAAATGGACAAATTTGGAGTAAAGTATAATGTCCATTTCTAGTTTTTTAAAAGTTTGTTTTTGGCAATTTGTTGAATTATGTAGAATTTGCATTTTGTTGAATTGTATAATTGAATAGTAGTCTCCATAAAATTATCTTCTATATGCATGATAAATCTTAAAGGGTCTCCTCTTAAAAAGCCCTAAAAAGTATTTAAGAATCTGTGAGTTTTTATTTAGTAGATGGATCTAAGAATCAGATTGTGTTTCTCAGAATTGCAGAAGATTTATTAGAATCGTGTGCTTTTTAGAGATTTTTAAACTATCTCATTTACTTTAAATTTACTGGCGACCGGTAAAAGGAATTATAAATTAAAACCACCTCTTACATAAAAATTTTTAAAATGTATTTTTAAAAATCCTCTTCCTTAAGCACGATTACAACTTAACAGCATAGTTGGAGAAATAAATTTCCCCACCGATGATATGCTGTACATTTATAAACAAAAAATAAATTTAAAATATAATAAAGCATACTTTTTAGGATTAACTTCATAAATACATTCACTATTCTTAAATCTTTATTTAGCAATTTTCGAAATCATCAATAGTACTATTACCAAAATATTAAGCTTACTATTTTGACGTTATAATTGCATACTTGACTGTAGCTTCAAAAGAATTTTGTTTGTTGTTGAATTTTTTCATATTTTGCTTTTATAATATCTTTGTTTACAAAATTAAAGTGTTTCCCTTTTTTTTTACTTCTTCATTTCATACTTCTTTAAACGCTTAAATGAATGATGTAGAAAGCAATTCAAACTACCACATATACACTTGAAAATTACTTACTTGCAGAAAAACACTTTAACAGAGCTTTAAAAGAGTTAGCTCCGTCTTTAATAACAAAAGCCAACAATATTTAAACACTTAAAAAATAAAGAAATTGTTTATTACAAATATGTCTGACAGAAAGCCACGTTAGTAAATATTTTCTTAAAATATATTATTTAGAATTCGGACAACCATGACATTATTACATTCATGATTGTCATGGCCAATCATCTAAAAATAAAAACGAACTTTTTTTAAATGGTTCTTGAGATAAAAATTAAGAAATTTTTTATAGATAAATAAATGCCTAATCTAACTAACCCCTGGTTTCTACAACACGTTCGCCTCTACACGAACGGGTGACTACATGTATTTTGTTTTTGCATTGCATGTATTTTGTTATTGTTTTTAGACGAACGTGAAGCAAAACGTGTTCTAGAAACAGGGCGTAAATTAAATAATCGTTACCAAAAAAGGTAACATTTAAAAATGTCTTCTTTTTTTAGTCCACTACAAAACAAAAAAAAAACACAAATCGACAATCGGTTCAACCGTTTAAGATGCACAGTGTCACCCAAATTTCCATTTGTTAATTTGAGAAAAATACTAAAAATTTACCCAATCCATGAACTCAATACAATGAAAATTATAGCAAAAGAGATATTTGGCATATAAAGTTTATAAAGGTTTAGGGTTTAGATGAATACAAAAATTTCAATTTAGATTTTAATAAAATTGGTTAATTTTATTCAAATACAACAATTTACTCTCGGTATTTACTTTGTACCCATAACCTGTTGGCAGCAGGGTTGTCAAATTTATTTTGCCGTTTTTCGCCAAACAGTGTAATAAAAATATCCAAAAATCGCCAAAACAAAAAAAAAAAAAAATATTTTGCCTCATATTTTTATTAAAAAAGTCGTCAAAATCGCCTAAAACCCTTTTTTTTTTGTTCTTGATTGAAGTAAAACCCTCAAAAAATTCCTTTTTAAGAGTAAATAATAATAAAAAAAACAATATTAAGGATTTTGTAGTGTAATTTTTAGCAATCTTGTATATCTTGTCAAGAAAAATAAAAAGGTTGCATGTTTTTTTTTCAAAAATTTTCTAAAAACTTCCTATAAAAAATTATTAAAATTTTTTCTTTCAAAACTTCTTAAAAGCATTTAATGAGAATTTTAATGTTGTATAATTCTAGTTGTGTAGCGGTTCGAAACAAATATTTGTTTTGATTAGATTTTCTTTGTGTATTTATTACCAAATTACTTTCACATTAAAAATCGTTACTAAAAAACTGGTAAAACATTAACTTAACACGATATTGAGAGAAAAATGGAGCAATATAAGTATATATTCTAATAAATGTATCAAGTTTTTAAATAATTTATGAGAAAAATCATGCTCAGTTGATATATTTTCAGATTTTTGATAAGCATTTTTTGTGTGTAAAATCGCCAAGAAAATCGTCATAAAAATCGCCCGTCGCCATATCAAAAATTAAATCAGTTTGAAAATTGCCAACAGATTGAAAATCACCACGTTTGGCGAGAAATCGCGATATCTGACAAACCTGGTTGGCAGAGTAAAACATGTATTTTATTAAAAAGCATGAACGAATTATTGTAAATAAACTTATTTCCAATAAAAATAAAATTTCTTTACTAAAATTTTCTGAGTGTACTAAGAAAAAGTATCATATAGAGTTTGTTTGACAACTTATTTATTACTGCGAGTTTTTTCGGCTTAATTATAATAATTAATAATTTTTAAATTCAAATATCTGTTTTTTTTAAAGCTAACCCCCAGCACCATTAGATTCAGAGTACTCGTATTAGGTTGCACGTCCGTCGGGCGCCCTCATGTTAGAAACTGTCTCCGGTAAATGCACATCGTTACTAAATGATCGTTAAAATAACAAATTCAAATTTCATAAGTTAACTAAAGAATTAATTCTTTCGAAGCTTTTTATTACCGATATGTATGTATATATATCACTAGATGTCTCTGTAGAGATTTTTTTATACTCTACCCTCTACCTAACGATCATTCAACCAAACAGAACTACCAACAAACTAACACATCAACCGACTTGAACATTCAACAAAATCTCATGTGTATAAATACTATGGAGTTGTAATAAGAACTCCTTAGTTTATATTGAACAGCTCAAGTAAAAAGGTTTTCTTTTCGACACTTAAAAATATTCTACTGCAACATATTTTAATGAAGAATAAATTGACGACGTCTTTAAATCAAATGAAAAATTATAAAAGTGATGCTATTTTTAAATTTGCTCAAATTGATGATGTTTTAAAAGAACGTTAATGCAATTAAGCCATTCATCATGGAGTGATTTTTGTACAAAACTTCCAGGAATTTTAAGGAAACGGGTAACTATTAAAATACTGTGTTTGGATATTAAATATAGAAAACTTTGAATATCAATTTAAGCAAAACAAAATATTTAAATGAGGAATCAGAGATTTTTTTCGGTGTATTTTATAACATTTTCAAAATAAATTAAAACTCAATCGATAGAAAAATTTAATGTGATTTTTTTCTAAATCTAAAGATTTTTTTCTAATAATGATTAAGAAAAAATTCAAAAACTTATTTTAAAATTCAAAATTTTTATTAACTCTTTTTTTAAGTTTTGATTTATTTATAATTTAACTCCAAAGACTCCCTTCGTAAAAATTTTAACAATTTAAAAACAAAAGTTCGACTTCCTTTAAGATTTTTTGTCTCAAATTAAATATTTTCATTAAACAATATCCATTATTTTCTTAACTGAATACCTTGCATAATCACCCAATAACATAACACCGGTGCTATTATTACACCTCTTAGAATAATATTTAATTCATAAATGCGCAATCTATAGAAACCGGTAAACTGAGGATATGTGTAATATAAATTCTTTTCAGTTTATACAAATAAACAACTTTTAAAAAAATGCCATAGTAATGCAACAAAATAGTAAAAGAACAAAACCGACATTTTGAAAAGGAAAACATGCCGGTAAGACAGTTAAAACCCACACAACGAGACTTGAAAAAGAAAAACAATTGGCATTTAATGAAAACTTTGACTAATACATTGTATTAAATAAAACTTAAATTGTTGCAAATTTTTTTTGACCAAAAATTAAAAAAAAATCTAGAAAATTAGTGATGATCAGGGCAGCGACTTTTATGTACTAAAAAATCGAATATAAGCGCATAAAATATGCAGTCAAAAATTCAAAACGTGCGCTTAAAATATGTACTTAAATTGAAATATGCAATAAAAACCAAAGAAATGTGCACTAAAAATATAAAACTATGCAATAAAGTGCAATGAAAATGATTTAAGTTCGAGGCCATACTCTATATTTCTTCATTAGGATATTGTCCTAACAAATAATCTATAGAGTTTTTTGTTTTCAAATTTATTATTTGACCCTTTCAGGAATGTGTTGATAGATCTATTTCGGGAATTTTCTATGTTCCTATCATCAGAACACGTTTTGAAAGCGGTAACAATCCCATGCCAAACATCAAACATTCATATGAACTAGTTTACTCACTACATGAGAACTAATATACATATGAGTTTGAAGTTAAAGATTATAACCATTGATCAAAAAATAAATTGAAAACTTGTTTGATGTGCAAGATCCACCTCTGGTGGATATTCAATACACGTTTTTTTGTTTTTCTCTCCTTTTTATATTTTGTTTAGTTTGTAAACAAAACAGGGGAAGTAAACTAGGCGGTACTTTGCCTTTTTTACAAGTTTGTTATAATTTTTATTAAAAATAAAAATTATGTTTTTTTCGACCTTTAATTGTGCAATGAAAATGATTCAAGTTCGAGGCCATACTCTATATTTCTTCATAAAGATCAAAAAAATTTTAAAAATCTTAATTATAACACGGCATGACATAGAAAAAATTAATAGAGATCTGACAATTGATTATCGGACATGCTGATTTCAATGGCGTACTTAATTTTTTGATAAATGGTACAGATTTCGGGAAAAATGTGTTTAAAGTATTAAAAATAAAATTCAGTATAAATGTCTTAAGTAGATGGCAACATGATGTTCCTTATTATAATTTTTCTTGTGTCGATGTTTTTAAATTCGTTCTTTTATTAATTTTAATTCTTAAAAATATGCAGTTTAGCGCAAAATATGCAATATAAATCATAAAAAATGCAAAAAAATATGCACTTAAAAGCAAAATATGCAAAAGTATGCATTTAAAAAGCAATATGCAACAACAAATCATTGCCATTTTATTTGCAAATTGATTTGGAAAAATATTTGGTCAAAATCGATTTTGGGCTACTGACCTCAAACATGCATTTGAATGAAAGCCGCTGCCCTGGTGGTGATTATTGTCATCCAAATTACGTTTTAATTATAAATTTGAAAGCGTAAAACTATTTCGGAGGTTACGGTTTTTGATTATTTTTCTTAGATTTAAAAGTGTATTGGGTTTTCACAGGAAATTCAAAAAAATTTTGGGGGAATTTTTTTTTTTTTTTTGGTACATCGTAAATAGCAAAGACATTTCAAGGCGGGATCAGCCTATAAAAAGGGAAATAATGATCCTTTTCGATGAAACTTCTATAATATCATACTAAAAAGCTTACTACAACTGTGAGTGAACTGTCTACTTAATGAAAGCTTTTTTTAATATCATCTCTATTTGCATATTTAGCATTGCAACTATTCTTAAAAGCTTAAAGACAAGTTGATAAAAATATCATACTTATTAGAGATGTCACAAATTGTGTATTCTTCAATTTGCCGAATGGTTGTTGCATTCATTTCCATATAAATTATAAAATGCACTGTACTTTAGATATAGATGAAATTAAATAGCTCCGTAAAACTTTTTTGGATTGAACTTTCATCTTAAACCAAGTCAAATAGCTGTATGTGACATTTTTAAGAAAAATTATTTGTGAAAAATTTGATTTTATCAGTTTTTTTTATATATAAATATACAGATTTTTAAGATATTGTATTTTAACCGAATAATTCTATTGGTTCGAATAGTTAAAACATGCCGAATATGTCTAATAACAAATATTAACTGATTTTAAAGGTTTTGCAAAAATCACATAAGACAATAATTATAACTTTTAAGTTCCCTGGCATTAAAAGTTACCTTGAAAGTTTTTTAAATGCACTCTTTCCTTTCTATTATTTTAAAAACACTCTATTCGCATATCTGTATTTTTTTCTAATCTGTATTTTTTACCGGCTTCAAAGCTTTTTTGCTTACCGCATCATTGTGTGTTTAAAGTTTGTTTAATATAAGCTTTTTTAAATATCATCTTTGTTGCCATCTTTAATTTTTAATCTACCAAAAAAACATTTCAATTCGTTTTAAAATCTTAAGGAAAAGTAGCTAAAAATACACAGCTTTTTAATTACCATTCAACCGATTTTTAAAAGCTTCGCGAAAATTTCATAAGAGAATACTTACAACTTTTAAGTTCCCTTGTATTCTAAGTTCCCTTGAAAGCTTATAGATGAATACACTCTTTCCTTTCGATTTTTTAAACACTCTCGTCTCATATTTTACGCCATTCATAATTCCATCAATCTGTATCCTTTAACCGGCTCCAAAGCTTTTTTGTTTACTGCATCGTTGTGTGTGTATATTTTGCTAGTATTGTTGTATAGTTTATCTATTTATCTTAAGTGTATTTTTTTGTTATTACAATATATGCATTTTTGTTTCTATTTTATCTACATCCACCACTACTTCCACTATATATGGTCTACGTGGTCTTCACACACGCTTACTTATATTTCTTTCTTTAAATTTTCTATATTTCCAGAATTTTCCGGCAAATCATATTGAAACCTGCTAGCAGACGGTTGCATTAGAGCGGCAACTTACATTTTTAAAATAATCAATACAATTGTCTACCATCAGTTTTTTTTTGCTGGTGAAGTTTCTGTTTTTGTTTCTAAAGTGTTTAATACAATCAGTCAAGATGTCGCGTTCAAGTTTTATATTTAGTAGTAATTTAATATCTAATTTAAAGACTAAAAAGTTTATGTGATATTGGTTGAAAAGGACTTTTTGACAACAGTAATACAATTTTTAAAAATTTCCTAAATCAATAAAAGTTTCTTTAAAGAAACTTAAAAGAACATCAAAAACAACCTCACACTTCATAAAAAAAGATTGTTACATACATATAACATTCAAACATAAAACGGCTGTTGAATATTCGAAACATCTAGAACATTAAAAACTCACATCTATTAAATTGATAACAATTATAATCAATTTTAAACAAAATTGTCTTCTCTTCAAGAGAAAATAGTGAAAAAATTTTGAGAGCATAAATGTCAAAGCATTAAAGAAAATATATAGAGATTCCAAAAGATCTTCGAATTGAGACAAAATATTCACGGTTTCACAAAGAACACTTAATAAAAAAAAATCAAATTAATTAAAAAAAAATTCTTAAAGAGATACTTAAGAATTTATAAAAAGTTTTTAAAGATCAATTTAAAAACAAATTAACAAAAATTAAAAAAAAACGAGAGTTTCATCATTTAATCACTCTAAATTAGTGAGAAAGCTTTATATAAAGAGAACAAAGAAATAAAAAGGGGGTTAACAGTTTAAAGATTATTAATAAAGTCTTAAAAAACTTTAATTTTTTGTTAACAAAAAGAACTCTTTTCAATCTAAATAAAAACACCGTGAGAAGTTTTCTCGCTTGGTTGTTTTGAAAAAGGATCTATATTTAATTGTTACTGCCTAATGGCAAGTAGTTCGTTCAACAAAACGAGACACAGACGCAGACTGGCTGCGATCTCGTTTCTATCGAATATTTCATTAGATGGCACACATCGGGATACTAAATTTGGAACAACAATTGGCATCTGTTGCACAGGTGCAACAAATAACGCAACGTCGGCAAGATTACGTGCAGAAGCAGGATTTGAAGGAGAGGGAAACGCACTTACCGGTGGCGGAGGCAGTAGTGGCACTGCAACGGGCAGAGGAACAGGCGGTAGTGGCAACAATCTTAACTCTGTGGGAGTGGAATTATTTGGACATCAATACAATTGTAATAACAATTCGCAACAGCAGCAATATTATCAACAAAAAGGTTTCTATCATCAACAACATCAACAGCAACATCAACAACGCAATGGCAGTATTAGTGGACAATCCCTCTCGCCTCAATCAGCTGCCCTACTGCTCTCAGTTGGCCCAATTGGTGGAGTTGGCTGGGATGAAAATCATATGGATGTTTTGGCAACTGGCAGTGTTGGAAGTGATGATGCCGGTAGTGCGGATGGTGATGGGCATTTTAGTGAAACTGAAAATATGGGTCACAACTTGATAAATGCACAACCATCTAACGCCAAAAGCGATCAAGGTTTTAAAGCATTTGATAAAGCAGCAAAATCTGCAGCACAAACTATTGTTGCGGTGCAAGAGAAGCGTAATGCTAAAAGACCCAATTCTAGCGGTAGTCAACATGGCAATGGCAATATTATTTGTAATGGTAAAAATAATTATCAAAAACAACAATCTAAACATCATGCTGGCGGCAGTGGTGGTTCGGGTGCTGAAAGTGGCAGTGATTCAGATAGTGTAAAGATACCAATGAAGGTGTCCAGCATGGGTGCTGGCATTTTAATGCCATTGCGTGAAAGGTGAGTACCTGCATAATTTTTTTCCAATTATATTTATTTCTATTTTTCAAAGATCTATTAATAGAGTAAACTGAAAATTAACAATTAGTGATTCTAAAGTTGTTGAAAAATAATCCAAATAGAGGAAAACTAAAATTTTGAAAATCTGTTAAAGTCTTCATTTTCCAGTGAAGCGAGTTTCTGAGTTTTCTAAAATATAATTTATATTGTGTGATATTTATTTGTGTGTGATATTAGCTAATTTTGGTAAAAAAAATTGAAACGTTGTTTTTGATAAAAACTACGATATGTTACTTTAAACGAATGACATTAATCGATTTTCAAAATTTCATTTTCCCCGTTTTAGATTATTTTTTGTAGCAACTTAGCTATTCTCATTTTTCAAATTACTGATTAATTTACTTATTTATTTTATTTATTATTTATAAGATTATACCAAAATATATTTTTTTATTTCGATATTTTTAAAATTTATTTCATCGAAATCTACAAATGGAAAGGTATCTACATATCAATTGAAACTCTGAATATCCATTTCAATTTAGAAACTATCAATTAAAATTTGGATTTTCCATTTGAAATTAAAAATATATCATTTTGTAATTCGGTTTCTTTTGGAAATCCAAAAATAATTTAAAAGTCTGGACCAGAAATTGAAAATCAGAAATTTCATAATAATATAATATTCAAAATACTTATTAAATATTTTATAGAAAGTTATGTTCGTGTTCTTTCACTTACTACAATTGACTACTTTTACAACAACTGCACTGATAGAATTCTCTGCATGATATCAATGAATTTTTGCATTAGATCTATGAAATGACACTGGAACTCGTCCATTGAAACTTTACAGTAAATTAATTCAGTTTTTCATAAAATTTAATTAAAAATATAATTTTATATATTAAAAATTTCATACGACTAATGAAAAAGTTTCATTAAAAATAGTTTCAATAAAAATGTTAAGCCTTTTCATAAAGTTTAAAAAGTTTTTTATTTCATTTGCTATTTTTACAGATTTATTTCTATGAGTGCAGTAATCGATGTAGACATTTTAAAACATCGCAAATCATTTTATGCATACACTCAAATAAAAAGTATGTAAAAGTTACAGATAATTTTGATAATATTAGGCCAGCAGATCGTTTTGCTAATTTTAGCAAAACGTGACTGTAATTTTTTAGCAAAGTAAAAGTAGTAAAAAAATTAGTAAGAGGTAGTGAAATTTTAGTAAGCTCTTAATGTAAATCGATCTTCTAAAATCAACCTAATTTTGTACTAAATACTAGTGAATAAAAATAAATAATTAATAGAATTAATTTACCTTGAATAGAATTATTTTCACAAAGTTTATGAAACTTTTTTATGAAATGACGAAGATCTATAAAAAATTTGCATTCAATTTTTATAAACTCTTCGTCGTATTTATGAAAACTTCGTAAATATGATGAAAAATTAATGACAAACGGTCTATGAAACATTTTCATCAATATGATAAAACTTTTTTCCTTGAGTGTAGTTAATATTTAAGTGCATAAGTAAAGTTCCATTTTTCCCTATCTTGTGTGTAGATGAAATAATTTTTAGCTTAAAAAGGTTTTGCAAAAATCACATAAGACAATAATTATAACTTTTAAGTTCCCTGGCATTTAAAGTTACCTTGAAAGTTTTTTAAATGCACTCTTTCCTTTCTATTATTTTAAACACTCTATTCGCATATCTGTATTTTTTTCTAATCTGTATTTTTTACCGGCTTCAAAGCTTTTTTGCTTACCGCATCATTGTGTGTTCAAAGTTTGTTTAATATAAGCTTTTTTAAATATCATCTTTGTTGCCATCTTTAATTTTTAATCTACCAAAAAAACATTTCAATTCGTTTTAAAATCTTAAGGAAAAGTAGCTAAAAATACACAGCTTTTTAATAACCATTCAATAGTAATTTTTAGCTTAAAAATATATTATTAGCATTTTTTTTTGTTAATTTTAGTAAAGCGGGTTTTAAAAGTTAGTAAAATTAGATTAGCAACAAAAATTAGTAAAAAATTTAGTAATATGTAAAATAAGGAAAGCAAAAAATTTTACTAAATACTATCTTTGTACAAAAAATTAGTATAATAATCATTTATATACTAACTTTTGTTTAAGTGTATAAGGCATTCAAATTGTGTGTATATGTTTCTATAAAAGTATCTACTTAAAAAATTAATCAAACATTCAAGAAACCTTTAGAAAATCCACTTAGCCTGTTACAGTTCAAATGACGCAAATGTTGTAGAAAAATTACCAGCCAACGTTTGTTTTGTTTTCCTAATCAAATTTAACAAATTGGTAACAAAATTTTCTCTAAAACACTGCTGGTTAAATTTTATTAAAAATTATATTAAGTTTCTAGCAAAGTCCAATTTTTTTCATTTAAATTAATGAATAAGTGATTCATTCATTTTATGTATATTTTTAATCTATTATACACATTTTTTTCGAAAGGTTTAATTTAATTGTATAAATTTTTCTTCTTTGTTTTTGTTTATTTGTGAACTTGTATGGCATTAATTAAGGAATATTGATTTATTTAGAATGTAAATAAATTGAATTTTAATACAAGTTTTGTTTTCAAAAAAAAAAAAAAAAAAAACAATTTTAGTAATATACATATATAGATAATCATTTTGTTGATTATTATAAAAGGTTATAAATAAAATTTGTTGTTTTACATGTAAATCTTATTTATAAGCCTGTTATAAAAATCAACAAAATGTCTATGCATTTATGCGTCTATATTTTAAATTTTTTTTTGTATATTAAAAAAACAACGAAATCCGAAATTCTTTAAAATATACAATTATTGCAGAAAACTTTTACATAATATTTTCATACCTTGGTAATGCAAAGTGAATTTAAAGGGACAAATTAAAAAATATGTATAACAATTTTAAATTTTTTTTAAAAATTTGGTATAAAATATACGTATATATTTTTTTATTTTGTTAGTATATTAGTTTTTAACATTTTTCATTTAATTTGATATTTTGCCAAATTTTAATAAATAAATTAAGCATTCTAACATTCAATGCTCTTATTATTTGTGTTATGATGACCAGGGACTGGAAGTTCATACACTAAAAAAGTGTGTGTTTAGGCGAATATAAAATGGTTAAAAAATCTTAAATATGCACTAAAAATTTAAAAAATATGCATTTATTTATTTTTTTATATAAATAATTAAAAATTTGTGTTAATTTTGCAAAACTTATTCAGAGAATATATTAAACAATACAAATTAAATTTCGAATTTAATTAAAATTGATTAAAAAGATGAAACATAATTAATTTAAAGTTCCTCCTTTTTCACGTTTTTTGTTAATTTTCTTCAAAACTTTAACATACCAGTTCACGGGTTTAGTGCTTAATTAAAATCACTTTAAAAAAAATTATTTTTCAATGTTTAATGTTTACTTGTCAAAAAAAAAAAAAATACAACTGAAAGTGATGTTTTTACGAAAAACTAAGAAATATGTAATAAAAACTTGTATTTTAATCAAAATAAGATAAAATATGCAATAAAAATATGCCTTTAAAGTAAAATATACGAAAATATGCATTTATAGCAAAATATTCAAAAATATGCACTAACAAATCGATGCCTTTTTAACTCAAATTTTTTAATTCGCAAAAATATTTTGTTTATTCTGTTGTCAGACTTAAGATACTTCCGGTCCCTGATGATGACATTGTAATATAAGCACGTTCTAAATGGCTGTTAACATAAACAAGAAATTTAAATACAGTGACAAAATTTTTAAAATTAAAATAATAGAAATTTGGAAAATCAAAAAAAAAAAAAAAAACATCTTTACCTGTTTTCTTTTTTCATTTTGAAGGCAACCGATTAATCAATGCAATAGTTATACCCGAATATACTTCTCCACAAATATTGTCCACAAATTTAGGTTAATGGATTTCACCCGATGTTTCTAAAAATATCATTTGACGCACAAATTATCACATTTCTCAAATGGGTGCGAGTATTGTTGATAATTTCTCTGTAGCTTCTCGATATTTATTTCTCTATTTTGTTTCATATTTCATAGATATTTTGTTGTTTATAGTTTAAAAAAATTCTTTGTTGTAAACTTGTAATATTTTTTTAAAAGTAATGTCGAAAGCATGCAACATTAAATCAAAATTTTCTTTAAACATTAAAAATAAAATTTAGAAATGTTGAGGTTAAGAAGAAGAATAAACGTTTTTCTCTAAAATATATAAACACTATTCATTTTTAAATAGACTAGTTTCTGCCTTTTTATGGACAGGATCATCAGTGATTTTCCATTTAAATTGTATTATTATTTGTGACATATAACTGTCAGATTGTCTCTATATGATAAATTTTTCAACAACCTGCGGTTGTAAGAATCAAACCTGCGTTCATCTTACATTACAAACGTAACAATACCAAGTCATGACCGTTTAGCGATCACACCCAAGTATGGCCTCGAATCTAATGCAGCTAAATTACAGTTTTCTTTCCTATTAGCTTTTTCTGTTATTGTATATTATACTCAGAAGTGACAACACTAACAACACAAATATTCTATTTTTAGATTTTTGTTTATTTTTCTAATCTCCTCCGTCTCTATATAAAAATTTAATAAAATTGTTGTAAAAATCAGACTTTTTCTATTTTTGATGTTTTATTTGCTAATAAATAACTTTTGTTTTATTTATTTCAATCATATTAAAAGCCTTTTTAAATCGAATTAACGTAATTTTTCCACAAACCTAAAATTTTTCAACTAAAACCTGTGCCAAATCAGAAAACTTAGATTTTCCAACATAGTCCGGTCAAAATAGACATTTCAAATAACAAAAATTCCGACAAAGCTGAATTTTGGTACAGACCTTATGACAGAGTTTCATTGGATAATATTCTATTTACTGCATATAGATTATTGATATTGATTGGTGATATTGATATTGATTAATGATTTTTATATTGATTTTTGTCTTTTTAATCTGATTCACACTTTTTAAATTCGACTTCAAAAGTCATGTCTTATTCGACAATCTTTTTTGGAATTGCAAAAATAGAGTTAAGGAGTTTTTTCGGAGCAGGTGGGAACAAAGTTTAAATCGGTTCCAAAGTACTATCTGCTTATTTCCAACCCCAGTCTTATGAGTTCAGTTGATTGCCTAGCCATACCTGAACTTGGTGCAATATCTATACACTTGTTAATGAGCAGAATCAGATGTTGGAGGAAGACAATATAGTTGTACTTGTTTATGGTTGCGAGTATTTTTTGCAAAACTTAAATATCTGTACTTGTCCATACAATCAATTTTTTTTTAAGATCCATAGTTGGATTTTTCGATCTCCACAATTCCTCAAGGTGTAACAACTTAATGTGCCAATATTTAGCTAAATTCGTTAGCATTTAGAGGTCGCAGAAAAGTTAGCTTTTAAGGCCCAATTACTGAAAGTCCAGTTAAAATTTAACAAACAGTTAAATTTAAAATATATATGGGAAACTACGACAAACGTGTCAGTAAAAGTCCCAGTTAGTAGCTAACGGGAAATTTTGAAAACGAGTCTAAGAACTATTAATGTTTCTCTAAAAGAAAATCACACAAACTTAGGGTTGAATCCAAATTGAATTCTTTTTTAACCTACGCAATGTAACTTAACAAAATTTTACAATCTAGTCTTAATTAATGTGCAAAAAAGGAATATGGAATCAAAATTCAAATAAATTTAATAACTTTTAAGTTATTCGCGGTTTTCTTAAAAATTGTATGTATAAATACATATTTTTGTTGTTTTTTTGACAGGCCGTATTTAGGAGTTGTGGAGATCAGATCGCGAATTCTAACTTTTTTTTGGACCATTTTAATGCTCAATTATAATTAGGAGTAATAAAGTATAAAATCAGGTTATTTGTTTTTGGGAAGCAGATAAAAATATGCAAAAAATATAATTAGTATTTCTTTTGATCAAAATTAAAATTTTACAATGCTAAACA
Source organism: Delia radicum (assembly GCA_021234595.1). NCBI lineage: Eukaryota > Metazoa > Arthropoda > Insecta > Diptera > Anthomyiidae > Delia > Delia radicum. The sequence continues at coordinate 5,374,743 of CM037855.1, read as the reverse complement.
AATTATCAAAATAATTCTTAGCAAAGCTTTCGTGTTATAAAGGGTGGTTAAATTTCAAGGGCCGATGTTGATTTTGAATAAAACACAAACTATTTAGGAAATTATTGTAATTTTATTTTATTATGATATATTGGTATTACTCAATTATGTATGGAACAAAATATCGGCCAAATGGGCGCCGCGACCACGGCGGCACACCTCCATCCGATGGTCCAAATTTTCGATGACGCTGAGGCATAATGGAGGTTCTATGCCGTTAATGTGCCGAATTATCTCATCCTTTAGCTCTTGAATTGTTGCTGGCTTATCGACGTACACCTTTTCTTTCAAATAACCCCAAAGAAAAAAGTCCAACGGTGTCAAATCACATGATCTTGGCGGCCAATTGACATCGCCATTACGTGAGATAACACGGCCATTGAATTTGTTGCGCAAAAGAGCCATTGTTTCGTTAGTTGTTTCGCCCACATCCATATCTTCCAATTCGGGCCATAAAAAGTTCGTTATCATCTCACGATAGCGAACACCATTCACAGTAACTGCCTGACCGGCCTCATTTTGGAAAAAATACGGCCCGATGATGCCGCCAGCCCATAAACCGCACCAAACAGTCACTCTTTGTGGGTGCATTAGTTTTTCGACAATCACTCTTGGATTCTCATTCGCCCAAATGCGGCAATTCTGTTTATTGACGAATCCACTGAGGTGAAAATGTGCCTCATCACTGAAGATGATTTTCTCCGAAAATTGATCATCCACTGTTGCCAATTCTTGCCACCATTCTGCCCATTCACGACGTTTGGAATGGTCAAGAGGCTTTAGTTCTTGAGCCAATTGCACCTTGTAAGCGTGTAAATGCAAGTCTTTATGCATAATGTTCATCAACGACGAGCGTGAGAGGTGCAATTGTTGGGCACGACGACGAGTTGAGGTGGACGGCTCTTCAGCCACACTATCGCGAACAGCAGCAATATTTTCTGCAGTACGAGCTGTACGAGCATGCACTGGTGTTCTCACATCTTCTACAGACCCGGTTTGCTCGAATTTTTCCACGATTTTTGCGATTGTACGCACATTTGGACGATCAAATTGACCAAAAAAATCACGAAGTGTACGATATGCATTTTGATTTGAACGCCCATTTTCATAATAAGTCTGGATAACTTTAACACGTTGTTGGATTGTGTATCTCTCCATGGTTCAAATTGAGTAAGTCTGAATAGAGAAATGTCAAATAAAATTCGGAAAAAAACTTGGCGTTTAGGTGTGGTTCACATTCAACATCGGCCCTTACAATTTAACCACCCTTTATAATAAAAAACAAGGCATATTTCAAAAAAAAAAAAAATGTGAACCAATTTAACTCGATTTATATTGATACAATTTGTGAATGTATTGATTTTTTCTGACTCGTGATGTTATCTAAAAATTGAAGGATTCCAAAAAAAATCATAATTTATAAAAACACGTCGGAATGTCTTGCATACTGTTATTTAGTACGCGAAATAGCTGTTAACAAGTGTAATTAGTTGGTCCTTTCTTCCATAACCAAAATAATTTCGTAAATATTTTATTTAGAAAATCCATTCCTTAAATTATAAGTATTAATAATAACCACTTTAATTTAAAATTATTGAACATTTTCCATTATGTAAAATGTATCTTAACTCATCGCTGAAAAACACCTCAACATACGTTTTATCGTTAGAATTTACAATAATACTGTTGCATAACCTTTAAACAAATGACTTTTTTCTTTACACTTACATAGAAAAACAATAAATTTCAATTTGTTTGTGGAAAAAAACACTGAAAACGTATAAGAAAATTTCATGGCAACTACAGGTTATTGACACTCGTGAAAACATTGCAAAAAAATCCAACGAAACCCACTGCTGAAAAGTGCATTGAAATGAAAGCTTTTTTTTTTGTCGTGTATGAGTTTGAAGAAAATTTACAAATGTGTTGTTAAATATTTTTAAAAGGGCTTGTAATAATTTTCAATTGTTTATCATCCCCTTACGTGAAATTTTAATATTAAAAAGTATCGCAGAAAACAAGGTCGCCAGCTCCTAGAAATTGCTAAAAATAAAATTGCAAACAAAAAAAAAATGTTCTATGAAATTGTATGTTCATATTATTACAAAGCTTAGATATGCTATGAAAAAGCTTTACAGAGTTCATTGCATTGCCGACCTTTGGTTGTTGTAACAATGCTCTTTTTCAATGTGCAATATTTGTGTATATTTAACTACTATTTGCTTAAAGGTGTAGTTATTAGTAGAGTGTGCATATTCGACTGCACATATCTCTAACTAACTAAAATATACATTTTAAATTATTCCAAAGCTTTTCAGTTGTTGTTGTTCTATTATTTTGCATTTTAAACCTTATTTTTTGTGTGTGTTTGTTGTATTGTATCTTTCATAGAACCTACCTCAACTATTTGTTTCGTGTATAAGGTCTGCAGTTGTTATGTATAATATGATACATTAAGAGCTTTTTTTGTCTATTTTTGTTTTGTTTCTTTATTAATACAAAAAATACACAGTATAGTTTGTACATTATGCATTCTCTTTGAAAGTGTGATGATCTGAGCTTTTATCTAGCACAGTGTTTTAACAGTTGATAAATATATAATAGTTAGTACAGGTTTTTAATTTTTTTTTTAACTATAAAAAAGTTTAAGGAAGTTTAAAGGCCCTTTTAAATATGCAACATTACTTTGTGGTATAGGGTGTTGTGGGGTTGTGCAATGATTTGTAGTGTCCGGCCGAACAGTTCGGCCGGAAAATGCATTTGGTCTGTATTCGGTATTTTAAAGCATTATGGACAAATTTGGCGGATGGAAAAATGTTTATTGGGCTGATTAGATTCTATTTTGAGTGTCAAATTTGAAGAAAAGTCTGTAGTTAGGCAATGAATTCACTGTTCGGCCTCAGAAAGTTCGGCCAAATTGAAAATAGTTCGGCGGCCGAACTTTTAACTTTATAGCTAAACTTCGGCTTTTCTCTTAAATTTTATACACAAAATCGAATTAAATCGGCTCAACAAACATGTTTACAATACCAAAATTTGTCATCATTGCCTCTAGATATCAAAAAAATGACAAAATATAGTTTTTTGGCCGAACTGTTCGGTCGGACACTAATGATTTGTAACTATTCAAAATATGTACATGATTTATCAATTACAGATTCGGAAATTGTTGAGCTTTAGTCTTGAAAAAGGAAGTGTTTGCAAAAAGTCTAAAAATCAAAACTATAAAAACAATTGTCTTAAAATAGGAACAAACGTCCCACTGGGCGTATGAGCAATATAACATATAAAAAAGGTGTTATTTACTAGAACTCAACGATGTTCCTTCTTCACATTTAAAAATCAAAAATTTCACGTAAAAAAAATTTCTTTTACTTGAGCAAAAACATTTAAACAATATTGTGTTTGATTGTAACTTTTGTTAATAGTTGGAGATGTAAACTTATAATTTACAAAAATATGTTTTTTCAATAACTATCATAAGAGTTCGTTTTGTGCTTTTAGAAAAATTTGGTTATTATGGTTAAAAACAACACAATTAACTGACTGTCGTAAAGGACTAACTTTTCTGAACTTAGACCTTTCGGATCTAATATAATAAAAACTTTCTGATCACACTTTCTTATCGATGGGCATGGCCATACAAAATATATACTACGTGGTTATACAAATAAATTAAATACTAAGGTCCGTTTCATATGTACAACCCATGTATAAAACTATATTTATCTTAAATTCTTAATTGGGTATGAATTGGCAGAATGTCAGTTACTTGAATTGGCAAAATGTCAGTTACTACAATATTTATTTGATTTGAATCAATTGTGTGTTATTGTTAATTTAGTATTTTCTGAAGGCCTTTTTTTGTCTCGAGTTTTAGAATTATAACCCAGGTAAGATTTTTTTTGGCTTGTTAAAAGAAGCCACCATTTTTGGGAACTTTTTTTATAATCAGTCTTTATTAGTAAAATTGTAAAATTAACCGAAATTTCTGATTTGGAAAAAGAACAAATTTTGACTTTTACAACAAAAAAACTATTAATTTCCAAAATTTCGCTATTAATTGGCAGAAGGGTAATCGGCATTTATTTTAATTGATAAGGAAAATTATGGAACAAAGAAAATACAAGTTGTCAAATCGAAGATAAAACTGCAAGTAATTCTACCATAAGCTGCAGAGAGCTCAGTGCTCTAGTTTCCCCTAATGGGAGCAAATTAACAGCTTGGAGGGTTCTAAATACATACAAAAATATTGTTCGAAGTAAAATTAACGTAGTTCCACGACTTTTAGAAAGACACAAAATTATACTTATGGGAATCGCCGAGTTAAACATGACTACAAATTGAAACCCAGTATGCCAAAATTACAATATCCCTTTTTTCATAAATGAATCCTTTCTTTCACTCAAAGTGATATTTTCGAACGAAGAAAATGGAATTTGGATGGACCTGGCATACCCAAAGAAAAACTATACTTCTCACGTCGCAATTTTGGTGGCGGTAATTTCATGATGCGTTTTCTTTAGCAGGTACGCTGGAAATTCAGTTCACATCATCAAGAATGAATAGTTTTGATTATACTGCAGTATTGTAATGCAGTTTGGTGTAATTTTTACGATGCCACCCCGATGGAAACTGGATTTTCATGGAAGACAAAGCAATAATTCATACCAGCAACGAAACTAAAATTTGGTTTCGAAAAATAATCATTCCACTTCTTGACTGGCATGCATGTTCAACAGATTTGAACCCCTTAGAAAATCTATGGAGTATATTGGTTTGCAAGGTTTACACCAATGAGAGGGCATTTAACTAAATTCCGCATTATAACAGAGTTGTGATATTTGGAATTAAACTTATTACAAGACTTAATCAGTTTTATGCATAAACGATTATTTGAGCTAATAAAAATAAATGGAATTTAAATTGACTATTAAAAAGTTGAAAATGCGCTTTTTCTTTAAAAAATCTTCACATGGGTTATAAATATGAAACTCAGAGAATAATAGGGCTTCTGAAAAAATCCTTTTTTCACGACATTGTCCTTATAGTTTCGAGAATTTATAAATATTATATGTAACCGACAAAACAAACAATTATTACCAGCTGTGAAAACAAAAATAACTTGACTAGTTTAAATTTTATAGAGCTGCAAAGTATAATTTCATACCATACTTGAGAATTTTTTTATTGGCATTAAAATTTAATTGGCATTACTTGCTGTCAATGCCAATGCCAACAAATTTAGTTACCATTCCAATGCCAATAAAGTTTTTTTAATTGTCATTGATTGTAATTTAATGGCACCAATGCCTATAAAATCAATTTTAAAAAGGGTTTTGGTTTGAAAAAAAGATAAAAATTTTAAATTTAAGCCCTAACTTCGCTATTTTTTTACAAGTTTTACGCAGTCTTCAGTCTTGTTTGCTAACTGATTAGTCATGATGGATCTGCTTCTTATACTTGATAAAATACCGAATATTTATAAAATAAGTATGCAAATAATAGCATTTTTCTATAAATTAGCAAATACATTTTTTGTAGACAATTGTCACCGATGTATGGCCTTCTTTTGAATTGATCAAGTTATTACTGATTAGTTAAGCTTAATATGGCAAAAATGAACCATCAAATTTATTATAATGCATCTTAAGTTTCCTATCAGCGATTATAAATTTTGATATTAGCGATTTTTCGCTAGGAACATTGATTGTGGATGTATTTATTTTCAACAGTAACCGTAGTCACATATCCGAAGATCGTATCGTAAATTTCTTTAATGACTCTTACCAGGAAACGGTGTATTCTTAAATTATATGAAATTGTCTTTTCTCTTATATTGAATTACAAATTATTCCATGAAATCTAGACTATACTGGATTTTTCAGCAAATGAAATCCAAGTTTTCTTTCAAATATTTTCTTTAATATTTATACAGAAAATAGTCCACTATTCTAACATTTATATAAACAAATATTAGGGCTATTAACGGAAGAAATTTTCTATTTCTTTAAACTTCTACGAAGAAAGTTTTGTTCGTGAATATCCTTAATAATGCTGTGCTTCTTTTTATACTGTACATGCTGCTGCATATAAATAACGATGAAACGTAAACATAAATGCAAATTACAAATATTTAAACAAAATATCTAAATAAAATTAACAAAGTTTCATACCATATTATCTATCAATGCACACAAAAAACATACAAGTGGAAAAACTAGGTCTATAGACTTGATGGCTTTAAAGTCAATGTACTTTTCGACAAAGCCAACAATAGAAAATGCAAACAAACAGTCTGTCATTCATGAGCAGACGACTACGACAGCCAACAAACAATGCACTAAATAATCAGTTTCTAGTTAAATGTATTCATTTATTAGTAGTTTTTTTTTTTTCTTAGTTAAACTTTTGTATTTGGTGTGCTGATAATATTATTTGACATAAACCGACAGAAAAGTGGACTTTAAATATATAAATTTTAAAAACTTTTTTAAAAATTATTGAATTTTTTTACCAGAGTTTGTTTTACAAAGACTTAAGTCTAAAGATTAAAAGTCGGTTGGCTACTTATCTCTACACCCACAAAAAAGACTCCGTCATGGCTACCGTATTTGTGGACAATCGAATGTATCGGTTGCTGCGATCAGTTGTGATAACAATCGTTCGATTAAAACAAAATAAATTCTGCCACGACAATAGACGTTTAATTGCCTCAAATGAATTCGGTGATATCTCCTAAAAAAATTCGGTATCTATAACTGTTATAAATACGTTGCTACTACAGAGTCTATTATCTGTCTGTTATCACAGCGCAACAAAATTGACCCCTAAATCGAAAACAAGAGTACCGACCATTGATCCTAAATATTTTGGCCACGCTGATTTCTTGTTTAAAGGCAGTTTTTTATACAAAAAATTTTATAAATCACACATTTAATCTTAGTTTTTTTTTATGGAAAATACATAAAAGACCTTCAGTTACATCCGGGTATCAAATTTCTTTAATAAATGTGAGCATTAACAAGTAAATTCGTGTTTTTCTCAGTTTTTTACTATATTTTACCATTTTTTCACAATTTATCATCCTATTTCGCAATCGATCAAATCAATTTTGTGCATAATTAAAAAGGCAAATCTAAATAATTATTTCGTATAAAAAAGAAATAAAAAGTGCGGTTCATGGAAAATCGCGAAATGTGCTTAAAATTTCTATGAATGCATAGCGAAAAAGGACGAGCTATGAGTTCATCTTTTAGTATAATATGTAAATTGCTTAAAAAATAATGTGTGCCAAAATGAAGGGGATTGTTAAAAAATATTTCTCAAATATAAACTTTTTTGGCTGAATTTTGGTACACATAATTTTTTAAGATATTTACATATTATAATATGTATACAATATTTTACCATTATAATATACTAAAAGATGAACTCATAGGTCGTCTTTTTTCGCTATGCAGTCATAGAAATTTTAGGCACATTTTGAGATTTTCCATGAACGTGGATTTACTTGTTAACGCTGCACATTTATTAAACAAATTTGAGACCCGAATATTAATGAAGGTCTTTACGTATTTAACATAAAAAAAAACTAAGATAAAATATTTAACTTTTAAAATTTTATGTATAAAAAACTGCGTTAAAACATGCAAAACTTTAATGCAAATTTGCGAAAAATCTGGCCCATAAGTGAAAAAACTGGAAACGACATTAAAATCAGCGTGACCGAAATATTTAAGATCAGTATTCGGTACTTTTGTTTTTTTTTTCGAGTTGCGCAGTGTTATTTAAATTTAAAAGTATGTCATTTTTATTGTAAAAATCAATTAAAAATTTACAAATTATTTTAATTAATTCTACAAATTCGTTAATAAGCCCAAATTTGATTATTTAATCGAATCAACTAATTGTTTAATTGATTATAATTATACATTATATATTTAGCTTTGGTTATTTTTGTTTTTAAAAAAGTTACCCACTCTAAATTATTTTTGTTTTATAAAAAAATATTTCCTATTGACCTCTTTTATTCATTTATCTCATTGAAGAAATTAAGATTATGTCATTTTCCAAAAAACCAAACAACTTACCAACAGGATTGCCATACCATATCAAATTTCATAACATGTTAAAGCTTATTGCTTGTTAGCACCTGCCTTTTTGTTAAAGAAACTGCGTCATAAAATTGTTAAATCTTCAAAGGATGTTTTTCTGTATTCTTTTATGCCTTTGTTTTCAATTTTTTTATGTTTCTTGTTAAAATTTCTGTTCTTAAAGTTAGTTATTTTTTTCAAGGGAACTGGTTACAAGCATGTTTAGCAAGAAGTTTTTATCAAGATTATTGTTTGAATTTCAAGGTTACCCAGTTTTTTTCTTCTTTCAATACTCTTTATTTGCAATACTCTTTATGTGGTTTTTTGATTTTGAAAACTGTATCCCTGACATTGAAAAAGTGCATTAAAGAAAGAATGAAATGGTATAAATAGGGGTATGCACAAAAAAAGGTAATACCAAATTGTTGTAGAAGAATTGAAGATTTTATAAATGTAACCCTATAACAGGCAAGGCTGCCTCAGGGCAGCCTTCTTTAAATTTACCACAAATGCGTCGAATGAGCCTTTTATACTTAAAAATTAATAAATTCCGACAGAAAACAAAATTTTCTAAATGTTTTGTAAATAACTTTTTCGTATGTCGTGCACGGTTTAGAAGCGAGAAGGAATCAAAATCATAATTTTGTAATTGTTTTCAAAAATATAAAAAACAAATTTAAGTTGACTAAAAACTCTTTATATTGGACTCTTATGTTATGTTTTTACGTGATTATATATCGGATATAATTTGTTGTCTCCACGGGGAATAGTTCAAAAAAGCAAATTTTTGCGTACCAATTCGATTGATTTTTCTGTGTGGAGATTGGAAATTTTTGTACGATGGAATTTACGTTTTTCTCGTTAATAAGAGAAAATATCTAAAGTAATGATTTTTGTGAAAACATTTCGATTTCGAAAAAAAAAAAATGGTTTACTTTGTTATATAATTTCAGGGTTTCAGATGAATAGCGCTAGTTAAAGATCAATTTCGATTTGACTGAAACTTTTCAATAATACTTTTTACATCTGTCTACAACTAGCCTACCCAATCTTAAGAAAAATTCCTCTAAAGCCCGAATTCGATACTCCTAGTCACAACCCCTTAAGATATTTAATCCTTTAATGTGTCGAATTTTTTGGTTTTGCTATTTTAGGAAAGCTTTCAAGAGTATTTTAACAAGACTATTATCAACACTAGAGAGATGTAACATTTTACTGCTACCTATAAATTGGGTTGACTTTGTATAGCTCTCAGACTAGTCTCAAGGTCAACTCAAAGTCAAATTTAAAAATTTTTGTATTTTTATGATTTTTTTCATGCCTTTCGTTTTCATTTTTAAAATTCAGTTTTATATTAATTCTAAAATGGTATTTAGTATTGGATTAGTCATAATTCAAGACAAAATTCAAATTTTGACAAAACCTTAACCCATTGTTCATTAATGTTTGAACTCTAGTACTATAATTTTCCGATAGGGGGAGCAGTATAGCGCCAGCATTACGATTTTTATAGCCTTATTCTCTCCGAAGTATTGTTAACAAATCTTCAACGGTGTAGGTCCTGTCATTAAAGGGTTAAGGTTTGTGTCTCGACTAATACCGCCATAAAACCGCTTTTCAAAACATTACTTTCAAGGAATTGGTCATTTGTTAAGCCCTCCCTCCGTATTTAACTAATGGCACGTTTAATGTTCTTTTTATTTATTTGAAAAATTTCCGCTTTTTTATTATCAATCATCTGTGCATTACAACATGTCCTTGAAATTTGTATGCCAGCGGTTTATATTAAAATGTTAAGGGTTTCAATGATTAAACAAGTTTATTTTAAAACAGAAACCTCAAATAAAAAAAATATGCCAAAGAACAAATGCCAGGTGCTTTAAAATTGAAAGCAGCCACATAGAATGCAATATCCCGATGCAAACATGAGCAAAATTATAAATAATGACGGGAAATAAAATAATAAAAAAAAAAAATCTTAAAAAAGAAATTACGGAATTTTTTTCAATAAGCTTTTCCTCTCAATATTCTTTTATATTTTATAATACTTTAAAAATAAGCCTAATTTCGATTTTTTTATAATGCTTATGATTTACACATGGTGTGAAATCATAAGGATTTCTCGTTCAAAAAAAAAAAAAAATCAGTTTAAGAGCATCAAGTAATGATTGGAAATTCGATTTTGTCATAGTATGATTGTTTTAACTATAAATATAATGGTAACTAATCATTAGTGTCCGACCGAACAGTTCGGCCAGAAAATGCATTTGGTCTGTATTCGGTATTTTAAACCATTATGGACAAATTTGGCGGATGGAAAAATGTTTATTATTCTGATTAGATGCTATGTTGAAGAAAAGTCTGTAGTTAAGCAATGAATTCACTGTTCGGTCTCAGAAAGTTCGGCCAAATTGAAAACAGTTCGGCAGCCGAACTTTTAACTTTATAGCTAAACTTCGGCTTTTCTCTTAAATTTTATACACAAAATCGAATTAAATCGGCTCAACAAACATGTTTCCAATACCAAAATTTGTCATCATTGAATCTAGATATCAAAAAACCGACAAAATATAGTTTTTTGGCCGAACTGTTCGGTCGCACACTACTAATCATATTATGATCATATTATAATTATTACGTATTCCCAAATCAAAAATTTAATCTTCTTAGACCATATTTTTTTTCTGTGTGTTTGAGAGATTTTTAATGAGAATTTGCTGTATAATATTCTTTATTTTTCAAAACCTTGCTTCAAATTAATTTAATTGAAAGAAGTTTTTTTAAATATTGAACATAAAGTGCTTTCAATCCCCTTAATTTGGCTCTTTATATTAAATGCAAAAAACCTAAAACCGTCATATATTTTAAATTGGTAGTACGATTAAAATTTTTTATTTTATTTTATACTTTTTGTCAAGATTTTTTTTTTTCAATTTATGATTCCACACCATGTGTGGGTTATTTGATACCAAAATAATGTTATTGTGATCACAGTTTATTTTAAAAATAAAAGACCAGAAATTAATGAATGAATTGAAGCATCATCATTTAGTATTCTTTTCATTTTCTTATGTTAAACAATTTTGTTTATTTGCGGCGTAAAAAATCATTTTATTCCCACAGGAAGTCGAAGTAAAAAGTAAACTCCACAAAAGTATGAATGAAAAATTTTTTTTTTTATTACATTTTTATTTTTTGCAAACTATAAATTTGTTTTGATCATGATACTTTTGCTTACCTAGACAACATTGCTGACATTCTATGGGTGTTAAATTCCAAATAAAAAAGCAAAAGATGTTGAAATTACTGACCAAATGTTTATATTTATAAAAGTTTATTTTTGTGTAATAAGGAAGTTTGTATTATTCCAAGAAATATTAAAAGAATTTCAAGAGAAACAAATTTTAAACATAACAAACAAATTATTATACATGAAATGTGATTATTCTTAACAAGATCTGTATGGGAATTATTATTATATTATCTGTAATGGATACTAAAAACTCTTAAATTATTTTGAATAAAATTATAATTCATAAAAAAATTTAAGCGTTTATAACGAATACTCGATCAAATATATTCAATACTATATACTTACATATTTATAATTAATAAAAATTTAAATCGAGTAATTTGATAAAATTTGGTTACTCGATAGAAAAATGTGTGTTAATTGCTTACCAATAACACTAACATAGGGTTGTAGTGAAATTAAATCGAGTAATCGGTATAAAAAAAAACTCCGGTTAATCGGTTGAATATATTTGGCTACTCTCTTAAAAATATTACGATCACTGCGGCTGGTATTATGATAATGAACTATCATAATATGATCATTAGGATCATTTTATAATAATTACGTGTTTCCATTTTTTTCTCTGTGTGTTACTTCTTCAAAGCATTAAAAATATGTAATTTAAACCTTTATAAACAACTGTTCCGGTAGAGTTAGTGTTCAAATTATTAATTGATTTATCGCCACAAAACTACTTATTCATTCATATCTTAATAGATACAATTTATTTAAATTAACTTTAAACTGTTAATTTTGTATTTTTTCTTTTGTATACTGTCTCTAATTTACCAAACCAATTATAACCGATTAAAACCAATTTGCAGCTCTTATCATTTTTTTTTTGTTTTTGTTAAATATTCAGTTTATTTTGTTTTCATATTATTCTTTTAGTAAACACTTTACAATTGACGTGTATACCTATTAAACAATGCAAAACTAAAATAAAATGTTAACCCTCAAACCGGCCTTAAATTTTTTTTTGCAATGAAATTTATACCACGTATTTGGCACATACAATTAACAATATCTGTGTCATTGTAGTTTTGAGATATTACGGATTTTATCTAAATTATTTTCTGTTCGAATTATGTAACGTATAATAATTAACGTTGATAAAAATATGATAGAAAATCGAGAAATCAATAACAGAGATAAATTAAGAAATTTTGATGTTTTGCACTAAGTAATTAATAAAAATTAAGTTCTTAAATTTATTACTATAGTTTAAGCTATAGTAAAACAAAAGTGCCACATTTTTTTGACTTGCGTGAGCATAATATAATTTTTAAAACTTTTTTTTTTTGTAAAAACAAATTTTGATAATTTAGCTTACTGTCGCTTAAGCTATTTTGTTAAAATGATTTCAGCTTTAAAACGCATAATCTATTACAATTTTGCTTATACCCTTCCTACCCAAGTTTCTTTCTATACAAAAATCTGATATTCGATAAAAAAAAAGCCCGCGACCAAAAAAGGCAAAATGCAACTTTTTTTGCAAAAATTACATATTTTGCAAATATGCATTGGTATTTTAAATCGAGGATGACCAAATTATGGAAAAATGCTTTTAAAAATAAATGGCTTAAAAATGCATTTCTTTTTGATGCTGGAAAAAATTTTAATCCGCAGTATTAAAGTAGAGGCTTGTACCATTCCAATGCATTTTAAATGATAATGATCCAATATATATTCAATAAACAACAAATTTTCCAACTTACACACTGTTTGCATATTTTGTATTTTTCAAAAAAAAAAAAAATCGCGAATTCGATTGCCGTTTTTATTTCGAGAAAATAAAAACTGCAATCTTTAAGTGGCTCCATAGAGTCTCTGCTTGCAAAACATAATTTAAATCGGAAGACCCAAGGTCAGATTTTGGCCGATCTATCGTGTAATGGCCGATATGTATTCCTTTTGCCAAATTTAAAAAAAAAAATTACAAAATTTTCTAGTTTTTAATTAAACTAATTTCATGTTCCATCAAAATAGGTTAATTTCTTATTGAATAGCAATTATTTCGCTTATCTATACCACGCCTAGAGGCGGGCTTGTCGGTTAGAGGGTTAAGACAAAAATAAATATTACATGACATTCAATATATAAATAACACTATTTTTCAAGAGAACACCTTTAGATGGAATTTTAAATTTTTAACTCATTAAGGACACGTCCTAGATCTGCTGTACAATATTAAACCAAACTGCAGATATATTAAATAAAGTTTCATTGCTTTTCTGTTTTAATGTTATTGCCTTAAAGTTTCCTTTAGTGTAAATATTAGGAACCAAAGTTGAAACTTTGACAGAATATGACTTCTAAAATACTAAAAATATTTAAAAAAAACATAAATTTTATATAATTTTTTATGGACCAATAAATCTTGATCCAAAAATATATATTTTTTTTTTAATTAACCGATTATAAATTTTTTTTTAGAAAAATTTCGTGGTTTTTAACCATATTTTAAAATTATTACACTATAACCTTGACCTTTTAATTTGTATAAGTCTAGTAGTATTTCAATAAATACTAGACTCTATTTATGTTTTGAGTAAAACGGAATAAATTTTTTCTTTGGGAATTTGAAAAAATCCTTTTTAAGGTTAGAAATTATGTACAATCGATTAACGAATTTTTAGCAGAGAAAGAAATTTTTCATATTTCCTTATCAACACAACGAAAAAAAATAAAATTAACGCTTTCCTATATTTTTAAATCATTTTTTAAAGCGGTTCCATCGAGAAGGGCAAAAATTAATTTTTTAGCATAAAAATTTTCAAAATTTGTTGTGTTAATTTGCGATTGTAAGGACTCACTCACTGAAAAATTCCCGGCACACGTTTTCACTTATAACTTTTTTTATGTTTAAAAGTGCACTTTATTATCTTTCCGAAAGTTGTCATATTATGTGTGCAAACTAGTTGAGCTGTAGGCTAGTTATTTCGCTTACAAATGGAATCTGAACAAAAAGTGAGTAATAGTTATATTTTGGCATCTTTATCCTAATTGCAAGATTAGGACCATTTCCAAGTTAAAAGTGACAGTAATTGAAATTTGCTTTGTAGCCTTCAACATGAATTTAAAAACATTCTTAATATCATTGTTCTGAGTTCTGGACAATTAATTAAATATTTTTTTTAGAAAAATTGAGGAAGTTTTTTGTAAAAATTTTATTTTTTTCCCTTTACATTTTCTTTAAAGTACATTTTTAAACATACTAATAATCCGATTACGCTGTACACGTAATCTGGCGTCTTTTTAAGAAATAATCTGATCCAAAAAAAGTTCACTTTTAAACATAAAAAAGCTATGAGTGAAAACTAGGGAATGTATCCCCGGATTTGCCGTCCCGGGATGTCCGGGAAACTACACATTTTCCTGTTTCCGCAATCTCAGAAATTTGCTTCGGAAATTCCGGGATTTTTAAGAATACAATTTCAAACAAAAAAGTAAAAATTTAATATTTTTAATGTAGCAGAGAGAAAATTATGTTATCTATGCTGCAACAGTTAACTTTAAGGTTTATCTTAGACTTCGATATTACATTAGAAATTAAGTCAGTATTTTAATATGAATATTTCCTTAATTTATTTTTTTTCGGGATATCGGGATCCGGGGAATCTAAAAAAAAATTTGCTTTCCTTGGAAATGAAAAAGGGCGGTATTTTGCATTCCCTAGTGAAATTGTAGGTCCGGAAATTTTCGATCTAAATTATTATTATCTCTATTATCTCTATGCAGTTAACAAATATAGTGGTCTAAATGTGCTGGGTTGATAACGGAATAGTCGGTTCATAATGAGTTTTTAAAGTTGAAAAAACAAAGCAGACAGAATTTGGCTTATTTCCATTTACACTAAAGTTCTGCAATCTTCTAAACATGTTATTTGATTAATAGCCTTAAAACAAATCATGCGCATGATTGATAATTAATAAAATAATTGTATATTACTCATACGCAAATATATTTTTAAAAAACTTAAAATTTACAGATACAATTCTTTACTTGTTGAATATTTATACAAATAATCTTGAAGTTTTATAATTTTTTAAATAATGTCTACTTGTCTTTATTATTTTTAACGTAATATATTTTTGACATACAAATAAATAATTATCTCCTGTGATTTGTCTTTACTTTTCTCTAGTAGACGTTTCTTAATAACGCAATGTATATGACTTGTGTTTTCTTATCATTATCTATAAATTTAAAATCTACTGCAGAACAAAAAAAAATATATATTTTTAAATCATATCATATCATTTATATAAAGGGAGCAATTAGCGTATCTATCTTTATGTTTCTTTTTATTATATATTTGAGTTTTTTTTTTTTTGTTTTAACGTCAAAAGATAAGAGATAACAACAGTTAATTCAATGGTGAAAAGGATTTATATTGTTTAAATAAATTATTTAAAACAAATCTTAGACAATGTAGTAAAAGTTAATGAGTTCATGGAAATCAGTTAAAATACACAAATAACTGTAATTTTAGAGAAAAATATAAACTTTTGTGTTTTCTTGTTATATTCCTTTACTTACCTACAAAATATTTCTTCGAAAGGTACACACACACTGTGTAATAAAATTCGAAACAGCGTCATAAAGTAAATGTTTCCACAATTCAGTACTTTTGGTAAGTGGTTTAAAAAACAACCGTCAAAAATATTGAAAATTCTTTTTCTAAGTCAAACAACTGCAATTGCAGTTAAAATAACTACAACCGCATTACTACAAAAATAACTGTCATGTAGTAACTTCGGAATTTTTCAGAATGCAGTCAAAGTTGAATAATTTTTAAAATCAATGGAAGATTTGAATTAAAAACAACAATAAAATTTGCTTGAAAACATAACCGTTTTAAATCAAGACTGTCAATGCCTTTAAATCAGTTTAAAAAATTTTGAAATTTGATACCGGTAATAACATTTCATTTTATGAAAAAACTATGTAGTTTACACTATAAAACTCAAACTCATACCTATGACCATTAATTTGCCTTTATTAAACATATTTACCGAATACAAAAATGCTGATTATGATTTTTTTTTCTTGTATTTTCTGGATTCTCTTTTGTGTTTCTTATTTGTTTACAAAATATTTTTTGTTTTTGTTTTGTTTGGTAAAAATTTCAGTTATAAGATTTCGGTATTAGTTAATTTTTTTTTTTTTGTTGGTCAGTTTCTTTTCATACTTTGTAGTTTCTTTCTCCAAACTATTTTGTTGTATTCATTTTGGAATTTTTCTACAACGCAAATACATTTTTTTTTTACTATTCTGCGTCATTTAGACCTTGGAGTTTATGTAGTTTTAACAAATACCACTACTACTTAGGAAAAAAAAAAAAACGATAGGGGCATATATATATTTTTTTCAGTTACTGTCGATGCATAAGCTCCTGGTTAGACGGCTTCTTTTAACGTTAGAAATTTTCAATTCTTTGATTTTATAGAAAAATTTAAACTTTTCTGTGTTTAGATATCCAAAAATAACAAAACTAGTCCCTTACATATTATACCACGTCTTCATTAGCGAAAAGTATTCTATTCTATTTTTTTTTTGACATCTTTAGTATCCTAATTGCTAGAATAGGACTATTTCCAAAAAAAGCGACTGTATTGGAATCTTGTTTTGTAGCCTTTATCACACACAGAGAAATAAAGTGCCTTCCGAATTGAAAATTGTATTTTAATGGTAACAACTTATTAATTCAGTTAGTACAACGATATTTACTATAGACTTCTAAATATTTTGGGTGTTGTAACTAAACTTTAGTTAAATTAACCCAACTTTGTAGTAAAAACTAATGTTAAGTTGTTTGAACCGACTGAATTTCGTAAAAACCGAAATTCAGTTGGCAAATAGCTGAATTTTTCTCTGTGTGCAATAATGTAAAAATAATCTTAATATCATTTAATTGTTCTGAGTTTTTGATAAAAATTATACTTTTTTTGCCCTTTTTTTTGTTTAAAGTAGATTTTTAAACAACCCGATGAAAAAAGCTTATACACACAGAGAAATAAAGTGCCAACCGAATTGAAAAGTGTATTTTAATGATAACAACCATTGAATTCAGTTAGTACAACGATATTAACATTAGATTTCTGAAAATTTTGGGTGTAGCAACTAAAATTCAGTTGAATTAACCGAACTTTCTTGCGCCAACTAATGTTCAGTTGTACACATTGACTTAAAATTCATTATAACCGAATTTGAGTTTCATAGCTAAATTTTTTTCTGTGTGTATATATGTAGTCATAATTTCATGTAATTAAATATAATTTTATATGTGGACATATGTAACGATATATATTCACATCTCATACTTGTTTTTATGAAAAAAAATCTATTATAACGCTATATATCATTATATCTTATGTTATAAAGTTAGGAAGTTATATCATATTGTATCAAGTTATTTCAAATTATATATAACTTGATCAAATTAGATTGACCCATTTTTCGGAACAAATTATATCAGATCAATTACCATGGGATCAGTTGATATAAGTTAAGTGTATGCCATTTTTCGGATCAGCTAAGATATGATGTGATATGCGATTATATATATGCATAATTTGACGACTTTTTTTAAAGATAACTTGATCCAAAAAAATCACTTTTAAACATAAAAAATTTATAATTTTTCGATCTCTCTCCTTACAAATAATTTAAAGGTTTTCTAAAAGTATTGGCTCTATTAGTAAGTTCTATTTGTGAGCTTTAAAACTTGACGATCTGGCACCGATTCCCAAAATGTTCTTTAAAATATTAATATTTCCTACCGATATGAAATATGATATCCATGACTGTAATTTTTGATTTAAAAAGTACTTCAATCACAAATACGAGTAAAAACAAATTACCTTTGAGAGAATCTGCTGTCTCTCTATTTTATTTGTAATTTTCAATCAATGTACTTTTTAAAAATTACCCGTTTAACGAATATCCAGTGTAGTTGTTTGTTTATTTAAAAGTTTATTGGTTATTTTTACTATTTTATTTTTATAGAATAGCTAGAAAAAATACAACAACTAGAAAAAAAACCTTATCAAACATTTTTATATTTTTAAAAGTTGTTCATTTTAAATAGTATTTTTATTTACACTATGCGTTTTGTGTAATATCACGTGATATATATATTTTTTTCTTTTTTTTTCAAAAATAAAACTGAAAAATAAAGTTAAAAAGTATTTATTTTAATTATTTTATAATTTTTATACACCAACTAAAAGTTTTTTCCTTCAGTGTTTTTTTTTTAATCATAATTAGCCAGACTTTGTGTCATTATATATTTTAAGTGTTGCTAATGTAGGGTTTTTAATAGTATTTTGATGAATTTCATATTTGTCGCTTTCTGGGTAAAAAAGTTTATATACAGTGGCGGACAAAAGTATTCACACAGCAGCAAACTTTATTTTTAATCTTTTATATTTTTAAAATGAAACCCACTAGCCGGATATGGTATTCAACAAAATTGTTTATTTACTTATAAATTATTAAAATACAACAAAAAACTTATTCTTAGTATGTTATATTATAAGAAAAAACTAAATATGTAATTCAAAGTATTATTTTAGGCCGACAAAAGTATTCACACAGCTTCAAATGTTTGTACAAAAAATAAAATTTCACATGATTTAATACTTTGTGGAGTAGCCTTTCTTTGCTATGACTTCTTTTAATCTTCTTGGCATATAATGGACCAATTTCATTGTCATTCTTGCAACAGAACTTCCTTCAGTTGAGCCTTACTTGTGATATTTAAATTATTAATAAGTCAATAAACAATTTTGTTGAATACCTTATACGGCTAATAGCTTTCATTTTAAAAATATAAAAGATTTAAAATAAAGTTTGCTGCTGTGTGAATACTTTTGTCCGGCACTGTATATTAATATATGTAATTTATAATTATACATTGTCACATAAGGCACTATATACAATTAGATATAATTACATCTATTATTGATTATTCAAAAATTATATATATACAGAGAGCATTTTCGTGGTGGAGTTTTAATGATTTTGTTCACTAATCTAATGAAGTTTTCTTCACAAAGAGAATGGAAAATTTCTTAAACTTTGCGCAAAAGCTTCATACCTTTAATGAAACTATTTTCAATAATGCTTTTTCATTAGACATATGCAATTTTTAATAAATGACATGAAAATTTTTATAAAGTTTTATGAAAATCGGCATTAATGTTAATATATATATTTTTGTCCAATGAAACTTTGCATTAATTAAATGAAGAGTTTCATTTTAAGGGTTCCAGTGACAATTCATAGATATAATGGAAATAAATATTCATTAATATCATGCAAATAATTCTCTAAGTGTAATTATATTAGATTTAATTTAAAATTTAATATTAAATCTAATAATATCTATCTAATATCCATTAATTTCCGTACATAATTATGTATAATTTGATATGGCTTATATAAGTTTGTTTAATCGGGTTTAGTTTTATATCAAAATGTGTTCAAGTTTTGATTTTTTTTTTTATATATTTTGCAGAATTTTAATTTTAATATTAATTGAATATTAAATATTATTATTAATTGATTAATGTGAGACATTTCGCGTTCGATTGAACTATGTATATATTCTCGTTCCTGTTGCAGTTTGATATAAAGTTTGGAAATGTGTGGTAAAGTTGGAAATTGGTTTGGCTCCAAAAAGACTTCAATAGTATTTGTTTAGCATCTTTTGAGGGCTGTTATTCTATTCAATAGTTCGTAATCTAATTATTTGCTTTAACATGATGCAATAAATTAATTTGTTTCATTGAAATTTTTGGATATTTCCCACATTACCCATATTATCCCCTACACAGAGAAAAAAATCATAGTTAAATCAATAATTATTCGGTAACTAAATTAACATATTAATATTTTACAAAAATTTTTAAATTAAATATGAATCTTATTAAAGTAAATATGATTCTAGTCAAAATAAACTTATTCCTCTTTATAAAAATATATATTTAAACTAAATAGAAAACAAACTTTTGTTTTATTTCAAAGCTGTTTCTATTTAATTTAATGTTGTTTCTACTTAATTTTCTGATTTTTTTTTTTCTGTGTTTACACTCGATTTCATAAATCTGTAAATTAATAGAAGTTCAATTTAGAATTATTAATTCTACAATTTTTTACGAAAAAAAAACATTATCAACATTTAAAATAATTTAATTAAACTTTGCACGAAATATCCCACATGCATTTCATTGTGTTCCAATTTTAAGTTTCGTTCCCTTAGTACAAGTGACTTTTGAAAAAGTCATTCCAATTCAACAACACATGCATGTGTTAATATCAGGAAAATTTGTATAAATTGATTATCAATAAAAAACCATCAATAAATTAGCGATAAAAAATCTACTAAGAGAAAAATAAGAAATACTAACAAAACTATAATATAAAATTTTAAAGTTCTTTAACTTAATCATAAATCAGTTTTAATCAGATTATGCATACAGTCAGTAACGGATTACGATCCGTTACTGTGTTAAAAGTACTTTACTTCCTTTAAATTAATTCTGCTTTGAATATTAAGATTAAATAAGTAAATAGGAAACAGGAAATAATAGTAAAAAATTACATAACAAATCCGGTTTTTTTTAGTTTACTCTTCAGACTAAAATTTGTCTTTTATAACTTCTATAATTTTAGTTTTAAAAATAGTTAAAGTAAAGAAAGTTAAATTTATTTAAAGCTATAGATCTGTTGAAACTTCTTTATCATGATTTCATAACATCACAAGTAATCCTCAGGAGAATTAAAATATTTATTTGTTTAGTTAATTACGATATTTATTTGTTTAGTTAATTACTTTTTTTTTACTATTTTAACTAAAAAAAATTATGATTTTATAAAAATTTAAATTGGATCTGCGATTATTTTTAATTTCCCTGATAACATTTTATTATGCAGCTATTCTTTGGAAAAAGTTTTAATTGTTTATATTTGCCACAAATTTTCTTAAAGTGTATGCAAATATTTAATATTTGTTTACAAATATAGAAAACAATAATATTTAAACGAAACAGATGTTCGTTAAAAATAAAAAATAAATATAGAGGGTCATTCTTCAGGAAATCAACACACCAATCGGATTCATGTCATCCAATTTACCCAGAATTTTGAGCAAGCATTCTCCTGGACCTTATTAACATTTTAATTTCTAGTTTTTTCAAAATGCATTGTAGTTCGCGTTTTTAAACTTGGGGCTTTTTTAGTAAAATCAATGGTGTTCAAAACATAATTTCTCTTGAATTCGTCGTCAATATTTAAACCGAAATTCTAGAAGGGAACTATTTAAAAATCAAGGGCATTCCAAAACTACAATCCTTCCTTATTGCAAAAATATTTTGTATAATGCAAAATTTGTATAAAAATAATACTAATTATTTAAAAATAAAATATTTTATAAAAAGAGTGTTCCCAAAAATTAAGATTTCCACGAACCCACTCTGAAATTTGTATATGATGTAGATAACATGACAAGTTAACTCGGAACAAAAAATAAAAAAATTCAGGATAAGCATTTTGAAAAATTTTGCAAATCAAGAACATTTTTAATTTTTTTTATACTTTTTTTTAAAAAAGATATATTTTTTCTCAAAACCGTTTCGAGAAGGTTATTAAGATTCAACAAGCCACTTGGTTTATAACAATCGGATGACGCGTTCATGAGATATGACGTTTTGAACATCATGGTTTTTACTAAAAAGTCACATATATAAACTGCGATAAAACATAAAGTAAAACGAATTTGGGAACAACTTGAATTTAAAAACTTTGTAAGGTCCAAGAGAATACACACACCAAATTTTGTAAAAATCGGGAGATATGAATCCGAAAGAACCATATTTTCTGTCTACCATTTTCAACCCATAAAGTTTTAAAAGTATTACTGGCTGTATTTGTAAAAGACATAGGCTAAATAAATTTCAAACAAGAGGTCTTAAATGTGTGTATAGGATTTTGAATAAAGCAATTTTCATATTATTGTTTTTATTTATGTAGAGGATGTGATTATTTTTTATTTTTCTGAGAGTATTAAATCAATTTTTTCTTTTACTTAAATTTATTATTGATTTAATTTTGGTTGCTACTTTTGTATAAACTTTTTAATCTTCTACTACAGTGTATTAATACTAATAATGACGCAAACAATATTTGTATTAAATCATTTTGTGTTTTCTATCAAAAAGTGTTTTAGGATTATCAATTATATTGTTTATTTATAGTTTTTTTTTTTTTTTAATCAAAATTATTGTTGTTAGACAGTAGAAATTGTTATACAATAACCGAATTTTTAAAGACTTAAAATTAAATTTAGATTTAATTAACATACAAATCCATAATTCAAAATTAACCAGTTCGAATTGCTAATTTATACTTATGGCGTTTTCTTTTCTGGCAAAAAATGTAACATTTTGTTTGCCCTTTCTAAAAAATTGCACTTTTTGTGTTCTTTTCTAAAAAATTGACAGCACTTTAAAAAGGAATCATGTTCTTTTAAAAATATGTCGCCCTATTAACATGCAAAAATGTTGCCATTTTCACCCTTTATAAAATGATGGGGTGAAAATGTTGCACTATAAAACAGCTGATTTTATAGTTTTGTTTTGAAAAAAAAAAATGTTTAAAGACGAAAATTAACAAATTTTGTTTTATAAATTATAATAATTTTAAAAAATATACATTTAAATTGCTAAAAAATGGAAAAAGCTGCTGTAGTGATATGCGTCAACAATGTTGTTGGGGCACTAATGGATTCTTCCTCATCATCAGATGAAGAGGAAATGTGTGTTCTGCAGGAGCGAAATATTGTGCTTGCATCAATTCCTGAATCCATTTTAAATAAAAAAAAAATAATTAATTAAAAACAATTTACATGCCAATTTGCAATTTGCCGCTTTTTTATTTTTCAACTTGTTTTCTTTTATACACAAATCAGCTGTTCTAAAGCAGGGCAGCATTTTTTGTATAAATTCATGTTTTATTGTGACTATGAATATGGCAACATATTAAGATGGTTATGACAACATTATTTAAATGTCACTTATAAAAATGCAACATTTTTTTGTCAGAAAAGAAAACGCCATTAGATTTATTTAAATTGAATCTTTGAATAACCGGTTAAAATACGGTTTATACATTGGCGTATGCTGTCGTCTAGTATGTGGGGATTTAGACTGTGAGTGTAAAGTTTTCTTTCCAGATTTTAAAAACAAAAACAAGTAAAAGCAGTAAGCTCCGTTTTGCCGAATTTCTTTGTACCCTAAACAGCATATTTTTACAAAAAATAAAATAAAAAATGGCTGAAGTGAAAAAAAATTTGTTTAGGAAACAATATTTTGGTGAATATAATGAAAACATTTGCTATTTATTAAACGCTAGTATCAAATTGTACAAATTTTACATATAATTAATTTTTACGATACTAACACACCCGATCAAAAAAAAGTTACATCTCAAATACAAAATCAGATCTCATTTGATATAGATCGATATTTATTCTTATCCAAATTTATCTCATAATTGGGGTAACCAGTAATATCCGATTAGATCCCTCAAATGTATTACTGGATTAAATAAGATCAAAATTGATCTCAAAATTAGGATATCCAAACATATATAATTTGAGATCCTGATGGATTCCAAAATATCCCATGGGGTGAATTTAGATATACGTGGATCTAATCAGTTCCGAAATATAAGTAATTTGTAATGAATCCAATGAGATATTTAGAGATTAAATTAGATTAGAC
The DNA here is from genome assembly GCA_021234595.1 of Delia radicum. NCBI lineage: Eukaryota > Metazoa > Arthropoda > Insecta > Diptera > Anthomyiidae > Delia > Delia radicum. The sequence continues at coordinate 5,350,525 of CM037855.1, read as the reverse complement.
GTATGTTATTTTTAAAATAATGTTAAAGAAAAATAGTTTAGACATTTGCGCATATACAATTATGTATAGTTTTATATATAACAATATATAATTATGTATTAAATGCATAAACCATATTAATGATGTTATATCATATCACAAACTAAAGTTGATTAAAGTTAATTAAAAATACTCTAACTTCCCTCCCCAAAATGTTTTAACGGATCCGCTCCTGGCTTTAACAAAACGCCGGTTTTAACATCACTTAAAACACATTTTCTGAATAACAAAAATACTAGAAAGTTACCGGGCATGTTTCGTTTACCAGTTAATGCGTTTCCAAAAACTCTTTTCATTTGGTACCCCATTTGCCTTAAATTTCTCCAAAACAATGTGAAATAAGTCGAAAAACTGAAAATGGGGTAATTTTTGACACCGCTTTTTAACCCCTAAACATGAGATTGGGCCGCAACAAAAAAATACGTGTCCGTTCTTTTTTTTCCTTATCACATGGAATATTCCAAATCGAAATGCATCAGCTTATAGGCCAACTCTTTTGGCATTTCTTTTTTGGCTAATTTAACAAAGTTCCCAGTAAAATAGTAAAATCCAAATAACTGGTTGCAGAACAGCTTATACTGTATTATTACAGGTTCTAATTTTTGTTCTGCAACTGGTTCTTTTTATATGGAGTTTGTCCTATTTGCAATAGGTTCTTTACCTCCGAACAAGAACAGGTTGCTTTAGAACCGGTTCTAGAACCAGTTATAGAACTGGTTCTAGGGCAGTGACACCTTACATTTCGACTCCCAGGAACCAATTCTAGAACCGGTTTCATGTAACCGGTGGTAAAAGAAGTTGTTCTAGGTTCAGAGGTAATCTGTTCTAAAAAATGTTGCTGGGTTATATAACAATTTTCAAAACAACTCAAAAGGTCCACATCAATCGTTCTTAAATTAAAATGTATTTTAACTTTGTTTATTAAAACGTTTAAAGCTGCTTAATTGGCTACCATATGTCATGCATTGAGAGAATTATCTGCATTATATTAATGATAGAATAATATTGCATTGAAGCAATGAAGTTGAACTGGAACTTGTCCATCAAAACTTTTCATTAAATTAATGCAAGTTTTCATAAAATTTTATGAAAAAATTTATTTTATTTATTTAAAATTTCATTCTCAATGAAGAAGTTCCATTTCATAAAAAGTATGAAGCATTTTCGTTAGTTTAGTGAAATGTTTCATTATATTTCGTTCTCTTAAATTCTCCGTATGCTAACTTTCTTAATTGAGGTTTATGTTATGAAACATGTTGAAAAATTGTCTAAAAAAGACGAACAGTTTAAGTAATGCGTAAACTATTTAAAAGTACTAAAACTTGGAAAAAAATCACAAAAATAAGAAAATATATTCATGGTCCACTTTAGCGAACATTATGAAAATTTTATTTTCACAATTTATTTATTTATTATATTTTTGTTTATATAATCAATTTGTTTTATTAACAGTGTGAATAAAATGCTTACCGTTCGCAAAAATCCGACTTGTAAATTTTCTTTAAAAATTATACTTTATGTTGCGTTTTTTTTGCAACGACACAATAAAACCAGAAAAAAATAGAGATAGCGGAAATTAAAATTGACAGTTGCCAGTTTTGACATTCGTATGCAACAACACGAAAAAAAAAAAAATTTCCACTTTAGCGAACAGCCCACATTAGCAAACACTACCTTACTTTATATTATGATACACGTTATAGGTGCAAAATCAATTAAAATACAAATAAATACTATCAATTTCGTAGTTAAAACTCGTTTCTAATTTTTTCTGTTTACGTGCCTGTGGTCATCAAATGGTTAAAGAAATTTAGTATTAGCGTTAATAGTTGATAATTCTCCGGAACGGCAATCCTTGCTCAGATAAATCCGAATCGCCCGGCACGTAGTCCGATTGCCGTGAGAACCGGGTTATATTGTCCATATTCGGTCGTCGGCGTTAACAGATGACACATCATGTCCAAGGTGGACTGTGGGCATTTGGAAATTATTGGCTGAGTACAGGTGAATCGCCTGTATTCGCAAAATTAATCTTGATAGTTTTAGCAGTTTTTTTTTTGTACAAAATACAAAAAAGTTTTCTTTTAGTGTTCTATTTTTTCAAAAAAAAAAAAATGGTTATTTTTGCCTTAAAATAAATAAAACTCTGTTTATAAGGAAATTAATAAAATGTATTTGTATGAAGGGAAAATGTTTTGAATACTATCAAGTATTCAATTCAAAAGTATCGAGTAATATTGAGTAACCATATTACTCTCTTTTTGGAAAGACCCGGTTAGCAAAAACTTTTTACGGTCTTAAATCATTATAAATGACAAACTAATATTTACTTTCTCACACAAATAGGTGTAAAGTATGATAGAAAAATTTAAATTTTAAATATTTTTTTTTATGAAAATACACTTATATTTAAAATTAATCGATTAGTTAGTTGTCTGTATTTTCATAACGTCACTGTTTAGACCTTTTGATTCAATTCAAAAACTGATTTATATTAAAAAAACACTCACTCAAGCTATTGACTTATTCACATACATACAAAAAGGGAATCCCATAGATAAAGTTATACAAATAAAACTCTTAAATAAAACAACAAGAAATCTACTCATTAGGTCTATTGATAATTTCCAAAAACAAACCAAAAATCAAAAAATAACTAAACATGTTTCACAATCAAATAAAATACAAAACAAAAGATTGTCTTCTTAAATATGCTGGAAGCCTAGTAAATTACCTTCAGTTAATTGGTCCTAGGTCGAGGTTAAATTAATTATGTTGAAAATAATAAAAACATAAAAAATTTTCCATACAAGACAGAAAGAAAAAGATATATCAAAGTCAGGCAAAGAAAGAGCACACAATTAGCATGTGCTGCTGCTACTGGTGTCAGAGTGGGGGTATATTACTTCAGGGAAAGAGTAAAGTAAAAACGGCAATTAAAAACATCAAATTCATTTTGGGGAATGAGAGACATACACTATGGGTCAATTGTTATATAGAGGGTGGTTTTCATACACACACACCACAACACAGGGATGTTTTATTTCAACAGAAGTTGGGGTAGCCAATTAAAATTTTATTAAGAAAAGCCGCAAGAGGTTCATTCCATAATTAATTAACAAAATAAACCACACTAAAGATGTGCAGTGTCAAGTGTCATTCATTATGTATTATAATGAAATACAATCAACAGCATGTGGTTGTGTATCGTCATTATTATAATCATACAACTAAAATACTTTGGGGAGCTTAAGAAAAATATAATAAACCGTTAATTAGTTGGAGTTTTTCACCAGGCGCTCAGTATTCATTAATAAGCAGTTGTAATTAGTAACAGAACTTGAGGTTTGTTGGATTTTTATTTATTTTCTATGTAACATTTTTTCGTTCTTTTTTGGGAAAAACGGAAATGAAAACATACGCATACAAATTTTGTAAACAAATTAAATAAGAAAAATTCTAAATGAAAATGCGTGCTACACAAACATTCATTTATAGTGTGAGTAAGTAGTAGGGGGGAATACTAATTACAGAAACACACAAAAACAAGATAAGAAAATAAATAAAAATATACATACATATGTATGAATGTATAAGGGAGTTTGTTGTTTAAGCAGGTTGTTTTAATTAGCTACCACAGAAATAGAGCCTGAACAAATTCAAAATGTGTGTGAGTGTGTATTTGTTCATTATGTTACTAGATTTTCTGTTCGCCCATTAGAAATTCCAATAATATTCAAATTTGAAAAAGTGAAAATGATTTATGATTGAAGTAGGGAGGGAGGGAGCGGAGCAATGAATCGTTAAAACAAAAATTGAATGCTAATAAGATTTTTAATTGTAGTGTAAATGTAATTAAAAAATGTTTATGAAAAATTAAGGTTTTATTTTAATAACGATTTGTTACTGTAAAACAAATTACTACACCCGAGTAAAAAAGTTTATATACAATTATATACGAGGAGATATTTTCCACACATATAAGAGGATATAATTTGATCCGAAAAATGGTTTTATAATATTGTATCACTTTGAATCTAATTATATTTAATTAGATATAATTTAATAAAAAATTATTAAATTCTCTCCGAGTTTTGTCCCGATATAATTACATCTAATTATATTATATTTGATACAATTAGATATAATTAGATGCAATTCGATACATAATAATCCATAAATCGGGTTCAAAACAAAAATAGGTGCTTCTAATCTGTAAATAATGAAATTTATTTTTTTAGGACATCAAATTTTTATTTTATACAAAATTGTTAATTTTTATTGAATTAAAAAAAGTAATTATCAATATTAAAAAGGGTTTATAATTTTAAACAATTTCGCAAAATTATAAATTATATTCGTAAATTATTTTGCGATTTTGAATTATATATAGTTACATATAAACTGTCTAAAATGACATTAGGGCAAGGAATTTAAGCAAATGCTTGTTTGTAGTCATTAGCCCAAAATCGATTTTTTGTTGCATATTTTGTTAAAAATGCATAGTTTTGCATTTGTTTTTATTAATGCATATTTTAAGCGCATATTTTGGGATTTTTTGTTGCATATTTTGCATAATTTCAATTTAATTGGATATTTTTGCATATTTTGTAAAAATTAACTTCAGATTTAATTAAAAATAAACAAAAGTAAACATTTGTAACCCTGAACATAGCATGTAGTATTCATTTGTTGGGCATTTATATTGGATTTCAGTTTTAAACCAGCAAGCTCGAGATATAAATCAATTTTTATAAGTCCAAAAATTGAATGTAAATTTTTTTTTTGATTTTTAGTGTATATTTTTATTTTTAGTACATATTATTAGTGTCCGACCAAACAGTATGGCCAAAAAATGCATTTGGTCTATATTCGGTATTTTAAAGCATTATGGACAAATTTGGCGGATGGAAAAATGTTTATTGGACTGATTAGATGCTATTTTGAGTGTCAAATTTGAAGAAAAGTCTGTAGTTCAGCAATGAATTTACTGTTCGGCCTCAGAAAGTTCGGCCAAATCGAAAATAGTTCGGCGGCCGAACTTTTAACTTTATAGCTAAACTTCGGGTTTTCTCTTAAATTTTATATACAAACTCGAATTAAGTCGGCTTCAAAAACATGTATCCAATACCAAAATTTGTCATCATTGCCTCTAGATATCAAAAAACCGACAAAATATAGTTTTTTGGCCGAACTGTTCGGTCGGACCCTACATATTATTTGGTCTTTTGTCCACATTTCGATTTAAATGTATATTTCAATCGCACACTTAGGATTCTTCACTGCATATTTTAAGCGCCTATTTTTATTTTTCAGTTGTATGAAATTCCTTGCCCTAATTATCATATATAAAATTCAGAATTGTATTTTGATGATTGAATATGCTTATACATGATTTTTTTTTTTTTTTCAAATATTTTGAAAATATTATTATATATAAAAACATATTAATACACATGCTATTTTATATGGCCATATATTTTTATATTTACGAATATATCGAGCCCTATCCGCCGAAAAGACGTAAGTAACAATTTCATAATTTTACAGGAAATGCATTTTTTAGTTTTTTTTCTAAGTTTTCTTTGGCTTATCGGATTTTAATGAAATTAAAATATGTTATAAAGACCAAAATATAAAGAAAACTAAACTGTTTTTTTGTACCAAATCTCACTTTAAGAGGTTAAACAAGGGGGTCTAATTTGACCCAATTTTACTTTTTTTTATTTATTTCTTGCTTGGTTTAAAAAAAGTATAAACATATGATAAACAAATTAAAGTCTTCTGAATTACGATGAATAAAACATGATCGAGCGTGTCCTAGATTTTGAGTTATTTGTAAAATAAAAAAGGACGTAAGTAACACTTTGCCGTCAGGAAATATGTAAACAAACTATTGTTTGTCATATAGGAATAAGCACTTACGCCCTTTTTTGTTTTTGTTTAACTTTGTAACGGTACTTCCTAGAGCTATGAAGTTTTGACCAATGATGCAAATGGTCGCAAAATAAATATTTTCATTAAAAACCCGAAAATGGAAAAATGGTTACTTACGTCTTTCTGGCGGATAGGGCTCGATATGTTATATATAATTTTGTTTTACTCGGGCAGTCAACGCAAGAATCAAAGTATACAAAATGAAAATTTATTTTACCCCTTGCTCGATATTATTATAAATTTTGCAAATATTTTATAACTATACTCTAATGATTTAATATCCAATGGCCACATGAATAAATTTTATATGATAACTCAAAAAGCCTTACTCATATTTAAAAAAATTTTATTTTAAAATGAAAATGAAAAAGCTATGATCATGAATTTGTTTAGAGACGCTACTAAATATAATCTATAGTTATAGCGAAAGGAGGTACTACAAAATATAAATTACCCATTTTTAAAATAATTGTTATTTCGGATTTTTCAATAGAAAAAAAAACTATTGTAGATTTTTTAGCTAACATTTATTACCGCAAATTTTTATAAAAAAAATCATTTTAATTAAAGTTGTTCAAAAACAGTAGAAATCATTAAATGTTTAATAATCAATTTACAATATATTCGAAATCCAATTAGAAGTAAATATTTAAAATACAATTCGCGAAAGAACCAAAGCCTACAAACTTAAAATCCTAATTTTAGAAATAAAATCCTTTATTTAGAAATATTCAAATATTTTATATTTTGTATTTCAAATTCCATTAAATGATGTCAGTTTCATTGAAAAATACGGAAGCTAAGAAAATTTGTCTCCCCTTTCAATTATCACTCTAAATACACCCGGACCATTACTTTGTATTTGACTTGCGATCATCTTTTATTTATTTACTTGACTCGTGTTGTTTTTTTGGTATTTGTATTAATTTATTTACTTTTTTGTATAATTATTTATCATATAAATAAAGTATTACTCATGTTGGAAACACGTGTTTTTAACAGAAACCGGCAACAACTACACATCATTAACTCAATCGTTTTATATACCAGTAATACCAGCCAAGCATTTATTTACTTGATTTTCAAAATTGTGTTTTTTTTTTTTTAATACATAATTTATATCATAATTGGGACTAGTTAATTGAATGGACCAATTAATTGACATTGATTGATGTCAATGGGAATTAAATTGTTTTGGCATTACAATTGCTTAAAACAATGAAAATGAAATTTTGTTTTAATTGGCATTGATAATTTTGCTAAATTTTGTATTTTTCTGTCGCAAAACAAATCTTAAATGTAGACTTTTCAATATATATTTTTATTGGGCGCCTCAGTAGGCGAGTTGGTAGTGTTGGTGCTTGCCTATCAGTGCGGGGGTCGTGGGTCGATTCCCACCAGAGTTTCTGGTCAGACGTCGCTATCAGAGCCAATAGTCTTTGTCGCTTTAGTGCTCGGTTGGTGTATTAGTTAGTATATAATTAACTATATGATTAATAATTAATAGTCAAGAAATAAATAAATATATTTTGGTTTTCAAAGATATAATAAAAATTTAAAGGGTACACTTATGTATTTTGCGGTAAAACTAATGTTTATTACCAAAATGTAAACATTTCTGCTAACTAATGTTTTAAATATATCCCAAAGTTATGTTATTGACATTTTAATTTGCAAACAAATTATTTTAATCCTGAAATATTAACATATAAAGTGCGAACACAGAAAAGGGGTATATATCCACATATAAATGAAACTTTATTTAACTATTATTTTGAAGATATTTTTAATTTTAACCATGGAAAACTAAAGGATTACAAATTTTACTTACTTCTGCTCAACATTTTTAAATGAAATTTTGTACACTGGTACATGTGGCATGTAGAATACCAAAATAAAATTATCAAAACTCAATTTTTAACCGTTTCCCATATTTTTTACCTCTCCTGAACAATTCGGTTTTTGGATTTTATACCCTTGTTCGAGGCATTTAATAGTTTCTTACAATTGAAGAGCTTATTGTAAAAACTTGATAAGCCACATTTTTTTTATTGCAGGTTTTATCGGTTTTTTAGTCGCCTAGTGATGAGTATTTGATAAAAGCCTTGATTTACATTTTATACAAGTATCTAGAGAATAAAAGTCCTTTAAAAGTCATACTTTATGCATTAAACCAACACTTTGAAGACAAAAACCAGTAAAAATTAGTATGTGGCTTATCAAGTTTTTACAATAAGCCCTTCAATTGTCTACAAAAAAAAAAATGATTTCCGAATTTTGAAAAAAATCCTTTATTTTTGTACTAATTTTATAAATATTCAATATTTTATCAAGTATATATTATTATAAGCTGATCCAACATGACCAATCCGTTACCAAACAAGAATAAATAGTGTATACATGATAAAACTTGCATAAAGTTAGGACTTAAATTTATATCGTTTTTTCTAAAACAAACACTTTTTATAAGCAATTATTTTTTCGTCAATTACAATTGATTGTTTTAGGCATTGGTGCCATTTCATTACCATTGGTCTAATTAATGCCAATTAAAAAAAATTCTTTGGCATTGGAATGGTAATGAAATTTTTTGCACTGGCCACAAGTAATGACAATTAAATTTGAATGCCAATGGAAAATTCCCAAGTATGATTCATATGTTGTGCATTGACTGCAATGCGTAAGAGCTGAAAATATAAGTCTTTGTGTCAAAAGAGCAGTCAGTCAAGTCAGTAATATGTTGAAGGGCATAAAAATAGTAAACAGATTTTTTTAAATTTTTCATTAAAAGAACACTACAATTTTTTATGAGAACCTAATAGCTTAGCTGTAAAACAACCGTTGTGATTTATCAATTCAATTTTGGAGAGGATGCCCCCTTTATAAGCAATCCCTTCAATTTATAAAATATCAAAAGTTTGACTTTTATACTCATTTATATGTGAATCGTTTATGTTTCGTGTTCTCTCTCTCTCTATCTCTCTTTCTATATTTATAGTGGAGGTCTTTAATTTTATGAATTGTATTTCAAGGCCCTTTTTTATTTTTATTTATATTGGTTTTTGTTGTTAATGCTTTTTTTAGTTATTTTATTAAGACTTCCGTCTGTTTGCCTCTCTGTTGGTTGTATGACTGATAATGCTGGTGATATATTTAAATTTAAATGTTTTTTTTTTATAAATTTTAAAATTTACTTATTGCTGTTTTTTTATGAGAACCTGTTACCGAATAGATCATTATAAACATGAAAATAGAACGAATTGATCATGACCATGATCATATAAAATCACTCATGGTGTAGTAGTAAGTAGTTTTTGCCAAAATATTTAAAAACTTTAAGGTTTTTATGAAATTTTCTTAATTCTAATACATTTTTTAAAGTCTAACGAATTTTTATGTAATAATATGGGATTTTAAGACATTTAGATAAAATTTCAGATTCTAAGAATTTTGCATTTCCATTTTATTTTAACGAATCATTTTTCGACGAGTGACAAACCGGAAGCTTTGAAATATCGAAAAATGAGATGTTGGGAAATCATTTAAAATGTCATAACTTTTGTTGTGTAAAAGATATTGGAAAAATTATTTTACATAGACATTGTGAACATTTTTTCGTTCAGAAATTGTATAAACAAATTTTAAAAATTTTTTTAAAATATTATTTTTATAAAAAAAGTTCAAATTAATTTTTTGAAAAATCTCCTTTCAATTTGTTTTCTACAAATAGACAAACACGTGTTTTAAACACCCTGAATATTTCATAGTGGAATCTCTACTAATTTTTGAGATATATGTATAAAAAATGTGTAATATGTCTGGAAAAAGTATATATTTTTTTAAATTCTGGTGACATATTACACAATACTATATACGACATACTATATATTTTTTTAGATATCTCTTTACAACACGTGTTTACCCATTAGTATAAAAAAATATAAAAAAAAAAAAAATATAAAAAAAAATTTTTTGGAAAAAATAATTTTTAATTTTTTTAAAAAAAATAAACCAATTGGACTTTGTATGGCGTCATACCAAGGTCTTTATGCAAAATTCGTCTCAATGATGTCTCCGAAATGTTAAATTGTTGAGAACGACGGTGAATTGATGTTGATGGCACTTCACGCACACTTTCTGCCACAGCAGCAATATTCTCGGGTGTACGCACTGTTTTTGGCTTTTCACGCTTTGGTTTATCGATGAGGACGCCAGTTTCTTTCACTTTTTTCACAAGATAACGAACATACGGACCATATTCGTTCAGCGGAAGGATAAAACTGATTATCTGTCAAATCAGACATGAGCTAAGTGTTACCATTCACGAAATAAGCACTAGTTGAAAAAAAAAGTTAGATGGCGGACCCTTTAGTTTAAATTTTTTCTATAAAATGTCTGAGCCATAAAATGTTGACTATTCCTATGATAAAAAATGTTTCCAATATTTTCGGTAAGATTAAATAAAAATGCTCTTTAGAAAAATAAATAGATTTTAAAAAACTTTTCTTATACAAAAGCTCTCAAATTCAGAGACATTCCGTATATAACACTTATATGTTACCCCTTTTGTCTATAGAAAAATGTTGAATTATATTCTGTTTAAAAAATTATGATTTTGAAACATATTCTATACAAAAATTCTACTTTTTTTTGAAATTTTTTTTTTAATAATTTTTATATTTTGCGATTTTTTCAGAGACAATTTTGTTTTAAATCTCATATTGTTAGACATTTTTTTTATAGAAACATTTTCTGATTTAGGACATTTTCTATAGAAAAATTATTTGTTTTTACATATTTTCTATAGATAAATTTTTAGATTCTGAAAATATTTATCAATGTGTTATTTTTTTGAAAATTCTCAGATTTTTAAACTTTGAACTAAAAGTTTATGCTTTATATTTAAAAAAATATTAGTTTTGTTAAAATACTAACAACAATTTTTAACCTTTGTAATTTATTTACAGAACCTTTAGCAATGGTGCTTGTGATGCTCAAAACTTACAACCCGAACGTCGAGCTAGACTTAATACCGCTCCCGGTATGCGTGGTATTGGTGGCACATCTGCCTTTACAGCATATGGTGGTGTTACAAAAAGACCATATAATATAATAGGTTCCACGATTTCTCATATAACTGACGATAGTAGCACGGAAAGTTTAACACCCGGCTCATTTAGTAATCGTGGCAGTATAACGAAATCTGTACAAATTAATGATGCAAAAGATTTACGTTTTCTGAGTTCCCAGGCTCACAAACAACATCAATATAAAGATGAACGAGTAGTTTTGGTGTCACGTAAAGTACCCTTTTTATATTTTCGGCTTTGCCGTATTATAAAGGAAAAAATGGAAGGTAAAGTTAAAATAATTTTAAGTTTCAATTTCAATTTATAATCGTTTTTTGTTTGTTTGTATAGAGCTGAATTACGAAAAGAAGTCCGTAGACGTAATACTTCGGCTTCACGTCCTTTATCAGCTATTAATGATGCTCCATTTGATCCGTTTGATTTGTTGGGTATCGAAAGAGGTGAAAGTAATCAGGTATATATATATATAAAGTTTAAAACCATTTAACAATTTATATTATAAATTGAATATATTTAAAATTTGTAGGATGTTTCTTATGGTCATTTATTGATTCCTTCGAGACAATTTGGTAAAGAGGGTAGAAAACATGCTGGCAACACCATATTGGACAATCAAATTGAAATAACAAGTACGGCAGCTTTAAAAAATCATGGCATTGCAAGGTAAGTGATTTATACTCATTTTCATATGTATACTATATAGCGAAAATTGTTCATATATCATTTTTTGTGTTCATTTGAAATTGTTTATAAGTTTTATATCTTCCTATAGAGGTATACCTTTAAACAAAGAATTTTATTTTGTTAATGTAGACGAGCCTCTTTTTTTTATTGATTTAGTTTCTTTTTTTGTGATCATTTTTTGTACTCATATTGCCAAAATGTTTTTTTAATTTTTTTTTTTTTTGCTTAATATGCTAATTTAAGTTCTTTGCTTAAATGCTTTTTTAATTTCGTTTCTTGTTTTCATTTTAATATAATTTCCATTTAGCTAAAATTGTATTTTACAAATTCTTTTATTTCATAACAACTTAATACATAATAACGCACGATTTTGTCTCAAATTTACATTTGGCTTTTATTCAAAGAATTGTAAAACAAACCAATATGATCGAGTAGGGGAATAAAATTCAATAGGGCACAAATTATAACAAAATATTTTTAAATCATGATTCAGTCATTTTAGAACAAACCTAATTTTGAAAAATCTCCTTTAGTTTTTCTGTCGCTCTTTCCAAAAAGGGCAAAAAGTAAGAATTTTAAACTTAATTAAAATAACTGTGGTTGTGTGACTGCCTATCTGAGTTATATACGTATTATTAACGTATTGCGGTTTTCTACAGTCAATAATAATAGCCAATGTTGAAGAGACAACAAAATCACTTTCTAACAAGAAACAATCGTCCAAACGCTCTTTTCTTTAACAAAAGTTGCACTACTGCATTAATAAAATTTCATATTAAAAATCTAAATCTCTAAAAAGGGCTTAAAATCGTAGGACCTGCTTGATCTAGAAACATTTTTGTGTAATTAAAATTGTTTAGATGAATATAAATTATTATTATTATCATGTAAAATCATCTATTTTGGACACAATCTCTTTTTTACTCCTAATATTTAAAAATTTTTTCAATACTAAATTTAGTATGCTTACCTAAGGATTTTTGGCACTTAAAATTGTCCACGTGAGAGATAGCGTAAATATGTACAAATTTGATTTTTATATTTGTCCTTATGAATCCTCAAAGTTGGTCCAAATTTATTCTTTATATAAGGGGTACAAACATAATGTGTTCGACATGCGAAATAAGGTTTAAGAAAGTGGACTATGGAGCCAATTTTTGTGGAATTACTAATTGACTCGCAAATAAATATAAAAAAGCACCTAATCAAAATCGCTTCAGTCAAAACTGTATGTTCAAAGAGGAATTTTATTTGCCGAGAGAGTCAAGAACGTGGTCTATGTCACGAAATAAATATCGCTTCTGCGATAAATGTACTCGTATGGCTCGTATTAATCATTAAAATAGCATGACAACTCATATAGTGAGAAGGATTGTATACAAATCTACTCCTTGCAGCAAAACAATAATAAACTAGATCTTTTTGATTTTTATATACAAAATTTGCTGCATCTGCCAATTAAAGCAAAGCAATAATTCAGTATTCGTTTAATATTGCTAAAAAATCAAAACAATGTTTGTTATAAATAAAAATTGTAGATTTAGGGCACAATTGATGTTAAATATCTTAGATATGGTATAAGATATCGGTAAACTGAGCATATCATATTTTCGAAAATGGTCATTTTAAGTTACAGATTCGATGTGAGCTACACACAACGATTTTACAATTAGAATGTTTTTTAGGCTTATTCACCGGTTGTTCGTGACTCTATTCTAAAGTCTTTTGAACATCCACTGTCGGAGATAAATTTGAACAACCCTGTTTTTGTAAAAAAATAATAAAACTTTCGAGTTAATACGCATTATACACCATCAAAAAGTAAAAAGAAATATAATATATAGAATAGTAAAAAATAAATTGAAATGAATAATGGAACTGAAATCAGGATAAAAAAAATTGCAGCAGTTATTCATGAGATGAGCAGAGTATTTACTTCGTTTAATAAAGGGTGTGATGAATAAGAAATCCATATTTAGTAGATATTCAGTGTCTAAGTTTAGCTTGTGAATACTGCAGTTAATAGTTTTTGCTACAATAAAACTCTCAATAAAAAACCCTAAATTCTATCGAAATTAATTTTCTATAAATGAAAATAAAATATTTAAATTAAATTGTTTCGATCAGTGATGTTGTAGTTCATTCCTTGATTGGAAATAAATGCAACACTTGTTGTTTTCATTATTATTATTTTTGTAGTCACTCGATCCCGAATACCGTAATTCGGCCACAGATTCAAATAGGAAAGTTAAAAATATTTTAACATAAAAATTGTGCGATTTTTAATGAATTTTAGTTTTTTTATGGTAATTTTAAAATAGTATATCTTTTTATTTTTTGGCTCGATACTAGTCGCGGTAGTTAGTCGATAAATATTTTATTTTATTTAGCTAGATTTAATATTCATGCTTTTTCATTTATATATCATTTTAATTTTATTACAGAACCAAATTCATGACACGGCATAAAGGCAAATGGTAACATACATTGTAAATTTTATGTTTGTGATTGTGTGTAAAAAATAGCAAACTTAAGTAGATACCCAGCAAAAATGTTCATAACGATTGCTTATATTTCAAAAGTTTGATAAAATCTTTGTTATCAAATAGTGGTCTTCAATTATACAAATAATTTTCCCCAATTGTTTTCATTGAATTAACCAAGCTTGGAAAATAGTAAAAACTAAAAGAAAAAAAGAAAATTCATAAGTTTTTGTTGCATTTTCGTGCTTCGTTTGTTTTAAATTTGAAGCGGAATATGGGTTATGAAGTTCTATGTACTCTTGTTAAGCAAAAATATATTAATAAATATAGCCCGAGAAGTTGGACTTAATTAAAACTAAAACGTTACAAGAAAAAGAAAGCAAAAACCTTATCAAGATTCGGGTCACTTTTAGTAAGTTGTTTTCAAAATAATACATTTGGACCATCAAAGGTGCTATAAACTTAATAAATTTGTTTTGTTTTTAGTTTTAGAGTGCAAAAGAGATCCACTTAGGGTAATTGTTAGATCAAAAATCTATAAGATTAAAAATTTCAGAGTAGAGAAAACATAAAAGTTAGAAAGCATTTCCACTGCAAATTCTTGATCATACAAATATCAAAATAATTACAATAATGTTGTACGATCAGTTCAAAATATGCTATATTTTTGTAGATTTAAAGTCAAAACACCTAGCTAATAGCAAACAAACCAACGAATATCACCTTAAATATTGTATAAATACTATGAATTAAGACGGAGAGTTTTTGAAAAAACTTTTTTTTTCGTCTAAAGTATTTCGTCTGGCGTTGCTCCAACATTTAGGATAAAAGGGAAAATATATTCTGATAATTTCGTTAATAAATAAAATGCTACCACTTACAGGCTATTGAACTCCGATATAGTGGGAATTAATGAATGACAAATGCAATAATTCAGTTTGATGGCTGAAAAAGGTGTAGCTGTAGCACAAATAAATATCAGTTATGAAATAATTGGTTAAATGTTCGATATCAAAATTAAGTAGACATTTCTGGGAAATGTTAAAATATATTCTAGAGAAACTTAAGTTCAAAATGTTAACTCAATTTTGCATTACAAATAGGTATTCTTTATAATTTTATATCATAGAAATTTGTCCTTACACTGAAGCCCCGACTTGCGTCGATCCTATTTGCGTAGTTTCGATTTGCGTCGCTTTTTAAAATTTGGCTCATTCCGATTTGATCGTTTTGATTCCGATTTGCGACACTACATACGATTGTATTTTTTCACTGAAGTCATAATTACATATGTACATATGAGGAATATTTTAATTTGCGTTTAAAAAGGGGAAATCCCATTTTATTCTGTTAGGTAAGTTATTCTAAGCTTAGGTGAGTGTTAGGAAGCAAGAATTTAGTTCCCATTGCATTTATACAGAAAAGTGATTCCATTTGCGCCGTTTCAGTGTATATACTTTAAGTTAAGGAAAACAGACGCAATAAATTTATTAAAATCAATTAATTGTCAATCAAGTATTTGTATAATATACATAAATTTTGGTAAGATATAGCAAAAAAAAATTAAAAATATCACATAATATTAGAATTTTCTCTGTTAGTTTTTTCCAAGCAAATTTGACAACAATTTAAACTATTTTGCAGTTCTAGTTAATTCAATGAAAATAATCAAGGAACCCTATTTGTATAACGGAAGATCACTGTTTTATACACAATCTAACAGTTTTTGAAAATAAACGGTCCTCTTTATGACAGATTTTATCAATCTATTGAAATATAAGTAATCTTCCCTATTATTTGTTCCAAAGCTTTATTTTGCGTGTTAATTAGATCGTATTAAAAAAATCAATTTTTAGAATAAATTTTGACAAAATTTAACAAAAATTTTAAATTGTGTAGAAACAATTAACACAAAGTAATTTGTAGTATAAATTAAACTTCATATCATCCCAACTAACATTATGCTAAACATTAACATAAAAATTTATTTTAAAATAAAAACGCGGGTTAATATTTTCTATATATTAAAATTATATATTTTCCTATTTCAGGTGTTTTACATATGATAATAGTAATCGTAATAATACTGTTAGTCCTTCGCCCGATATAAAACTTGATTTTGATGAATCTTTAGACACTACAAGAAGTTTACAGGTAAGCAATATATGACAACTTTTTATAATGAAATTTTTAAAATATTTAATAAAAATGTATTATTTATGTTTTTAGCATCTACAATATTCGGCAAACATTTTGGATGATCCAGAATTGATAGCCGGTAAACATCGTACTTTATTAACATTTACTTCATATATGACTTCAGTTATTGATTATGTAAGACCATCTGATTTGAAAAAGGAACTTAATGATAAATTTAAAGAGAAATTTCCTCATATACAATTGACTTTAAGCAAATTGAGAAGGTATACCTATAGACGAATATTTTATTAATATGCATCGAAAACTAATGTTCTTTCTCTTTTTATATTTCTAGCATTAAACGTGAAATGCGTCGCATTAATAAATTGGATAGTCGCATTGATTTGGTTACCATATCACAGGCTTATGTATATTTTGAAAAATTAATTTTGGCCAATTTGATTAATAAATCTAATCGTAAATTATGTGCTGGCGCTTGTTTGTTATTAAGTGCCAAAATGAATGATGTTAAGGGAGATTTATTAAAAAGTTTAATTGAGGTAGGTTGGCAATTTTTCATAAAGGATTTAATTTTAAAGTTGTATTTATTCGTCCTTTCAATATTTAATTAATAACAATGTTCAAGCTCGAGGTATGTTTTTTTAAATAATTTATTTATTTTTCAATATTCGACATTTGTCGGATGTTTTGAAGACCTTGAGATTGAGCATTCTTAATTATTAAATAAATAATTTAATGTATTTGTTGTTAATCTAGATCTTTATTATTTTTATTTGCAGAAAACTGAAAATGTATTTCGTTTAAAATCGCAAAGAACTTATTTCTTCGGAATTTGCGGTTTTAGTTGCTTTGGAATTTAGTTTACACGTACCCATGCATGAAATATTACCCCCATTATCAACGTTTATTATATGAATCCTAGAACTGGCCAAAACGCTTCGCCGATAAGCGTTTTTTAACGGCTGCTGCTAATACATCAAGTTATTTTTTACGTCGTTGTGCTAGTAGCAAAAAGTAAATATTTTTTATCAATATTTTTATTCTAAACTACAATATTAACAGACATTAATAGTGATTTACCGAGATATATTAAGAAACACCTACTTTTGGAAATATTTTTATACTTATATAAAAAGTTAAGACACCACTATTTTTTACGCCTTTAAACCTTACCTTTAAAAACTAAACCATATTTAAAAGTCCAAGCTTACTGCATAACTATTAATCTATATCCCATCATAATTTTTTCAATTTATATACATGTTTTTCTAAAAAAAAATAACCATAAGAATATACAATTTAAACCGGCTTAAGGAAATTGGCTTTAAAAATTCTAAGCAAAGAAATTGCAATATACATTTTTAATAAATATGTTGCGTAGTAGTTTAAACATATTGCCAATTGCATTCTAGGATGATCTGTTTCATTTTAAGAAACAATTTGTTTAAATTTTAAGCTTTAATGACATTAAAAACCACAATTCAGCAAACATATTTCTGAGCGTTATGAAATCAGATTTGGAAAGTTAATAAAATTAAAGAAAAAGTTAATTATTAGGTAAATTTAATCACTTTTTAGAATTCCTAAGAATTTTTAAGAAGAAATTAATATATAAGTTTTTTATAACAAATATCATTATCTGAAAATTCATTCAAATTTGATGATTCTGAAAAGAACCAAGTCTCTTTTAAAACTCAGTAGAGAAATTTTCAAAGAAAATTGTCCTCATTAAATTAGTTATTTTAAGAGACACTGAATTTCTGAGTGATAATAAAATTCGTTACTTTTACTTTGAGATAAAATACTCAGAATTGTTCTGTTGGTATTGCAGAAAATTCAATGAATTTGGAGTGATTTAAATCGGAAAATAACCTAGTGAAATTTTTTGAAAATCATTGAAATATACATTTTTATTATTTGATAATTTTGTTTTGTATTAAGTAAAATTTTCTTGTTTTAAGTAAAATTTTTGTTTGTTTTAAAAATAATTTTCTCAGAATCTTAAGGTTTTCTATTAAAATTCTGTGGAATTCAATTCATTAATTCCCACGACGATCTAGAGTAGATAGAATTCTGAAATTTTATGTGGAAGATTCCATTGGACATAATAACGGTTCCAGTTATAAAATCTTAGTAAGGGTATTTATTTCAGAAATTTTGGTCTTAAAAAATTGCGAAAGTCTAAAGTATTTCCCAAACACTGCAGCAAGCAAATGGGAATAATTTTCTAAATAATACCTGAATAATATACTAAAAGTAGTATGTAAAAGTACTAAAATTATGTAAAGCATACTAAAACTATGCAAAAAGTACTAAAATTCTAGCATTTTCAGCACTACATAAATTTTAAACTTCGCAGCACTTCTTCTGCCATGTGTTGTGATTTTACTTGGAAATAAATAAAATTGTTTTATAAAAAAGTGAATTTTCTTTTAAAAGCAAGAAAAATTATAATTAAAAGAAGAGAAATAATTCAAAACTGAACTTAAATAATTGAATGCAGTGCTGTTTTAATCAAAATATATAATTTGTTGAAAATCGCTAACTTCGCAGATGATGGAATTGTCCAATTTTATATTTTTGGAAAAGTAATTTTTTTTTATGTTAGTGCCCTTAGTGTTTTTTAGTACGCGAAGACCTACCAATTACGTATATGAAACAGTGGGGATGAATGGGTTAAACGAAATCCCTTTCCAACATTTATATAATTTCCTACTGCCACAATTCGGGTTAACAAAACAAACAACAACTGTTTTGTTATTTTTTTGTTCTGCGGGAAAAAAGTCGGCCTATTCTGAAATCTTCTCAGCTGTGTAAAAAAAAAGTATATCTGTGGACTTTAGTCAAAACAACTAAAATCGATTTTAGTCTAAGACTTTTCAACCGACATTTTTTTCTAGAATGAAAACTTTTTTTTCTATGAATTATCAAGAAATCAGTTAATAATATAAAAACTGCACACAAAAGTTTGAAATGTAACAAAAAATTAAATCGTTTGCAAAAGCTCACTTGTTTTAAGATAAGTTTGTCATTCCATTTGAAACTCATTAAAATATGGGTCTCGGAACCCCAAATAGTATTAATATTTATTAATTTTTACAACAAACAGAGCGTTATCGATTTTGTGTCTGTTGAAAACACGATACAACCCCTAATAGATTAGAAGGGGTTGCAGGTTTTTAACAAAATGTTTATCATTGTCCTAGGCAGCTGGGATGAGTATTAAATAAAACTTATATCGAATTTTTGTTAATTTCCGTTTGACAAAAGGGACTTATTTCATATTATAACATCAGAGGGTTTTAATTCAAATGCTTTTCTAAATTTTTATAAGAAAAGAAATTAATTCTAATGTTTTTAAGAACTTTTGTAAGAACAAATTAATTTTTAAATGTATTTGACAAAACAACTTATTTCAACTTAAGCTACTAAATTTGTTTTATCTAATATTGCATTTACATTATAACCAGAGAACTCAAGAATTACAAAACCGCGTAGTTTATGAAAAAAAATATTTGAAAAAAAGTAAAACTCATATAAGAGTTATTCTGTATGAAATCACCAAATCGGCCAAAGCTGGCATATCTTAGATTTTACTCAA